>JBBCBC010000037.1:5627262-6107786 GCA_037126765.1 Stenogyne calaminthoides | reverse complement strand
ATGCATTTAAAGGCAACAGCATTTTGAAATTTAAATATTTTAGTGTACAATATATAGGTCAGAATTAAAATGTGCATAGGTCATGAACTTTACAACAGTGATGCACGTCTGTTTGCCCTCTCTTTCTAACATGATGCATCTAGTGGATAGTGTCTGCTCATTACTATGACTTCTGGTGCTATTACCATTTTTGCTGCTATCTTTCTTTAGAGAAGAAGCAATGTTTAACAATCATCAACCTATAAGTAATTTAAAACAGGCTCTATGCTGAAAAACATTTTATCGATGAGATTTGTTGCTCAGGTATGTATTCTTTTGTAAAGTGATTTTTTTGGCGTAATTTTGTCTGATTTGTGAAATTTGGCTTGCATCATCTCACACTTGAGTGTGACTTGGTTTAGTTAAATTGATCTTGCGGTAAGTTAAGTTATGGGTGTGCTCATTGTTTGCGTGGCTATTTGTTTTTGTAGTACATATGTGTCTAAACTTATGGTGTCTTTCATTTGTGAGAGGTCTTGGTCTTCAATTCTCTGAGATTCTAACTGTTGTCTTTTAATACACATATAAGCTCAACTTAAAAATATTGAGCTTGGTCTCAAGCTCACCCACACAAAATTGATCATGCTACTTGAATGAATGTGAAGCACTAATTAAATAAAAATTACTTCTTGTAGCTTTTTTGTGATAAATAATCTTTTTTTCGTTCAAGATTAGTTTTAGATTAAGCTTTTTTTTTTTTTTGAAGCAAATTTCAGTATTAGTAATTGAAATGATAAAGTGACTTTTAAGGAGGGGTATGATAGATGAGCACCTCATTTATCGTACCCCTCCTTAAAAGTCATTTTATTATTTCAATTACTAATACAAAACTCGCTCGCAAAAACACGTCTAAAAGTCAACTGTGAAAACTAATCTGGGACGGAGGGAGTAGATGGTTTTTTGTTGCTGAAATTATAGCTTCTTGTTGAAGCTATACTTTTTTAACAAATCTCCATTTCGACGGTCAGTCCAATATATTAATTATGTGAAACTCTTGACGACGCAATAAATGAACACGCTGCAACTCTTATCTTTAATATACTGGACCAACCATTATGGGCCTGCTCCTAAAATTGGGCCTACATTTTTATGACGGGATGCATGCATGGTACAACAACAAGAGCTAATAATTTTATATTTTGAAATCTAAAGTCATTAATTAAAACATTGTAATAAATTAACCATTTTCAGTCCATTCCAGATCACTTTTCCAAAGACCATTTCTTGGTGGTGTATGCGCAAACAACTTGCCTTAATAATAAACTAGATAAATGGAAATTAATAATAAGTAGTTAGCTACGTGACTACAAAGGAATTGGCTGAGGTCATTTTAGTGTAAATTACATTTCATCTCTAATGCACGGATTCTTCAAAAAATTAACAAGATGTAAAGATTCGGATTCACACAGGTGCGATTGAATTGGGATTAGCACCCGATTCGCCATGGTTAATCCCAATTTTTTTTTTTTTTTTTATTATCGGACACGCGTATCGCATTCCGAGCGATACGATATCGGATAATGATCGGGATTTTTTTGTAAAATTTATTAAATTATGGGGTTTTTTTTTTGTAAAAAATTAAAACTTACTAATAATTTGAAGGACACACCCTAAAACTTATTAACTATTAAAATTTATTAATTTTTTATTATGATTTATGACTTGTATAGGTTAATGATATTTGATTTAATTGTTGTTTTGTTACTTATGGGATGAATTCCTTGATATTAGTACTTGTGTTTTAAATACTCTTGATATTATTACACGTGTTATATATAATTGTTGTAATTTTTTTAATATTAGGTGATATATAAAATTAAATTAAAAAAATTGACGATCCCACTATATCAGATCCTAAAAAATTTAAAAATTTAAAAATCTCCGAATCTCCCGAATCAGATCAGTATAAATATCTCAAGACCGCACCACCCGTGCAACCCAGCATTGCACCAATGTCCTTCTGATTTCTTGCTTGTTTACTCTAAAGTAAACTTCACTTAACTTTCGTATCATTTTACGTTTTTTTTTTTTTTTTTATCAATAATATTTATTATTAAAAGCTTGACCATATTAATGTCAAAGTCTTCTTTAATTATTTTCCTGGATATTATGGTAGGTTTTATAGACATGGTTATCCTAAAACGTTTCATGAATCAGATTGATGATGTAGTAGATAATGACATTACCATTATAACCTATGAACTCAACTCATTTTTTTCATTTTTCAATATTCATTGGGTTAATTTGTACATATATTTGTGGAACATGATATTCAACTCGATCGAGATTGAAATTAATGTTCTTTTAACTTGATATGATTGGTAGGCTATTCAATTTTGAATAACTATAACGTTTGTTTATATAATATCAAATGTAAAACCACCTAAATAAATTTAAAAAAAAATCACGAGACCGAACTCTTAATTTTGAAGGTATATCACATATTGATCGTTCATTCCCCATTAATTATAATTTGGAGTTATTTATATTTTTAATGTTGTACGCATAGTTGAAACATCAACAGCTAGTGATTGCTGATCACGCAACATATTTTTAATTACTTACATTTTCTCTTAAATTATTATTTGAAAATTTCCTCCAGAATATCGGGAATTTCATATTTATGAATACCTCGTGATTTAAAAATGAATTTCACTGCAGGAAGCAAGCTAAGCTAATAAGAAAACATTACTGGGTTGTATAACATTTGAATAATATATATATATATATATATAATACTCTTTGTCATCTTTTTTCTTGCATGATACAGTTACTTGGTTGCCAATTAAATTATATAACCAGGAAACCTACAGGGACCCGTGTCTCCCTCTATAAATGGAGCATATATCTTGAGAAATATTGTCTCCAAATTAAATCTTCTCCCACAACAATAGTATTATTTTTGTTATTGCATATACATCAGAATTTATGAGATATTAAGCTCCTGGAAATTAAGTCCCGGCATGACGGTTAGAATTTCTTTACATATGAATCTCTATATATCAAAAATCTCTACCCATATATTTTACAATGGTTTATTATGATTTTTTCTGGGGAAAACGATTATGCTGATAATTAAACTAGTATAGCCGTCAAGAAAAAGGGGACGACTAATTTAATGAGCCCCGAGTTTGGATAAATAAAGAAGACGGTGATTTGCAGCTTTAATTTGCTCCAAGTTTTTTTATTTGGCGGGATAAGCAACATTCATTAATTTGGCTTCAAGAAATCGTGGTTATTAATTTATTTATGTAATTCTCCATTAAGTTGTTTCATTATGACATGCACAAAATATTACAAATAACATGCATGGTAGATAGGTAGCCTGCTTATTACTCAGGTACTGCTGGTCATCTCTGTTAACTTCAGTATTTAAAATCTGATTAAGGGCGAAATGATTAGAGTTGGTCTCCCAATAAATCAGGCTTGTGCTATGAATTTGAATTATTTGATCAATTTCACTCATTTTTAACACATTTTTCTAAACCACTAAACTTGACACATATTATACCCTGGGTAGGGTCAAATGACATGAATTAAAAACAAAGTTCAAAAAATGAGACAAGTCTATCCAAGTTTTTGTCAAATGATTAAGGGCGTAAAATTAAATGATATGTTACCCTAATCATGTTGCATTTCATAAACGGTAGGCTATATGTATTGTATATTGTCCCTATTATTTATAAATAAAGTGACATAATAAGAAGCAAACGTAGAACGCTTTGATGAATGAGAAAATGTTGCGCCCTTGAATTCCAAGTAACTCAGATTCGACTGGATTAGGTATTCTAAATATCTATCTATGTTTGATCTAGGGGACGAAATTATCATAATTTTGTATGGCCCAATTTTGAAGACGACCAACTATATCCGTTTTTATTATATTATCACGACTGCACTAGGGGCCCAACTTAGTAATTAATGCCTAAAATTATTACTAATTATTTCATCAATTGCACTAGGTGCCAATTCTAATTATGCCATCATAATTTTGTATTTTTCCAGATTGTAGAGATGAGAGTTCACATGGACTGTCCTGGATGTGAAACCAAAATAATGAAGACACTTTCCAAATTAGACGGTACATTTTAAATAAAATCATCCAATTTTGAGACTTTCTTTTAACTAAAGATGATTCTTGAATCAATTTCTCCTGCTGTATTACAATATTGTAGGAGTTGACAACATTGACATAGATATGAAGTTGCATAAAGTGACGGTCACAGGATGGGCAGATCAGCAAAAGGTTCTGAAAAAGGTCAGGAAGACGGGCTGTAAAGCTGAGCTGTGGCCATTTCCGTACAAGGCGGAGTACCACGCTTACTACAGCCACCCTCCTCCGATGAACGTACCACCACCATCTTTAGCGATGACAACGCCACTGGCTGCTCTGTCATGTGATCAAAAGCCATACTTTTGGGTGTATGTATGTGTGTCATCATGGTATTGAAATCAGACAGTCGTTTTCATCCTCTAATGTATTATTAGGAGTGAGCATTAGGTTAATTCGATTGGTTTTGGTCTTTTCTCAATCATGTATAACGGAAGTAAAGCTGAACTTTGGAAAAATCAAATTGGATTAATGTTGTCGGTTAATTCGATGGAAAATAAGACATTGTACATGTACTAATTAGTATACATAAATAATATTTCGGTTAATTCAATTCTTTCTATCACTAACCGAATCAAAAAAGAACACTAATTCTAAAAAAATTCTGTCCACATTTTCCCATCAATTACTTGCACCAACGTATGGCGGTGTAGAGTCTTGAAGGTTCTCATGTTGCTTTATGGCATCGGCAACATGAGCAACCACTCCTGCTCCGTCGTTATGAAGCAGCTCGTTTTTCACCTGTTCATTTAATACGTCGGAGTAAAGGGTGAAAATTGAAGAATCAGCATTTGAAAATCATGATGATATGTTGCGGTGTTTTACCTGAATACAGTAGTGCGCAAAGAATGGCCAGAATGCTGAGTGAAAGCTGACATCAACTTTGGTCCACCCTAACTGTTGTAATCCATGTATCATTTCCTCTGTAATACAAAATTGCCATATTATTAACTGCTGCAAAATCGGTGTTACTTACCAGAGTAAGCAGCTAGCTACAATACCTTCCACAATTTCATGATACTCTGTGGTATTCTGTGGGCTGGCTTCTTTTTGAGCGGCCTCCTTTGCTTTGGCTGCCTCTGGAGGGAATTCCGGACTCTCAGACAAAACTGGCCGACAATATTCCACATTTACAATATGTTCGTACCCATCCAACGACTGACTAGGAGGCTGCTATATTTCACAACCAGAAATTTCATTATAGGCTGGTTTTCAAGTCAAAACTCCAGAAAATAAACTAATTGTAAAAAAAATGAAAGATAGTTGGCCAATCTAATTTGCCTAAATTAGAAAGTAAGGTTCCACCAAATTTGAAATTCAATTAATTGGGTTCAGAGTCCAATGTCCCTAGACCATGGAACCATGTGCATATAATAGTTCTTAAACTAGGAAAAGACTTGACTAGATTAAGTCGCCACTTCATTATTTGTGTTAAGATAGAACCACGGTTTAATGTTGAGAACATATATATAGGTTCCACCAAGATTCAAAATTGGGAAACTACTAGATTTCACATTTTAGAGACAGTCAGTAAGTATTAGACCGTGGAACCATTTAGTAGAATGTGTTTGGCAGTTAATTTTCTTAATAGCAAATTAGCAATAATCATGTGTCTGCCAAACCAGCACAAATAATGATTTGATCAAGTACGATGAGTTGATTTGATCAAGTACGATGAGTACATTACAGCTGCAGACTCAAAAAGATATTATACACGAATACAATAAAATGTGTAATTACCTTAACAAGTTCTTTTTCTCTTCGAATGGAGGATGTGCGCCAGCCAACCAAATCTGGATCATGTTAAGAATCATAATACTCAATGAAACAGAGAAGAACTATTTCCATAATAATCAACAAGGAGACATTTTAGACCAATTTAATGACATCGAAAACAGGATACGGTCATAAGAGACATTGGCATAAAGAACCCGATGTTTGAAGGCGCGAAGTGCAGACCTGCAACATAGTTCAGCAAAATAAGCTCAAAATAGAACTCCAGACAAATATTTATTAAATATAAATAACACCGTAACAGGCTAACTGTCCTCACAGAAATTTTCCTTCGTCACAGTCCGATGCCATTCGTAATAAAAGAGGAGGTTTATCGGCACTTCCATCTGTAAGAAATAGCTGACTGCCAGTTTGACCAGTAAAAATAGGGGCAATTGGCGGAGCAATTTTCTCCAAGAATGGAACACCCAGAAGGAACGGAAGCTGAATCATTGAAGAAAATTAACTGTCTGGAGGTCAGATTCCACAGAACTACGTATTACAAAGATGGGTTAATGCTTAATAGTAATACTATAGTACATTATTAATAGAAAGACTAGTCAAATTCAATATTACGGAGGCCTAATAAGACTAGTTGTGCACTAATCAGAAACATCAACAGGAAATGAACTTAGAATGGAACCGTACATAAAAAATAGTGCCTTTATTGGACCTTCAATTTCGGCAAGGAGGGAAGGTGTTACACACATCTTCCTTGAAGGTTACTCACTAATCTCTAATTACCAACTATAATATTTGCAGGGCGCAAGAATAATGGGACAGACGAAATGAATGGGTAAAACAAAAGAAAACATACAAATTTGTATAGCAGTGAGAAAGTCAACTTACACAAATCAAGGATATACAAGAGTTCTAATGATCTAATCACTTAGTTGTATCCCCAAGTACTACTGACATTCATTGTTATTATCTATTTTTAGATTAAAACCTGTAGATTTACTCAATTAAATAATGAAGAGAGCTAAAGTAACTATTTATCTTGGATATACAAAATAAAAATATAGGTTGATGTTGCTATTAGCAAATTATACCTGCTTCTTTCCTCTTACACCAAGATGAGGCGTTGCCAGGGTAATAAAATTAATTGCTTCCAGCCCAGCAATCAAAGAATTATTTGAATCTATATCCTTAGAATTATCAGAAGAGGCATTAGGTGCATACAAGACAGCAACAGCATATCTTGCAATCAATCCACCAAGAGAATGGGCCAAAAATGATATCTTTTTTAAGCTCTCTGTCTTCTTCACAACCTCGACAACCTGTTGAAAACAAATATTCTGCAAAATCAATACAATACACTTATACAAACTTACACGATTATCAAAATATACAAAATTTTGATTATTAACATAGGGAATAGACACCAAAACATATGCATAGCAGAAAAAAGATTTCTGGCCCAAGCATATGCAGAGGCAGATTGTAGCAACCCAAACATTCATGGCTCAAAATCTAAGCTACATTAGTACATATTTAGAAATGAAATACCACAACCTACCAAAAACTTACTTCATCAGCCAGTCGTTTACCAGCACCTTCAATGCCGGAGAAAGTCTTAGTGTACATATTACATGAACTTGCTGCACATAGCAAGCAAGTTTAAATCTAAAATGAAATAATGGAACCACTCATTAGTCAACAAAATATAAAACAAAAACCATCTGGAAATACAGTGGTCAATGAGAACAAAATTCCAAGGAGAAATGGATAAAGTTTGAAGCAGTACTCCAAGCTCAAAGAATCAGAAGCTGTGAGCTTTGAAACAGTACTCAAATCAATTCCATCATCAACAGCTGGAGAATGAGTTTTTAAACTTGGAATAGATGCCTTTTTATTTTGATTTTGTGCAGAGCATTCAAACATATTTGTTCCTCCAGCAGACCAGAACCCCCTTATGGCCCCATTTTGTGGAAAGTTTATCCTCTGAGTTGCATACCAGCTCACTATTTGTATATCTTGCCAAAGGTTAATCTTAACCCACTGTCTATCCCAACTACACTATTCTAAATATTTCCTCTACGATACGGGTGTCTGATTATGTAAAAGTGATGAGAAAAGATAACACTGAAGACACATGCAAGGTATGGATCTACTTTTCGTGTAAGATCACAATAAATTTAATTTACACAAACAGGTTATTGAGATCATCTAAGGCTCCTTCTATTAAAGGGTCCAAATCTGAATAAGGGGACATGTAAAGGCAGAAAAAAGAGGTCCTGCTAGATGTCTTAAAGACATCTGTAATACCTTTGTCCTTGATAAAAATAGTACACAAATCACAGGAATATCACTGAAGCTCATGTTAGTCTAATGGAAATTATATGCTAACAATTTAAACAAACATACCATATATCAAGAACTTTTTTCCTAATCGCCTCTTTAACTCTGCTTCACAGTATGTCCAGTCACTTGGGCTGCAAAACATTGAAACTTCAGTAATCTCAATCATTGTATACATTAACATGCATTGAAATAATGTGTTTAACTCATACAAATTGTATAAATGATGTTCCTTCAGTAAAGGTCAATTTCAATTCTTTTAAGAGTTGGTATGCTGTGAAACTTGTTCACCGTGAAACTGGTTTTTTTTTTTACAGACATACACTTTAGTAATATAACTCACACCCTTTAGTAATATAAGTCACACACTTCAGTTATCATTACGACACTCTTTGCTATAATAGAAGTCACACCCTTCACTTTTATGAGTAATACTCTTTATAGTAAAAAATCACACACTTTATAGTAAAAAGTCACACACTTTAGTAATATAAGTCACACTCCTTAACCAGTTTCACCGTAAAACTTGTTCACACTATACTTTGCCTTCTTTTAATCCAAATTACAATATACCAAATCTTCTTCTAAAACAACATAAAATTATACAATTACATCAGACGGCTACTTCTATACATTATCCAGATAATGCAGCGCTAATTTCCAAATTACATGTATAAGAACATCCATACCTCCCCATGATGCCATGAACAAGGACAAGAAGATGATCAGGTTTTTCCTCCATATTTATCATGGCTGTTGGTGATGAAAAATTTCCTTGAGTTGTACTCAATACTTGGGCCTTTGCACTTTGGTGCTTCCAGATGATATTTATGCCTGCAAAGCACAAGGTATAGTAAGTTGAAGAATGTAAAGGTGGTCAGGTGTTTCAGGATCATAATGCAATACTAAGATGTCAATGCATCAAGTTGTAAGAATACTGCAAACTAAAATGGCCACTACTTGCAGTAGCCATGTAGTTAAGTGATTAGAGTATCTTCAATATGCTGAATTATTAGGTTAGATTAGTGAACATGGTTGTACAGATATACATTTTTGTATGATTGTAGTCGTTGATGCACAAAACTGAAAAAAAAAAGGTAAGAAACAAGGATAGAAGGATCAACATTGTACAATATAAGTACCTATTCAAGTGTCAATTTAGTTTCATGAGCAGACAACCACTGCTAACCTAAAGATATCAACTATAACAGTACTAAGCTCTATAATAAAGCCTACAATAACCAAGGAAGCAAAGAGATATCCAGCCGAACATAGGAACCACAATTGTTCATTGGCGATTTCTAAAATGCATCACGTTAATGATCCAATCAATACATCTTCAGATAATTAAAGTTGGTGTAGTCAGTTAAAATCAGGCGGATCGAGCTTCCAAAAATTACAAAACAAGCAGGAACACAGATCGTGCATAATTTCACTAAATTTTCGATTTTCCATCGCCGAATTGCACAAAATTCCACAAAATTCAACGAAATTCACAACCAATTTACAAGAAACGTAAAACGAACTAAAAGGCTTACAGTAAAACAACAAAACTCCAATCAAGAAACTCCATAATTCCATATTTTCAAAAGAGTGAAGATCTTGGCAACAAAATATCTGGTCCACGAGAAACTAGTTCAAAACAGATTATTATAATATTCCAAAAAGTCATAAACGAGGGGAAAAAGGAAGATCTAGATGTTACCAGAGAGGGTTATGAAATTCCAATAATGCCCTGGGCGAGGATACGAGGAGTTAGGGTATGAAGAATAAGGGGAGGGGGAGCAAGAATTAGAAGACGACGACGTCGTATTGGACCTATTGGTGGTAGTTCGATGGCGGGTGATTCGAGGTGAAGCAGAATAAAACCAAGGGTGAGACACCGCCATTTGTGTGTAGAGGGAATTACTATTTAATATTTATATTAGCCTAATACCTAAAATTAAGAGCAGATTCTTGACAGGTGGTTACAACTATATTTCTTGACCGTTGAGACCGTGACGTCAGCTCCGCTCACATACGGTGGATGTGCACGACCCGCCGGTACTCTGCCACTAACTACCCTTCTTCACAAATAAATATTCCTTTTTTTTATTTTATATTTATTTTAGTTTTTTTACATTAGCAAGATAAAGAATGCGAGACCAATAATGAATGATGAATCAGGATCTAACCTGTAAATTAAATGACATACTATCGTCCCACCGGGTCACATCTCATTTCCATTTTATAATATATTTTAAAATCATGTAATTTATTTATTTTAAATTGTAAAGTTGTAGTAACTGTTATTTAAAACAAAATTGACTTATTAATTTAAATTGAATCCCCCGAGCATGATTAATTATGGCACGTCATTTACTAGAGTTTACACTCAACAACTTTATTCAACTTTACAATTGTGTGTTGTTTAATTTGTCAAACTAGCCGCGTATTCTCACTTAAGTCGAAATAAGAAATATGATGAGATTTTCCAGCAGGCAAATGATGAATATATTATGTAGTCCATTTAGAATTAATTATGTATGTACACGGAAATGACGGTGTAACTATCTGCTTATACGAGTACGTCCACTTAGGAGGGATGTGACAAACACCTCTCTTAAATTTTTTATTTCTTTTTCGTTTTATATATAAGATAATTTTATTTAACACTTTTTAGTTAATTCAAAAGTTCATCCTCCCTTAATTTATAACACTATACAAACAAAATTATTATATGCGCCCATCAAAATATATAGTATATGTTTAATTTCAAATTTCCATTAATATTTTCGAAGAACCAAAACCAAGTAGAACTGTGCTACTAGAGATCAGCGATTCAGCATCATACTAGTATTTGGAGGAAATGCCATATTAAAAAAAACTTAGTTCCAAATATTAATTTCTCATCTTCCATTGTACTTTCCTGTCAAATTACCAAACTCTTGTGTCCTATACATTTTAAAAGAATGATTAAACTTGCAATTTTCTCAACCAACTTGCATCTTCCGTACGTGTCTACTAATTCCTAGTTGCTTGATACATTAATATTTTCCATGGTATAAATGCACAATAATTGGTATAATTTTCATAGATGCTTAAAATCTATCTTATCCCAGGAATTTGATTATTTCAATGCCGGCAACCTCACAATCAGTCAATTTCAAGTTGTTACTAATTAATTACATTCCATATAACCAAATATATATTTCTGATTAATTTATTGACCATCAGCTGGTCCATTATCCAATTGGACCAATTCATCATATATCCCTGCAAAATTGAAACTATAGTATCATAATTAAATAACTTCTTATAATCTACGCTTTTGATTCTGACATCATTTAATTAATTTAACTCCCAAATAATACATAAAACATTATATTAATAGCGAAGGGTGTATGTACAGGTACAGCAAGACATTGGCTTAATTTTTCAGGGGCACTAGACGACAAAAGAGGAAGATATTCAACAACTTTGACTATTTGTTCCGCATCTCCTCCTCTTTGCCGGAAAAAGATGCCCAAAAGCGGGGACGGCGGAGGCGTCAAACATGCATCCGTCGGTCAACGGCGGTTTGTTCTTGCGGCGGCCGGCGCCGACGGGGACGTTGCGGAGGGCCCCACCGGCGGTCCAGTAGCGGTGGCAGGCCTTACAGAAGTGTCGAGGCTGATTAACATTGTAGTTGTTGAAGTAACAGAATTTGGTGTCCATGCTTTTGCATCTGGGGCAGGGGATTATTTTCTCGGGGGGCCTCTTTTCTTCATCAATAATGTCATCGTGGCCGTTGATTCTTTCTTCCTCGTTTTGCGATTGTGATGTGTCTTTTAGCCAGATGGTAGTCCCGAATAGCTTGATCCCTGTTGAGTTGTTACTAATTTCTTCAACCTCTGCCATTTTCTAGAGAGAGAGAGATATGATAATTAGGAGTGATTATAGAGGGATTACTTATGTGTACTATATATATATATATGTATGATGAATGAATGAATGAATGCATATATGCTCATAAAAAGCGAAAAGAGAAGGGTGTGTTTTTTAATGACGTCCCAAAACAGAGTGGAAAAGTGCATTTGCATGGTTGGAGGAGACTTTGTGTGTATTTTATACACATTGTAGAGTCACGATGGGTGAATTAATAAACTAGGAAATAACAATCAAATATTTAGTATTTCAAATTAATCAAACAATATCATTTGTTTTATTTTTGTGTTTCACTATATGTTTCATAGTCCGAATGAATTACACGTAGAAATGGAAGTTCGAACATTAAAAAATATGCAACGAACCACTATAATTGTAGGTCTATCTACTAAAGATTGAGAAAATGAAATAAAAAGTCGAATACGATAGTGAAATAGAGGAATCGAAATACGGATGTATTAGTTTTTATAATATATTTTGATGGAATAATGAATAGGGGATAAAATCTAATATCCGATATTATTCCGGTTAGGGGTGGGGTTGAGTGTAAAAGTTGATGTTGGACTTTATGAATAAGTAATTAGGTTGTTTTTAGGTTTTGAGGCCTGTAAAGACACAAATATTGAGTGCAGAGTGTTTAAAAGTGGGAGCATAAAGATAAAGAAAAGATCAAAAGGGATAAAGCCCAAAAGTTTCTTTTGATTTGATTAACGATCCATAATTCATCCACTTCAACTTTTTCTTTATTCTTTTAAAAAATACGGAATACTGATTTAATTAGTTCATAAGTTGAGTAGTTAACTGACTAATCATGGCATTTTCTTATTTTTCTAAGGCCTAGTCATCGTTTATTACATGGAGTTAAGTAATGGTTGATAGCTAGTAAAAATCAAATTAAGTGTAAAATATGACTTTTAAACTTTTATGAACTAGCTAATCAAACAATAAATGTTCGAATGATTGAACACTGGTGAACTCATGAACTAGCTAATCAAACAATAAATGTTCGAATGATTGAACACTGATGAACTCAAGTATTGTAAGCAGTAAATAAAGTGCGAGAGAGATTTGAGCAGAATGACTGTCTCCTGTATTGAATTCATGTGTTCTTTTGAGTCTTAAGTGCCCATATTTATAATGTTTAGAAGAGTGGATTTTACTCTCCATCTACCTAATCCGGACATTAAATGATCATACTTCCATTTAATGTCAGTACTTCATCTTACACTACATGTACAAATTTTCTAGTTTCCTCTGAGAGGTTGATCGAAGGTCGCCTTAGCTTGCCGCGTGATACTTGGCCAGCTCCTGAATCTTTGTCGTAGTTTTTCCCAAATAGTGCAACTAATGTTGTCGTCCCCCAACTTTCTTGACTGCGTACCACTATGTGGCATTAATTTTTTTTACGTACGAGCGAGCTCCTAGCGGACATTGTACTTTCTTGATGAGCTGGTGGATGTCCTTCTTGAGAGCATTGACGAGCGAGCTCCGATTGAGCTATTGGGTTAGCTGATCGAGTGAGCTCTTGGCCAATTAATTGAGTGAGCTCATGGCGCGTCCATCTTCCGAGCGAGCTCCCTTTCTTTTCATTTTCATTAGCATCTTAGGATCTTAGCATGAAGCGGGTGAACTTATTTGAGGCTTGAGGTGGCTAGCTAATGGCAAACTAGGGTATCTCATAGAGATGGCCGAGGGTGGCGACCTCGGCTTTTCTTGGTGAACTATGGTCCATCTTCAAAGAGGTGGACCGAGATGGGCAAGCTTGACTAGCATTTTCCGAGCTGGGCGAGCTCAGCTCAATTGGGTATAAACAAGTGAAATATTAATGGATTTGGGCCGAATTAATAATGACACAACAATAATTAATAATAGAATTAATATTTCATAGCAATTAATTAGAAGTAACTCATCTGAACCTAGTCTATAAATAATGAAACTCTATCACTAATGTTATGCACAAACGATATGACTTATTCCCTTTCCTTTTCTCCTTTTGATTTTTTATTTCCTTCTAAAAAATGAGGCTTTTTAGTTGCAAAAAGTTACTAACTAAATTACAAATTAAAGAGAAGGTTGATCATGAATTACTTTAATAAAGGCCCTTTATTTTTATTTTTATGAATTCAAAAGTTGGCACATCTCCAACACGTTGTATTCCTCAAATGTGTAGTCTCCAGAATTACAGCTTTTACACCAGATATGCCTTTAAAGAAATTCAATTAAAGGAAAAAATCCAATTATATTTCTGTTCATATATAATAATTTATGTGCATAACATTGATAGAGTTCATGTACATGATTCGCAATAATACTTACTATTCATATGTTTGCCAAGGTTTATCCTGTCATGATTCTATAATGGCTAATGAAATCAAATTAAAACTACGACAGCTAGTAATCGTATTGGCAATGACGTTTCTCTATTAATTAGGTGGCTAATAATAATGCTCAAATTAGCATTACTTAATATATATTCGGATCGAATCTTACTAATAAAGAGAATAAGGGTGTGTTTTGAAACACTTAAAACATCTTTCAAAAACACTTATTTTCAAAAGCTGTGAGAGGGAGCTTTGAAAATAAGTGTTTCTGAAAGTTGTTTTAAGTATTTCAAAACACGCCTAAGTGAATGAAAAAGTCCCTCTTCTTTTTTTGATATTATAATAATATATTTAAAAATTAATCAGGCCAAATTACTTTTGATTATGTCGGTTTCTTATTGCTTTTTCCTAATTAATTATGCAAGATCCTCTAAAACTTAAAGCACTAAAAGCATAAGCATAATACCAAAAGTACAAACTGACTGATATGTATGTATAAAAGCAATGCATTAGATGCATGCATCTTATTCTGATGCTTTATAATTGTGATCATTATTAATGCAGTATAATATATTAATCAAATGATGTTGTATTATTTCGACAACTTGTCATATTAAAGTATGCAATTTGTTTAAACAGAATCGTGCAACTATTAATATGAAAAAATAGTTGCATGGTTCAGTGTAAAAAAATTACATCTTTCAATATAAAAAGTTGCATGTTTCTGAAATACACTACGAGTGCACAGTACATCTGTATCCACATGAGACCCACTTTATAATTAATAAATAATTATGTTGATTGAATGGTTATTTAAAATGAATTTAAAAAAGCCATATTGGCTTATATGAACTTTTGAGTTTCAGTAACACTCATATTATTTAAGCAAAATCATCTACGCGGTGCAATTAGTTTGATTTTATTCTATAATCTAATGAAAAACATTAGTTAATATAAAATAAACTGATTTTTTTAAGAACATAAAATATATTGATTTGTACATTAAATATTAGTACTATTCAAATATTAATAACTTTGATAAAAATTCATATGAGATGGTCTCATGTATGAGACGAAGTTCAATTTAGCACAAATTACACCCATCTCTCTCAAAGTGTTAAAACACCAATGTCCAACTTATGCCCCGTCTTACCGTGAGACCGTTTCATGTGTCTCTAATACTTTTTATTGTACAAACTAATATTTTAATTATTTTTTCTATTTGAAAATTTCTTCCATTAAGTTGACTATTTGAGCTTCCATGTGTTGCGCTCCTTATATGTAAGTCAACGGCCTCTCATAAATTAAGTATAAGAATATATACTTGGTACAAAATCCTTTTTGGTCATGCTTATTCTGGCCTCAAATTGCAAAATATTCTTGATGCCACAACACTGATGATTTTGGGTGTATGGTCACGAGTTGAAACCCCTGCCAACAACAATTATTTCAGTTTTAATTAAATAATTGACTAAAAGGGTAACCATTGAACATAAAATTAAAATTTAACTATTCTTATTGTATGCATAAATTCAGTGTAATTTGACCATTGACGCTTTGGTGTGTTGAGCTCCTTTTACATCCAATTTTCCTAAGAGATCACTCTTCTTTGAAATTTGAATTTGCTTACTTTTTCGGTTTTTCCCCTTCTCTGTAATCCATTACCACTTCCCTAATTTTGGGCCTATGAACAGCTCCAAATGTGGGCCTAAGTTTGGCCCATTTTATTTCAGAAACGATCTTTTAAGGCGTTACTCTATTTTTCTGTAGCTATTACTCCATTTTTATTTTTATACTATGTATTTTATAGTTAATATTTGGACCTTTTTTGGCAGGCCTTTTTTTAGTACGGCCTAATAAGCCTAAGCCATGTTTCTTGTGCTTATGGGGCTGGGCCTGATTCGTTCTTGATGACTCTCATTTCCTATTGGGTATTTTCTTTCATTTAGGAAATTTAATTTTGTATACGAAAAATTGCAAGCTAGACATCATGCTATTAATTAAATACTATATAAGTTTTCTTTCTTTTTTTTTTTTTGAGCGCCTATAGGTTTTCATTTTAGAACACCCTTATATATATATATATATGTTCTTTTCTTCTAAATTATTGTTTTCTAAAATTGTTAAATATCAATAGTATCACTGACTCATAATATTGTGCGGTACGATAAGAAAACTCCAAAATTCTATATTATTTTTTCGTTTGAACGTAGGACGATACCGTTTCACTTAATTTAGAATATGATATGCAAAATTTCATAGAATCTCCTTTTTCTCTTCAATTTCTATTAATAATCTAAATTAAAGTAACAGGAAATAAATATGAGATGGAAGGAATGAATAACAAGAGAATAAAATGGGTAAAAATAATTGAAAGGAAGCAGAATGAATATAGTGGGGCCTTGGTGCACTGAGAAGCAAATAGGGAAGAACGTGGGCCCATCCGATCACGTGGAATGACAACTATGTTTTATTGCAACAATTAAAGCTTTTTCTTTTCTTTTTTTTGATAAAGTGTGTCTTCGTCCATGTTTACTAGCAACATTACTTGTATTTTCTTTCCACATTATTCCTCCACCCAGACACAAATGATATATCGTGCTAATAAATTCTAATTTTATTATTTTTTGGAAATAGAATCTTTGTATATTTTTTTTTACTGTGCGAGTTAATAAACAACTTAATTTCATATTTTGCAGCTCAATCTTATGTCATACTTTATTAACATATATATTAAATGACCTCATATATATAGATTGTGCTAATTGGCTCGATTAGGAAATTCAAGATCGACTTGCTAGGTCATTATTAAATGTGAAATTCTAAGTCAAATGTAATTTTCATGGCCAATCGATTTTTAAGTTGAACGTTTATCTATAATGGTGCTACGCTTGCTAGACTCACTTAGGTGAACGCTCCGCTTTGCTCGTTCCATTGGGCACAAAATCGAAAAATCAAATTTCCTAACCGAACCAATGATTTTTGGTTTAATTGGTTCAATTTGTTCGGTTTTTTTCGATCGGTTCGATTTTAATTTTTTTTAAAACCAAATAAATCGAACCAAGCAAACTACATATATATATATATAATAAAAATATATTAAATACATATTAATAAATATTAAATTCATTTAATATGAATGTCTTTTTGTATAATTGTTTATTATAATTGTTTATTGACGTGTTGAGGCCAATATTATTCGATATCATTTATTATGGACGAACTAGATCATTTATTGGCCCCACTTGTTGATCATATTATTGAAGCCCACAAAGAGTTGGTTAATTTTTATTTTTTTTATTTCTTAGGCTCCCAACTTTAGACTTTTTTTTTTTAATTTGAAAAATTATTAAATTGTGAATTTCAGGTTAATTTTCGATTTAAACCGAATAAAACAAACAAATCGAATTTCTTGTTTGGTTCGGTTCAGTTTGGTTACTCACCATTTTGATTCGATTTTGATTTAAATTTGTCTAATTTGATTTGTTCGGTTCGATTGAAAAACAACCCAAAACCGACCGAACCAACCAAACGTCCACCCCTATCACTCACTTACAATAAATTTTCTCACTTCCTGTCCCCAAGATCTCTTATGTAATTGAGCCTCTAACCAAAACAAGAGGGTATTACCGTATTAGTGAAGAAAATACATATAATAGAAAAGAAAAGGGCACGTCATTATGACGCGTCATCTGATTGGTTGAATACTTGAAGTTCAACGTGTAGGACCCACAAAGATCTCAACAAATTTTATATTCATTTTTGACGTGTTTTTGTAGAAAGAATCCAAAACATCGCGATCATTGAAATGCTATTATTATTATTTTTTATTATTTATTTTTTATTATTACAACAACAAATTACAATTACAATAATTACGTGAACTCGAAATAGTAGCAGATGTAAACTCCAGAAATTTTAAAATTTCTCGTACTTGCTTTCTTAATCTCAAATCTGCGGAAGATGCTTGCATAGTTGCAATTATATTTCTCAATTTCATGCTTAATTATCGTTTTATAAAACTCTTAATTTTTTTATTATCACTTTAATTATTTATCCACATTTCTTGATAATGTATCACATATATTTTTTAAAAACAAAAACTTATAATGAGACAATCTCATTCATAAACTTAACACACAAATCAATAATCACCCCTCCCAAAATATTAAAACGTTAATGCCCACATTATGTCTCGTCTCACGCAAGTGTGCCTTAAGAAATAATTTGCCAGTGATGAAATAAAATAGGTCCTTGCCCCCAAGGGCATAGCCGAGTGGTAAAGCTTGTGGTGATGTAGGAAGAAGTCCCCATCAATGCAGGTTCGAATTCCGTGTGGAACAAATTCTCTATTGAAATATTATAGAGATTTGTATTGGAGATTGAATCTTGTTAACTTTCTCCCACAAGTGTCTGCTACTTGGACACATCCTTTGATTTACAACCCGCCCGGCTCGATTTACAATCCACCCGACTGAGGGGCCAACGGCACGGATAAGAGGAGTTTCTTGTCTCTTCCTTAAAAAAAAAAAAAAAAAAAGGGGTCCGACAAGGAGGATCGTGCAAAGCAATATGAGTAATGGTAGTATGGTAGTGCTTCGTTTGCTTTGGAATCAGTATCTCATCAGGTATGTTTTCTTTTTACTCCATTTTTTCCCATTAATGGATTCCATCTTCAATATTTCTTCTGCCTATGTATATGTTATCCACACATACATATTGTCTGAAATAAAAATTCTTATTTATCGAAATATTAAAAGTTGAGCACACGAGATAATATATATGAAGCCAATATTGAATAAATGAAGAAATTATATGGGCAAAAAAAATTGTGAACCAAAGTTCATGAACTCCTTTTTTTTTTTTTTTGCTTTTCAAGTGTCATTGTTGTGTATATAAAGTATTATTATTGTGTGATTTTGAGATGAATAACACAAAAATCAAATATTTTTTTGAATAATATAATACTTAGGATATATAAATAATGGCTACCTTTAAAAAAAAAGAGTTAACGTGAATCCAAATTTAGTAGACTACGGGGGTGTTTGCAAAAACTTATGATTTTAAAGAAGTGATTAAAATTAGTGATTATGGGAAAAATGATTAATAGTAGAAGTTGATAGTGTTTGTAAGAAAAAAAAAATTGATAGCGTTTGCAAAAAAAAAGTTAAAAAATTTAAAAAAAGACTAATAAGCTACAAAAAGCATCCTCTTTGAAGCTTATAACTTATAGCTTATGAGAGGTTATTTAAGCTACTAAAAGAGAAATAAAACACTTCAAATTACTTTTATACACAATTCTAGGTGACTATATATAAACATTTTTTTGAAATTAGTTGTCCATTTTCTCTACCAAAATTAGCGTGCACCTAGAGTGAGTGATGAAAACACACGCCAATAACCAAAAAAAATAAAGGATAATTATATTTTTTTTGGTCGGCAGAAAAGAGGTTGTATTGTATTAATGAAAAGGATAATTATATAATATTATATAAATATAAAAAGGAATTATTGTATGAAAATTGAAAAAGCACACCAATACTCTTGTATAATATTTTAAATTGCAATTACAAGCGCGATATTATGCATAAGAAACAATGTATGATATTTTAAATTTGATAATTTCAACACAACAAAAAAGAGTGTCACATCTCTTATAAAATTTTAGGATAATCATGAAAAGGTTAAATTTTGTAAAGAAGACGAGGTAACAGAAAAATGGGAGACTGGCCATATAATGAAAGAACAAAGTGTGAAAGCGCAAAAAGGAAAACATTTTGAAAAGGCAAAGAAGCAAACAGACATGAATATCTATTGCTAGATTTTTTTTTTATGTTATTATTTTTTTTTTGTTTTTTTCCTAATTAGTTAAGGGGGGCAGTATTTTTTTAGGACACTAATTTAAGAGGTGACAAAACTAAAACACTTTTTCCGACTTATACATTATGGACAGTAATTTTCAACTGCACAAATTTAGGCTAATTTTGGCCCGAATTTTTCAAGCTCGAGCTAAATATCACATGCTCCTCATGTGTTGCCAATTTTCTGCCAAATGGCCCAAACCCAAATAAATTTGCCCCATCATCTGAAAAAATAAATATTAATAATATTATAAACCTACTAAAAGTTAAAAAAATATAAACATCAAAGTTACATTATTTATTAATATTTAAACTTAAGTAGTTACTAGTTACGAGTAATTTGTTTTGAATTTAATTAGTTCCAGGAGGAAATTTCATCATTGATGTGAATGTATATAATTTTTTTTTAATTAAGGAGTATTAATCTTGAGTGGTTTCAATTCATGAACCCCACAATTAAGAATGCAGCTAGGTGAATTGTGTCCATAATAAATTAAAGACTTAAAAACAGATAAACACTCTCATGCAATTGATTAATCACATATATTCACTAAATTGATGACTATCTGCAGAAGTAGGGAATCTGGGAATGTATATAGATAGACATTTGTTAATGGATAGGCCCATGCATATATATTGCAAACACACCCCCAATTCTGGCTCCAATTTTGATCCTCTGGGATTCTTGATGATCATCTTTTTTTGTCTTACGTCTTATCTAATTCTCACCATTTTCTATTGAATCTGATTCATCCTTTTTTTTTTCCTGGGATCATTCTACAAAATTTACCTAAACAAAAAAAGGCAATGGCAAAGCATTTAGAATTAATATTTTTACAACACAGGCATATAAATAAGCTACAGTAACGTTGTAACATGGCCTCAAATATGTGAGTCCAAAATGTTGATATTTATCAAACATATAAAGGATTATAAGATTCCGATTTATAAGTGTCGAAAAAATATTCACTCACTTGAATTTTTCAAGAAATCTAAAAGTTGTTTATCAAAATGGTAAACCAATTCGAGGACAAGTTAATAATTAGGGGGTAAAAGGTCGATATTTTTGTCCATAAATATGAATGTTTACATATGCATAGAGTATATAATTTGTGGAATCATGACAAATTAAAGATTAATTAAAGTAAAGGGATAATCTAAATTAGGGCCCGCCATAAACAAATGTAGTAAGGTAACGTATGCAGGAAAACTCATATTTACTCCGTTAATAATTAAATTTCAAATTCACCATAGATATTGAGACAGCTCTATAATGTACGCACATCATGATGATGGGCATGTTTCCATAAGCATTTAAGCTTATCTTCAGTACAAGAATTCAAATGTCCAACTGTATATTTAGCTTAAAATTTCATAATAATGCATTTGTCCCATGAACTTAATTTCAACATTTTTTTAAAAAAAACTTTTGTTTTATATATACCAGTATATCACCCTTGCTTGCACGGTTTTGAGTATAAAATGAACATGATATGTAAAGTATTCATTTTTGTGTTAAATAAATTATAAAAAATATTTTACTTATAATAGTAATTTTTTTTTTCATTTTTTAATATATAGTTTTATCATTTTTTTTTCATTTCGATGCAACGCACAATTGATGAATATATTTTACTTTTGCAATTAGACGTGGGAAATGGGTGACGCTCCAACTGCTTGAAAATTTTACATTATTAAATAATGCAATTTTAAAGGTAATTTTTTTCTAACAATTTTTAATTATTTCCTTTTAAACCACTTTGATTGTCACCTGTTATCGTCTTCCTAATTCCCATTGCATGTCAAAAATTTCAAATTGTTCCCTCTAGTTATTCTGAACATGATAACAATAACTACCCATGATCGAAATTGATCTCCTTAAAAAAATCAAAGGTTTTCATAATTGTCTATAATTCTTATTAATGGTCACACCATAAGATATCATTAGTCAAAATTGTCTTTCTAAGATGTTAATGAGAGTCTACTATCTGATGAAGTCAGTATCATTCCTGAAATCAACATTCTTTGTTCTAAGGTGGTCTCGATTAGTATTTTCTTTTAAAAATGTGGGTACTAACCTACCCAGTATCTTTTTACAATCCAAAGTCTAATTTCAATTGTACATGCAACTAATTCATAGTAATTGGACTCAATGATGGACCTACATGTCCTATATTGGGATCACGTGCCCCCATAATTTTTTTTAATATTATATAATGATTTAAATGAGTTTTTACCAGTGTTATAATTAGTTAATCATGCAAATATTTCATTTAAAAGAATTTGTAGATTAGTTATGTATATGCACTATCACTATTCAAAAAATCAAATATTTTTTAAGATAGTGATAATGTATATGCATAATCGTGACACTAAAAAACTTGAATTCACGTGAACCCGTCATGAAAGTTTTTTGGATCCGTCCATGATTGGACTAATCAATTTAAATATTATATCATGTAAAAGAATTATACAAATAAGTAAACAAATCGAGCTTTATCACAACCAATTCCTAGTATCATTTGACAATTCAACTAATAACGTCAACTAATAATTTAATTGAAGTTATTCAACTAACAATTTAAGTTTAATGTCAATAGTTCATGCAAGTAATTTATGATCATTGAACTAATCAATTTAAATCCAATATTATGTAATATTATCATGCAAATAAGTATATAAATCCAATATTTGACCCAACATTTTGTTATTAGATATGTATAGATGTACTTTTACCTTTCAAGTTTCAACTGTCTTGTATATTTGTTTTTCTTAGACCCCCTTACTAACGAAGACTAGAAACGTTGTTAAATCTTTGATTACATTTCCTTTTGTGTATTTTCTATTCCCTTTTAGTGAAGATAAATAAAAGTACAAATTAAGGGGTAAACTATAAGATGAAGAAAAATGTGGAGAAGACAAAACTAATATAAATATAAGTATAATTAGAGATTTAAAATTAAGAAAACTAAAAGTTACATAGAAAATAAAACATAAAAACTGAAATATAAAAGCAAAAAGTAACATATATATAGAATTAAAAGTATATGGGAAATACACATCTATACATATACATATACATATAAAAAATAGAATTTGTGTTTTTTTTTTAAATTTCTATTTGAGCAATTAAAGTCTGATTCTTTTACGGTGAAATTGTGAAACTCACTCTCCAGCACTATTAGATAATTAAATTAAGATAATTAATTATTTATTTTTATTTTCATTATAGTGTATCAAAGATAGCAAACACTATACTCCTTCATTACCCTCAATCAAGCAGACTCTAAATCAATAAAGCATATGAAATGGAGGGAATAGTAGCCGTGCCTAAATTTAGGGCGTGTTTTGAAACACTTAAAACAGCTCTCAAAAGCATTTATTTTGAAAGCTCCCTCTCACAACTTTTAAAAATAAGTACTTCTAAAAGCTGTTTTAAGTGTTTCAAAACATACCTTTATTAAACAGAGTACCGCTACTAACCTATTACCCAATACTCCACTGATTTTTTGGGTGGTTATTTGCAAATCAGATGTCGACAAACAGAGCAGAATCAGTGGCACCAAATCACATATTGACAAACAAGGTAGAATCAGCGGCACCGCTACTGTGGCATTACTAAGATATAACAATGGAGTATGATTAATGATGGCGGCTTCAATCAAATCTCAAATTATTTAATATTTTAAGCCTAAAATAATATTTTGTTCAAGATCGCATCTCATATGAGTGTTTCACGATAGGTTGACTTGGATACCATTGCTTATGGCAAATATTCACCGCAACAGGATTTGATGATTTTGTAAAATTCAGATTAATTTTAGTTAATTATCGGACAAAAAATTAACTTAATTCACAAGAGATTCTTCGTCTTAAAATTAATTTTCATCTTATCTTATATTCACACCTCAGGTTGTGAAACTATTCTTCAAGGTAATTCGTTGTTTAATACCGTTAGATAGGGAGTGGGTTTCCTGTGCATCAACTGCACCAATTCAAATTGGCGGCGCACTCTACACCCTAACCCCTAAATAGTGAACCATAAATTACATATGAATCATTTGGGCCGGGTGAACCATGAACCACTTGGGCCGAGTGAATCATGAACCACTCGGGCCGGGTTTCGGGTCGGGATGGGTATTTAAAAAAAAAAAAAAAAAAAAAACTCTAAAACTGAAATTAAAGTTAAAACAAAACCGAAACTGAAAAAAGAAAAAAAAAATTATAACCCGAATTTAAATAAATTGGGTAGGGTAGGGATGAGTGCACGGATTCTAAATCCGTGCACCTAGTGTATTTGAGACCTTGCCTTAGATAGGACTTCACATTTACTTGATCTTTTATTATTGGATTGAGTTTTAGAATATTATGGATGATATTTCTTGTTTTTGAACTAAATATAAGTTATTTTGCTTTAAAAAAATAACCATTCGTGTTTTAATAATATTAATTGGTTATACAATTAAGTCATATAAAAATTCACGGGCGATCATCTTAAAATTAAGTGTAAACAACTTCAAATTGAACGCCTTTAAAACAGGCCAAAATTTAAATTATGTGGGCTCAAAGCTAAAATAGGAAATATCCATATTAGGGGCAAACAAAAATGTCAAGCTCATGAAGGCTCAGTAAGAATTTATAGATCTTGGAGAATAATTTATCTAAAAATTAAAAATAAATAAATTATATGAGAGTCCAATTAATGTTCAGTTTTACTATGTGCAGAGTCCTGATTTTATATTATTATTAGAGAGGATATCATATTAGTCTCCAAACTTATAAGCCCTCTTCATTTTAATTTGATCATATCATTCCAAGACTGTTAAGTTTAGTCCAAATAGTGACGGAAACAATTACTTTGAGGAGCTAATATAATTATTTGAAGCAATATTCACCCTCCATTACTAGTTTTAAATTGGACTATATCAACTAATAAGAGGACCAAAAATCCGTTTAGATCCAAACTTGAATTGGTGATTAAAATAAGAAAAATAAAATATAAGGTTGAGTGCCAAGAATATACTATTACTCATTATTAATTATATGTATTTATCTACGCAGTAGCCGCAAAAGTGTGTACACAAAATCGACTACTATTAAACAATGAAAACCCAAAAGAAGTGAAGATATGGGAATTGACTATTTGGTGATTCTGTGAAAGTCTAATTAATGTTGGCGGTTGGATTAACAGATTCGTCAGTTAAAAGATTAAGGCAACTATAATCGATTTCCAATTAAAATACATGGTACGTAAAATTTTATTATAATATGTACTAATCATCAATCAAAGAATTAATAATAATAAGTATAAATATATATATATATATATATATATTGTATATCTCAAAATTACTCAAAAGTGCAACGAGTTCAGTTATTAGTATTGTATCTCAATTTCATCTCAATATCGTTCAAACGCTCAAATTTTCATTTCGAAATTTGAATTCAAACTCAAATTCTAATAAATCGAGCACTAATCATCGAAGTCTAGAGCTTGTGACGTGATATATATAGTACTAGTTGCATCGACTGATGTGGAGTCACGGGGTATTTATAAATTAAGGAACGGATAACGTAATAAATAAAATCAATTAATCAAGCTTAATTAATTAAACACCACTTAACCCCCAATAATTAAAACAAAGATTAAAAAAGTAATCCTAGTACATTTAAAAAGAGACGTTGAAAATTAATGCAAGAGAGAGATCGAGAAACAAAAAAAAAATTAAAGTAGGAAACAAAAGCACTCCGAAAGGACCCCACCCCATGTCTCCTCAAGGATGCGATGATCATCTTTCTTCACCATTCCATTTCCAGCATTTTCTCTCTCTTTTTTTTGTTTCCCAATTACCAAAAACAACCATGAATTCCTCCTCCCCAACAATTGACCAGCCGTCGGCCGGCAGCAGCCACGCGCCGACGCAGCCGCCTCTGAGCCGGTACGAGTCGCAAAAGAGGCGGGACTGGAACACGTTCGTGCAGTACTTGAAAAATCAGAGACCCCCGGTGTCGGTGTCCCAGTGCACGTGCAGCCACGTGCTGGATTTCCTGCGGTACCTAGATCAATTTGGAAAAACCAAGGTGCACGTGCATGGGTGCGTGTTCTTTGGGCAGCCTGACCCGCCCGCTCCCTGCACTTGCCCGTTGAGGCAGGCGTGGGGCAGCCTGGACGCGCTCATCGGGCGCCTCAGGGCAGCGTATGAAGAGCACGGGGGCCCACAGGAGACCAACCCGTTCGGAAACGGGGCGATTCGGGTTTATCTTCGGGAAGTGAAGGATTGTCAAGCGAAAGCCAGGGGGATTCCGTACAAGAATAAAAAGAAGAGGAAAATTAGTCATCAAATCAAGGGCCGTGATGACTTGATCAAGAACCCCAAACACAATTGAGTTGAGACAAAAAAAAAAGAAGGTAATTTAATTAATAAATTTGTTACTGACTCTTATTATGCATATATGTGTGTGAAGTGTGATTTGTAGCATGAAATTGATCAGGTAAATTGAGAAAGTGACAGATGAATTCATTGAATATGAGTAACATAAGAAATATATATGAGAAAGGTGATTTTTTATATGTATGGTGTTAGGACCACACGATCACAACTACCATATAGTATATTCGAGTATAATATTAATATATACATGAAGAAACCCTAGATTTAGAGAAGGAGAAACCCTAAGTTTGATATATAGGTAGGCACTTTTGGTGAACCAGGTTGAGTATTGAGTAGTGATCCAAACTTTTTACTATTCTTTTTTTTGGGAAAAATATATTAAACTGTTTATAGTATATGAATCCTGTGCTAGTTTCTCTCTCAAATCATTCAACCACTGTGGACTTAAAATAATTAAGCTTTGATTCCAAATTTAATAAAGTAATTTATTTTGCACTTGTGATTGTTTCTTTTGGGATCTGGGACATGAATGACCTTACATCGTATTATCTTTTCTAGCTCTGCAAGATTTGATGAGGCCAGTATTAATTTGTGTGTATTTTACCAACCCAATGTAACTACTGTAAAAATTAATCTATAAAATTTAAGTATTTAATAGCGTAATTTGTGAACTGGGAATCGAAGTAACACATATTTGTACGTAGTGCTGCGATTAATTAATGAAATGATATCCAGCTATATATGTATATATTTATTTAATATCTTAGCTAGCTAGCATATTCTTTACTATGCATTTGATGATCTTATATATATAAGATATGTTCTTCACTTTTCAACTGGATTCGATGTTATTGTCTTCCATTATCACCATAGGATAATAGAAACAAATTAATAAAGATGAAAAAACAAGTATTTCCTGGAATGTAAAAGATTTTTGTTTAAACAAAAGTTAAAAAAATTAGTGTTTGAATTCTAGCCAGTAATTGCAGTCATTTAGAGAAAAAACGTACCGCAAGAAAATAGATGCATTGTATGTATACATTGCTATGCGTAGGTACGTAGGCCCCTTTGCTATTAATGCAATTTCAGTAATGTTTAGTTTTCTTGTATTTTGAAAATTGTACTTCCATCTCCTTTTCAATTTGATATTTCACCTCGTGTTTCGCTGTCTTTGCTGTATCATACGTGTTAAATTGTATAATCAAATATCAATATTTAACAGACGGCTAATAAAATTAATAGATTGAAGATGAAACAATAAATTAATTCCAATAATTAAGAAATCACAAGCTGCAGTAATTGAAATTCATGAAAATATTTGCACAACATTAATTTTCATTTGATATGTTTGTGTTTGAGGTGTTCATCTATTTGATATAATTATACTGTTTCCACAAATTAAATATAATTGTGTGGAGATAATATTTTACTTAATTCAGAGTATATACCATTTTTTCCATTTGTTCTTGTCGGTGTATGAAAAAGACTGATGATCATAAGATGTCAAGCAATGATATCAAAGTTATTAATATATGATTAAGAGATATGAGATATTAATTTAAAATACTGTTTAGTTAATAATTTCTTTCCTGGTTTGATAGTGATAAATTTCGGGTAAGATTAATTATACACAAACTCTCCTGTGAAACTCGTTCATAGCATGAAATTCATACCATTACACTTATAAACAAATATCACTATTCTTATAAATTAGTACCAATAACATTTAATTAATGCTTTGATCCCAATTTATAAGTATGATGGTATTGATTAATAAATGTAGTGGTATTAATTTGTAAGCGTAGAGTACTCTGAACAAGTCTTAATCATCATTTATCAACGTGTGAGTGTCATGATTTCTCAAATTTCAACTAATTGTTCATTTTAATTCTATTTACTTATAATTAAATTTGCAAACTTATGATGTCTCTAATTAGCATATCGATCGCAAAATGCAGTTATATATCCCTTGTTGTAAATCACTAGTTATAATTTCATTTCATATTTTGTCACATATGTATACACAATCATAATGCACACACATAATAAAACTATTTGAAAAAAATGATTTCATGTGAACTTAGGTTAATACAGGTTTTTGCCTTATTCCATTTGTTCCAAATCGGTGTATGAAAAAAATGAGAAAAATATATTTTTTTAGGACAGTAACTTAAGGAGAGTTATGTTTTAAGGACAATAATATTGTAAATTTGAAAACATATTGTCCTATATAGGACAATCGAACCCAAATAAACCCAAATCGGGATAAAATATCACGTGAGATTTGAGCTTGTTTGGGCTTGATTGTCCTACATTTACAGAATTTTAAAACATATCATCTTATATTTACAAAGTATAAAACATATTGTCATATATTTATAAATTTTAAAACATAATATCTTACATTTCCAAACAACTAAATTATTATCCTTAAAACACAATCTCCCTAAATTATTGTCCTAAAATAACATTATATATTCCCTAAAAATGATTGATGATCATTAATTAGATGTGTGATCAAGTAATGATATCATAGTTACTATAAATGACTTGAGAGATGTGGAGTTCAAATCACAAATCAATCAATAATTTTAATCCTAAATAAATTCAATTTCATAACTTATTTTGTCGTCGAATTAGTCTCAAAATCTCTAACAATTTTCATTTCAAGTTCGCCGAAAAATACAAAACGACATTGTTTCACCTTAGGTAAGACGTGTGCTAATTGAATTTGGGGATTTACATCCCAAGATCCATCATCAATTTAATTTATTATAATTCAACTCCATGACTACATTAGTGTGTAGGTAGCAGTGCTCTAACCATCAAAATTCAATGTGGAAAGCGTGATTGTAATAAGGATCGATTTTCCTGTTTTACTTTTCGTATTAAATTGGTATTTCACCTGCTGGATTTTTAACACATGGATCCAAAATATGATAGTTCATTGAATATTTTTTATTATTCCACGTGTTGTTTATCCATATTGCGGAATACAAAGTGAAACACCAATTATGAAACAGGTGATCTCATTCCAAATAAAGCTTCCTGCAGATAATTAGAATGATATCTGCAAAAACATTCCTTAATATTTAGAGTTTATACTTGTTGATACATTTTTTATATTTTTTCCAGGTTAAAATATGCAAGTTGTAGTGGATGGAGCAAGAAGGCATGCATCAATTTATTACCAGAGTTTATATCCATCTGAGAGACCGAGTTTAATTAGGCATATACGATAGACAGTAAGATGAAAGTCTAGGTCCGAATAACAATCGATATATATATATATATATGTGTAAAACTGTCGTAGATGTAGATTATATATAGTAATTATATATTATTAATTGCATCTTTATTCTAGGTAATGAAGATCAGATCCCTCAATTAAACATTGTGTTGCAATATAATTGAGTTGATCATGGAGTTTGATAAACACATTACTCCAACATATCTCTCTAATTACTTTGAAAGGATGATGAATAATCATGCATGACTAATGACTTCATTATTTTGCTGTTTGGATTCTTCCCATATGATCATGAACCAGGCACGTACGAAAGGGCAGGGGGCGATTGGGTCAAACTCTTTTGTGGTAATGATAATGAAAATATTTGAATAATAAATTACAACAAGAATGAAACTTATATGGTTAGTGTTCTGTTTTAATATTGAAATATGTGATAATGAGAAAAGTGATTGTTGGTTGAAGAATAGTGATAAAAGTTTATTACAGAAGAGGAGGTAGTTAATCAACATGAGGTGAGGGAGTTTGAATCACAAATAATCTCATAACTTAGGTCTCAAATAGATTTAGTCTCATAAGTTTTTTTGTCGTTGATTTAGTCCCAATAACTTTAACAATGTCCAATTTTAGTTCCAAAACGGCCGAAACAACGTCGTTTTGCCGTTTTTATTTGAGGCTCTCCGGTTGATGCTGTGACTGGACTGTCACGTGTATTTTTTTTAACAGCTGGAATTTCAGGCATATATAATTAAAAATTTAAACTTAAAATTAAAACAGAATTGACGGCAAGAATTAGTCAAACATACATAAAAATACACGTGACAGTACACGTGGCAGACAAGTCACAACATCTGCCGGAAAGCCCCAAATAAAAATGGCAAAACAACATTGTTTCGACCGATTTGAGACTAAAATTGAACATTGTCAAAGTTATTGAGACTAAATCGACGATAAAAAAAATTATGAGGCTAAATCTATTTAAGGTCAAAGTTATGAGATCATTTGTGATTCAAACTCTGAGGTGAGGTAATCATTTAATTTATTTTGAGTCTAATTACCCCTTACGAAGTGGGATGCAGATGTGTTGCATTAATAATTTGTTATCTCATGCTCATGCTCATCCTCATTATCATTTCCATTAAAAAAATTTGAGTCGTGCGCTCTTTACATGTTTTGAGGTGTATATCAATGTAATTTACATCATAACAATATATCAAACGAAAATTCTTGATATGGGCATCTCTCAAAAAATAAAATTAATTATAACGAGCTCATAATTGATATGGACGAATTTGCAGGAGTAATTAAGATTAAGGATCTGAGATGTGCAAATAAAACTCATTGGCGTCGTTAAATTCATTGTCATTATACAAGGGATTTGTTGAGTGGTTTGAATCCATTCTAACTGGTACCTTAGATTTTAAGACAAAAAATCTCATACATGAGACGGGGTACAACTTAGCACAAATTATACCCACCTTTCTCAAAGTGATAAAGCGTTAATACCCGTCTCACTGTGAAACCGTCTCATGCAAGTGTGTTTCAAATTTTAAAATTGCTTGATTTCAAATGCTTCTTTTGAATTGAAAGAGAGAGCTGAATAAATGATTTAAAACTAATATTTTAAGTGGATCTCAAAATATGTCAAAAGGAGACATTAGTTCGGACCAATTACATTCGAATATGAAATATCCAACTATTTTAATGGGTTTATTATCAGTTAATTCTTGTATCAAAATTCAAATTCGATGTTAAACAGTAATTTGCTTTAAAGGGCATTGAACTTTTATTTTTATATTAAATTATGTGATAACATTAGTCTGTATTAAAATGGATACTAAACTTATATTTTTGTATGAGTACCCACCCAATATGTACTGACGATTAGCTCACTACTATATATATATATTTATTTTATTTTTTTTGTATAACTCGATATTCGATTCAAATACCGACTTATTCCAAGAATCAAAATCCACCGTACACTAGCTTTGGTAGTTCATTACTATTTTGATTCAATTAGTATGAAATAAGTGATGAAACGATCTTAATAAATATATATACACATACAATTCTTACAATTATACTCAATTATTTTAAACATTAACGACTAATTAGCTAATGTTATATGTTGAGATTAATTGCTGGAAATTATTGGTCATTTTAAGATATAGTGATTCATAAAGTTTAATCGGACTCATGGAGAAAAATATTGTGAGGGAGAAAAGGAATTGATGGGCATGCTGGAAGTTTAGAACTAGAGATTGTTTAATGTAATAAAGACATTTTCAACAAGTTATAGCAAGTTAAACCAAACAATAAGCTAAATAAAATAAAATTAAAAGTACATTTGCTAATACAATACATTTAGACATTATAAGGGGGTTTGTGTATGGTTGTGAATGAGTTTTTGAAAGTTGAACTACCGCTACATATATAGTAAAACAACGACAGTGAATTTATTTCAAGAAGTGTTTCTCAAATAATTTCTCAAAAATTTACTACAAATTTGAAACTTAGGTCTTAATTTAATGTGTACTCGCTTTAAAGTGGGCTGTATACTGGAATACTGATCCGCCGAATGAACATAGTTGGGTCTTACCGTCTTAGCTTCATTATTGGGCTCAGATTTTCACATACAGTCGTTAAACATCCATATGTCATTGGTTTTGTTTTTACTTCTTATGTTCGTATTTATACGTATATATTGAGATGATTTTTTGTTGACAATTTTTTTTATACATCTGGTTCATGTGATGAACTTTATTTTTAATTCATGGCATTTGACCTTACACTGTGTATAATACGAATCAATTTTAGTGATTTAGAAAAATATGTTAAAAATTAGTCAAATAATTCAAGTTCATAGCATAGACTTGGATCATGAAAGACCAACTCTTTTGTTGACAAAAACTTGTATAAATCTGATTCATGCTATGAATTTTGTTTTTAATTCATGGCATTTAACCTTACCCAAGGTATAATACGGATTAAATTTAATAGTTTGGAAAAATTTATTAGAAATGAGTGAAATAGGTAAAATAATCAAAATTTGTAGCATCAACGTGGTTAATGGGTGAACCAACTCTTATTTGTTGGATACAAAAAGTTATGGCTATTACACCTAGTTTGACATGCATTTAAAATAGAGATAATAACTAATAAGCGAATGTAACAATCTTGTATTTGTATTCATTCAGATCAGATGTTTCTCCATGGTGAAAAAGAGAATGTAAGATGAATTAAAATTTAAAAAGGTGAAACAGTGTTCAAACTGAAAAGATACTGAAAATTATTCGACAAGCAATCAGAAATTCAGTGGTTTTATTTTTTATCAAATGAATAAAAACAATAACCTCTCCGAATAACAAATCACTTATGTCAAAATGATGTGAATCATTTGTTTTGGCAAGTGCATAATTTAAATCCCCAATGCGAGGTAAACTACGTGCAATCAATGTGAGAGATTTCAACAGAAGTAGAACTCAAAAAGTGGCAAAAGAAATATAAGAGATAGTACAGGGAAAAAAAAGGAACAGATTGTAATGGTAATTAAAAGCATTCTGATCAGAATCACTTTATTCAAACACGACTCTAAAAGAGCAATTTACAACAGAGATCCACCAACAAAACAATTACAAAGAAGAGCAAATTTATAGCATCATAAAAGGACTTGAAAGCACAGAACTAAAATGACAACTAGCAAAATATTAAAAGTGAAAGACAACAATAATCACTCATGAGTTGAAAACTGGTACTCAAAAACTAATTACACTAACAAGTTAAACGTCAAGAAGGTATGCAAACATGCTATCATCGAATCATAAGCTAACGAAGGAAGTCAGAATCACTGCTAAAATCTTATAAATATAGTTAAATGTATAGAGGGTCATATAAAACATATTCAAACATAAAAATTTACTGTTCATTGAAAAAGCCGTAAAGATTAATGGTTCTAGAGAGGCCAAACATGGGATAAAAGACGAGCAGGAGACAGGAAGCCTGGTAGTCATACGAATCACTCCTCTGCTAAGAGATTAGCTAGCCAAGTTCTTTTAGTAAAAGAATCTTCTTCAACTATGAACAACAAGAAATCTTCTTCAACACAATTGACATTCCTCAACTCCTACAAAAGATCCCACCAAGTTCCATTACTCCGCAGCTAGCTATACATATCTGCAGCATATAAATGAAATCAAAGCTCAGGTGTAGAAGTTTATGAAATAAGACAGAAGGATTTTCAATGATTAGTTGTTTTCCTGAGAGTATGGAATTGCCATAAGATCATCCATTTTGACATATTTTTCTTTTACATAACCAACTCAGTGATGGTTTTGCAAACAAGAAATAAGTTGTATCAAATGCAACTTAGAAACTCAATCATAATAAAGCCACAGCACAAACAATCTAACATCAGCTGCTGAGCAAGTTTCAAAGTACTGAATCAACCTGTTCAAACAACATACTTTTTAATTCGTGTTCATCTGTACAACATCAATCAAAAGAACATAGATAGAACAATGTTACAAACTCTTCCAACCCCAAGAACATTTCAGGATGCAAGCAAAACCTGTAGGCAATATTCCAAATATCATGCATTTCTAGTCCTTCAAGCGAAAATAGATAATGTTTCACTTATATTTAAGAGAATCCATGATCTTCAGACTCCAAGCACTTGCTTTCCTATTCAAAGAAAAGGTTTAACCTTGACATGTTGCGATGAGCATTGCCATTTACCACATGATATTCTTAATTCTCAATAGGGTTGCATCCTATGGCAGACAAAATAATATGCACCAACAGAAACATACTCTTTAATCTTTATGAAACAATCCAGGAAATACACACATGCAACAGGTACAAACAATTCCACAGATAAGCATTTCAATGAATATAGTTAATCAAGATAAAAGACTAACAAAATCAAAGGGCACAATTGAGATAAACTTCACCAATTAAATCACAAGATATTGCAATCTTACCATCAGATGATCCAGATCGCTTGGCCCGCTTGATCTTTTCTAGTTGGACCTGAGTATCCATAAACAATTGCATCCTCTGAACCTCCAAATCTTTAGCAAACTGCATCCTCTGCTTTTCCAATTCAACCATCTGCCTCTGCTTCATACTCTCTACCTTCTCAAAAATCTCCCCAAACTTCTCTATAGCCTTGGCCAATCTCCTCATACCTTCCTCCCCAACATCTTCCTCCTCTGCCGCCCTTTCCTCGCTGCCCTCTGCTTCATCGCCCTCCAACTCTGCATCATCTTCCTCCGCTTCATCCGCAGCCGCTGCTGCTGCGGCAGCCATGGCTGAATAATTCTTCCTAAAATAAGAATCATCCCCAGGCGACAACAACATCGGACGTTTCTGCGGCAAACCCACCGGCGTCACCAACGCAGGGGTCAGCGGCCTACGATAGGTCAACGGCACAGCCATCGGCGGCGAAGGCAGAGACAACGGCGGCGTAGATTGAGAAGGCGCCATAGCCGACGTCATCACTTTACTCTGCTGATTCTTAAAACTGGATCCGATCAAAAACTCCAATCGAGAGAAAAACGGCCAGGACGACGTTAGGGTTCCGTTGGAATCGGAGACCTTGGCTCTCTCGACCTTATACTTCTTCTTCAGAGTATCGATCCTATTCTTGCACTGAACATCGGTGCGACGAGTCTTCTTCGTGTGGCCGTGACGCGCGTTAACGGCGTCAGCCACCTCCTGCCAATCCTTCGATCGGAGATTCCCACGGTTGAGCTCCAAGTAGCGCTGGCCCCAGGCGTCAACGAGCGTGGCCGTCGCCTCCTCCGTCCAACAATCCTCACGGAAAGGCACCTGGCGCGACGGCGGCGCCTGAGGAGTCACTGATTCCGTCATATCATCCATAGAAACCCTAGGAATTGAAGGGCGATAGTGTTATAGAAAGAAGCGATAATAAAAGAGACGATGGGGGAAAAGGAGAGGCGGCGAAGGGGGAAAGCGGCAGGAGAGAAGATATGTATTGGAAAAAAGGGAGGGGGGGATAGGGTATCGCCGGGGGGAGCGCGTGGAAACGACAGTCACGCGAATTCGGCCGCATTGTCTGTCGTTGGTAAACTGCGTTACGTAACGTCTGTGGTTAGGTCAGAGATTGTTGCGATGATTGATTGGGAATTTTTGGGTTCCAATTACGAGACTTTGGGCTTGGACGGAACGTCTGCGGGTGGGCCGTGGGAGAGAGATTTGTCCGGTCATGCGTTTGCCGTGTGCTTCACTGAAAGACGCTTTTACCCTTGTCCCGACGGCATTCTTCAAATCACCCCAATTTTCGTCTTAATTCAGGGTCTTCTCCTTTACTTTGTCTTCACTTTGTTTCCAAATTTGTTTATTTTTATTTTTTAAATAGTTTTATTATTTAGTTCATTGCCTAAACTCAATTTTATAGAAGCTACTGAGGATCGAGGAATTTGGATGTTAATTCGTTCTTAAATTTTAAAATATAAAAAATCCATCATCAAATAGTTAATACAATGTTTGAAATGTGTAGGAATGCTTTCAACCTTGCGTTTGGGTTTATTTTATAAGTATATTAACATGAAATTATATCTTTAGTTTGTGAAAGTAGTTAAGACATTGTTAAATTATGTATTTTTATTTGTTAATTTTACACATCTTTATTATATCTTGTTATAACAAAATGTTTAATATTAAGTGTTGTTTGTAAACTCTATTAATTTAATATTTTTTTAAAATATTATACTCAATTTTTAAAAAAAACAATAAGCGCTTTCACCCTTTTTTAGAGTTTACAAACAGACTATGAGGAGAGTTAGTTTTGGGATTTAAGTGTGCAGAACAAGTCAAGGTTTTAAAATCCAGGGATTTAGAATTCTTGATGAATAGTAGATGTATGTGTTTGTTTTGTATTATTATATTATATTGAGAAGAGTAATAAAGTGTGATGTATTGGGAAGAGTAATAATAGATTTTATAGGTATTTGTAGGTGTGGATTGAATGTGGGATTTGAAAACCAGATTCTAAATCTCAAACTCGTATGAGACGGGGAGCGCAAAGTCCTAAGTCCATCCGTATTAGTCCCAAAACAAACTCATCCTTAATGTTGATTATATTTCATATGAACATGTTGATGTGAATTTTCCTTTTCAAAGTAATATTTTAATATTTTTAATAAAATAAAATAATTATATTAAAAAATTATTTGATTTTATGAATTATAATTCTTAAATTTATTTCAATTTATATGTTAAAAGGTATATTATCGGATTCCACCATAATTTTTTTGTAAATCTGATTTACGAAATTTTTTATTCTAATTTTTTTTTTTTTTTGTTCAAAGCTAGTGTTTTTTTATAGAAGACATACTTGCATTAGACGGTCACACGATGAAACGGCGCTTAAGTTGGGTATTGGCGTTTTAAGATTTTAAAACGGGTGAGTGTGATTTATGCTGAATTATACCATGTCTTATATAAGTTTTTTTTGCCTTCTTAGGGGCGAGGCCCAGGACTTATTCTCTTCAAATTGATTAATTTCTATAAAGCAGGCCCAATGTTTTGTTTTAAGTCAGTATAGTGCAGGCCCAATGATAAAGGGGCGTAGATTTAATTCACGCTCAACGCTTGGGCATTCTAATCCATTTCTTCAACAAACCAAAAATTAATACACATATTCGTGGTTTCCAAAAATGTATTCCACAGTCCACACGAGAGGTAGCATGTATTTATATATATTCTTTGTGATTATCAGTATTCTATTTCATAATAGTTCAAATTTTTAAGGCTGTGCAATCTTAAACCTATAAGAGAGGTTCAAAGTTGAAATTTAGTGAGAATATAGGGAAATAGCAAAGGGAATTAATTAATTTAATAAACTGACGATCCACAGGAGTAGATGAGTTACTGTCAACATGCAAACTAAGTGGCTTCAATTTTGCTTGTGCCGTCCTTCTCGCATCTCCTAAAGTATAGTTTGGGCATCAATCCCCTGTTTAATTAAGTTTAATGGTTTATTGATTTTAATGCGTGGATACAAATACAATAGCATCATATATATATATATATATATATATATATCAATAGTACTACTAATTAATATGTAGCGTGTATACAAAATGAAATAATAAATTGAAATAGATAATTATACCTTTATGAATTTATGATGCTCCGGAAGTATAGTTGGTAACAATTATTTAAAAATTTAAATTTCTGTCCAATGAAGAGTTAATTATGAGGAGTCAGTAATTTAGAATATAAGTGTGGTTTGTTTTCTAGAAGGATTCAAACGACAATCTTCAAATGTAAAATATAGGGTGAACAAATTTCATATAAAAATATATTAAATTAATTAAGAGTATGATTTATAATATTAAAAGTTACTTGTGATATTTGAAGGATATGTCTTTTTACCATATAATATTTTAATTTTCACTTATCATAAATCCACAATATGAAACATAAAATAGAACAGATGATATCATTTGGGTGAGAATAGAGTTAGAGTAGATGGGGAGAGATGGAAACCCATATTCTTACAGATGGAATAACTCCCATAGTCCCATAATTATTAGGGGACCCTTTTTGATTATGTTGCATGGTCATTGGAATCTTAATCATAAATCATAAGTGAGAAAGGAAAATTCATTAGTCAATTTGACTACAAATATTCTAAATTATCCATTGATAACTCTTATATGAAATTAACTCTTCGACGGAAAAAAAATAAAACAAAATTTGAAACTTGATCCATATGGACCAAAATGAGACTCTTTGGGTGGAGGGGCCATGCCACAGGTTGTGCTTAAAATGGGAATATGCCTCTCGTTTTAATTAGCTCCTCTCATATGTATGTCCTATAAATTTGGGTTTCTTTCTGCAATTCTTTTCCAGTTTGGAATATAATATTTAATTTTAATAAATATATGTAATATTTATTTATAACATAATTAAAATAATTTAAATTGAAAACATGGATTGGTCGTGATTATCAAGTTTCCATATATACCTTTTTATATAATTATTAGTACCTTTCTATGATGATGGAATCTCGTGATTAACTCATCTCTTTGATAACCATAAGCAAAGAAAAGAGAGAGCCCACTAGCTAGATGTAAGCTAGTAACAACTGCATTATTATTCTGATGACCCAAACCATTGTGGGGGCGAGTATCCCATCAACTTCGAACAAAACTTTAATTTATTATATCATGATATAATATTTTAGAGTACTAATATGAAATTCAATAACGAATTTTATACAAAATTCAATTCCAGCACAATATTAATATCATGAACAATGTGATGATCTTTGTGGCAATACATCATATAAACCGATGACACATATATGGTAAATAAAATTATCAATAGATCTGTATATATCATACAGACACGTGTTAATGATTCAGAAAGTGAAATACATGACAAATGAAAAGTGGCATCAAGAAATTGAATGTCATGTGTATATGTGCATGTAATATTTTGGTGTGGAGGTACTTAATGACATTTTTGAGTATATATGTAAGGGATTTTCATTCATGTGGTATTCTTTAACTAATTTTCTGCCGTTTCATCAATCGGATTCATCGTTTATTTTTTGATCGATCGGTTCTTTTTAATTATTATTTTTTTGATCGGCCGGATTCATCGTTTATATTTAAACAGTGCTACTGATACATCTAACCACCAAGAAATTAAGCTAAGTACACTATCTTTAAATAATAATTATGTGGTTTAAAAAATTAAATTTATTTGTTATCCCACAAGTTTTACTTATTTATTAATAGGGTAAATTACAAATCTAGTCCCAAGATATTGGGCCTGCTGCAAAATGGTCATTTTTTAAACACTTTTGGTCTCATAGTTATTTTCGATCCAAAACTAAAATTTGAGAGTGCGTGTTTTTCAATCGCCGTTATTTCAAATTTTTTTTTTTTTACAAAAAGAAAGTTCATGGTTTTAAAAACCAAATATTAAAAACATTCGGTTGGCATATCGTCACCCCCACACCGCTAATCTCATCCCAAGTACAAACAAATATATCAAAAATAAGAAAACAATCGAGAAAATTGTCTAAAATCACGAGACAAATTGGAGATGAATGAGCAATCAAAACTAGAAATTGATAAGGGGCTTTGATTCCCAACATTGAGACGAAATCGAAACACCCAAAACGCAAGCTTAGCAAAAGAAATCAAAACAACCAAACAGAGTCAAGAAAAATTGTCAAAATCACGAGCTTAGGAAAAGAAATCGAGAACCCAAACAGCGTCAAGAAAAAATGAGCAATCGAAATTAGAAATTGATAATGTTCTTTGATCCCAGTATCGAGACAAAATTGAAACACCCAAATGCTCAGTATTGAGACGAAATCGAAAATCCCAAATTCAAATAGCAAAAAGTAGAAAAAGAATCACTTGCAGATGATAGTGGTAATGGCGGCGGGAGCGTTGTAGCGATTGATGGTAAAAGGGTGGAACTACGGGTGGCGATGGCGATGGCGATGCCGCTGGAGGAGAGCCAGAGGCTGAGGGCGGCGGCAGTCGAAGGGGAAGGGGATATGTGCGATTTTTTTTTTAATTACAGTAAGTATATTCTTATTAGATAAAGGCATTTTTTAAATTATTATTTGGTTTAAAGAATATCTATATATCAATTTTCGTATTTTCAAATTTTACCTAAATTATTATTTGGTTTGAAGGATATTTATTTTTTATTTCTTAAAATTATAAATAAATTATTAATATGATTTAAATATTTTTTTGTTTTAAATTATATACAGATATTATGAATTTGGTGTGAGATGAAAAAAAATATTTATTGTATTTTTAAATTTATATTAATTAATTTATAATTTGAGAGTTCATTTGATTATATAATTACTTAATCTTAATATTAATTTTTAAACTAACGGTTTCCATCCAAAAACTAACAGTTGGGACTATATCTGCTAAAAAAATGATCATTTTGAAATCTTGGGAACAAATCTGTTTTGGACACAATCTCTTGGACCAAATCCGTAATTTACCCTTTATTATTATCATGAGAGTTGGGACTCCCTCAAATTTAGACAAAAAAAATGTGATTCCTGCCCAATTATTTAACAAACTACAAAGAAAACGTCACTAAATTATTTAACAAGTCAAAGAAAGACAATTGCAAATACTATACTCTTGTAATTTAAGGATGCGTGTCGTAACGAAATTAGTTCTCCCACGATCGAGTTAATGGAGACCTTTATCGACCCTAAACTATAATAGCCGACATCTCTATAGCCTTAAAATGTTGGCATGGATTAATGCCGGCCGCAGAGGCAGCTACAACCATCAAACATGGAAACGGGTTTGAGTCCCTCTTTTTCACCCATCAAATATTTTTTTGTAACACTTTCAAAGTAGTAACATTTTTCTCCATAAAATAAAAAGTAAAAAAAAAAATTATCGTACAAAATTAACGTGTGGGCGAATATGATCACATAAGAATCTATCTCGTATTAATTAGTTCTTACTAGGAAACTCATGTTCCAATCTTTCTTAATTATCCGGCATTTATATGTTGTTTGATTATTCGTTTTCTATTAAAAAAAATTAATACACAAATAAAGGATAATTAGAGCCGGAATTTAGGGGAGAAAAAGTTGAAAAAAGGAAGTTACATCCAAATATCCAATATATATATATATATATATATATATATATATATATATTAATTGCATTAATTGAGCTTGGAAACCCTAGTGAATGATGTGCTCAAATAAAAGAATTACAGATGATCAACTAGGCATCAGCCTCAGAAATGCTCTCCAAATGCGGTTTCCAAACTCCGACGCGCCCTCGCCGCCGCGACGACACCTTTTCCGTCGACAAAATCTCACTCAAATACCGATCCGAAATAAGTACGTCCGTCATCCCGTTACTTTTGTTGTTGTCATGATGAGGTTCTCTCTTTTTCCTCTTTGTCGACCGGCTTTTCTCCGGCGGAGGCAGCGGCATGAGGAAATAAATCTTGCCGCGTTGAAGCTCCGCGTCCGGGGGAACCACCACGATCCTCGGGTACGCCCCCTCGGAAGGCGGCGCCGACGACGGTTTCTTAAGGACGTGTTTGGGGTGCAGTCTCATGATTTCCTCCGCTTTTACGGTACCGCTTATTTCCTCAACGCGGCCGTTTGTGTGCACTATTCGGATAACGTCGAGTGCACCGCATGGCAGAATGCAAGAAATGCAGCATCTGATCGTGTTTTTCATGCCTCTAATTTCAGATCAGAATTAAGAGAGTTAAAAGAAAATGAATATTATTTAAGAGAGCTAAGAAGAAGAATATAGAGAAGTTTCTTTTGTTTTGTTTTGTTATCTTGTGTTTGGTAATATATTTGGGATAAATAAAGAAAGGGGTGGGGTGGGGTGGGGGGCTGCCTTCTAGTGGGTATCAATCACTCGTTGTGTAAATGTGGTTTAATTTGATTATTATATGCTTTTGAAGTTCCGATTCTCTATTGGAAAATAACATTTCTAATGTATCCGACGTGTAGCAAGATTATTACGAATTTAAATTATATACTAGTACGTTTCTTTATTGGAGTTTTCAATACAAGTTAATTTATGGAAAGAAAAAAAATTAAGAATAGTGTGCATGTGGGGATAAAATCGATTGGTCATGTTTGCAATGATAAAATTAATTGAATTAAGCAGCGCAGCTCGCCTGATGTTGTACTTTGGTGCCTGCCTTTTGGATCTATCATTCATCCATCCCTTATTGCTTTCAATAATTTCAATTGGGGTGGGGTGGGTGTATGAGGTTGGAACCTTATGGCAACACATCTTCATCCATGATTGCTACTGACATGTCATCCATCCATCCAATATACACGTGTTTGAATCGTGGCGTGACACTTGTCAATTCATGTTTTGAAAGAGTATGGGTAGGGTCGTTGAATTAAGTTGAATTATTAATTTTGTATGGTAGATTGAAAGGGAGGGTGCATGAAGAAGGGAAACAAATGGGGCATTGGAGAATGGAGATATATATGGATCTTCTTTTGAGATGATTTAACATCTTTAAATTCAATATCCCCAAGCATTTGCAATTCACTGGAAAAAATAAAAGATATGTTACATTGATATGTACACTTTCTTTTCTTTTCCTTTAGTTTTAGATGATAAGAAAAAAAGATATTATTACCACAAGTAAAATTAATAGAGCACAAGGGGTACTCTGATTTTATGTTTGATTTTAATTTTAAAAAATCATGAAAATAATTCTTTTTTTGGGGGATATCCAAAGAATTAGATGAGTTAGATAAGTGATTTGATGTATATCATCCTTGTGGGGCAAGTAGTTAGAGAACATGATATTTAAAGATCATGAAACTAAGTGATGAGTTTGATTATAGGAAATTATATATTTATGTTATGTAATGTAATGAATTAAGTTGGACCCCAGATCATTTAATGGTTGAGATGTAGATGTTATTGGGCTACATGTGAAGGATGGAGGGGAGGGTCCATATCCTCCTCGATCTAATCTACTTAAATCATGAAATCTAGACTTGTATTAATTGTGTGATTAGATTTAAACAACCTATATCTAACAAACACTAATCCACTTTCTTGATATGGGAATTTGAAGGGATCGTGGGCTGTCTGATATCTCCAATTATTGATTGAGAAAGAAAGAAAGAAAGTCTATTTGGATTTGCACATATGGTTGTGCTCTGATGTGGCCAATCATCATCAACCAGCAGTAACAAAAAAGACGAATTTTACTGACACTCATCATTCATATGTACTAGGCTAGCTAGCCACTTTTTCAATTTAATTTTTTTCTTTTCTATTTTTGTTTCAGATAATTCTATCTGAGCAAATTCTGTTTGGTTCTGTTGGCAGACCGCACCAAATCATTTTCACCTGCCTTATAAAATAATTGAATCTCTTATCTACACAAAAAGGAAAAGGCAAAATTAGTTAATTTATTCATCAAATATTTGAACCAGGTGGATGATCGCATATCGTTTTTTCAGTTTTTTTCTAAATAATTTTACATTGATACAGGGTACTTTTGATTTAATTTCGCTATAATTTGGTATTTCAGTGTGGTCTGTCTCATGTTCAAAGCTAACTTTAATAGAAAATTAAAGTAGATGGACATGGGTTCTCTCTTGAATAATTCACAATGAACCTCTTTTTTCTCCCTCGTAAAACAGGTTTATTATCATATCAATATGCATGGATGGCACGAAATTAATTAAAATTGTGTGAATACTGGCATGGGTGAATGAACTTACGGGAAACACAAGAGTCGCCTTCAGTTTTCGTGAAAATATTGATTTGAAGCATTTCATATTCCATATTAGCCACAATATCTTTAATAATCCTAGACGTAGTGAGTTTGAACCTCTTCTTCCATAAGTTGTTTATTTTTTTATCAGAAAAAAAGTTTCATCAACACCAACCAGCCAGGAATATAAGGAATATTCCTAACCAGCAAAGAGAAGTTACATCCGTTTTTTACACCAATTTTGTTTATAATTATAATTTATTGCATATGTAATTAGTATTTTATTTAATCCAAATCAAACGAAATGTGAAATAATTCAAAAGATCACAATTCCTTTTTCTTTTCTTTTTTTTTTTGAGGGGAAAGATCTCAATTCCTTTTAAACACGAAGAATATTGTTGAGTACAGGAGGCATGCAATAGTTTTATTTAGGGCCTTTGTAAATGAAAAATTAGATAAACCAGAAAGGTATTAATATAAAAATTAAAACGACATGTCTAATTCTGCCCAACCTAGATATGGCTTGGTTCATATTATATAGTTATTATTACCCGTTAGAAAGGCTTTGGACCAAATCCCCAATCAATTCAGTTCCTTAGTCCATCTCTAGTTCTCAACCACCAACTCAATGTGCAATATGTTAATATACTGTTCAACATACAGTAGTATGTTAGGTTATGTTTAATTTTTTCACAATTATTATTATTATTAATTATCATTTTTTTATTTAAAATTAATTCAATTTAGTGGATTAATGCACCCAGTAGGTGGCTAGCAGAAATGGTAAATTGGGCCGCCCACCCCACCCTCTAGGCCATTGAGTAAATTGGGCCGCCCAGCCCAAACATTATAAATTCAATTCTTAATAAAAATTAAAATAATTAAATGACAAAGAATTAAACCATACCTTTTCCAAAGAGCAAGCCATAGAGAAGGTCTATGGAACATGCACTATGCAATTTATAAATAAAGTATTAGTACAATATATTTACAATATGTAGGGTGACATACAAATGCTTTTGTGATTTCTACGAGTTTATAGATTTGTGTTGTTTGGATCATTTGGAAAGGAATAAATAAATTGATCTTTGAGGGAAAATGCTTCGATCCAAAAAAGGCCTTGGAAGAAATTAAAGGACGTTTTTGGAGTTAGTGCTCAGTTAAATACCCTTCATTTTGTAATTTTTCGTTTACGGATTGGTTAATTAACCCTAGATATATTCTTGAGAGCTAAAACTCTTATTCTTTGTACATCACTGTACATATACTTCTTGTTCTTTGTTATTATTGAATAAAAGAACTTTTACCTACCAAAAAATAAACAAAATTCTGAACAGTTACATATTGAAAAAAAATCACTAAATTTGAGCTCACAATTTTTTTTGTGATTTCTAATCATGTTTTACCTGATTAAATTTACACAAGTAGATGTTAAATAAGAAAATTACACACTATAATTTTGTGAATGAACTGATAATCATCCTGCTGCGTACTGTTTGTACACTTGCATATAGCGTCTATATTTTAAGTGTTAAGTCAAACAAAAAGCGCATTATACACTTTCCGATTCAATTCAAAGCGGATGAAATTGGAGGAAAAGAACCGCAGAAACTAATTTTCGTCTTCTCGAAAAATTGACTCAGCAAGTAAATTTCTTTTTGGTCACACCTCACGAGACAATCCAATCGACCACCGTAAACCCCCAATTCACGCCGCCGCCGCGCCGCCATGCCAGTTTTCAAAACTCCGTTCAACGGCTACTCCGTCAAATTCAGCCCATTCTACGAGAACCAGCTCGCCGTCGCGACCGCCCAAAACTTCGGAATACTCGGAAACGGCCGCGTCCACGTCCTCCAGCTCGGTCCCACCATCACAGAACGCGCCTCCTTCGACACCGCCGACGGCGTCTACGACCTGTGCTGGTCGGAATCGCACGATTCCCTAATTGTAGCAGCAATCGCCGATGGTTCACTCAAGATCTACGACTTGTCTCTCCCGCCGGCCTCGAATCCAATTCGCTCGCTTAACGAGCACGCGCGCGAGTGCCACGGCGTCGACTTCAATTCCGTTAGAAAGGACTCGTTTCTGAGCTCATCGTGGGATGATACCGTGAAATTGTGGACTGTAGATAGGCCGGCGAGTGTGAGGACTTTTAAGGAACACGCTTATTGTGTGTATTCCGCCGCGTGGAACCCTAGACATGCCGATGTTTTCGCTTCTGCTTCCGGCGATTGTACCACCCGCATTTGGGATGTTCGCGAACCAGGTAATCTCCTCTAAATGTATACTGGAGCAATTGATCTGTTTTATACTAGAAATCGGAAATTGTTTGATTTATATGAGTAACTAGGTTTATTATTTGGCAACCATATAGTATTTTGGTATGTTCATGGATTTAGGCATTAAATTGTTGATGAATTTTAACTTAGAGGTTAGAGATTTTGACAGACTAATAGTAGTAGAATCATGTAGTTTGTAGATACTTAACTTCATGAATGATTAATGCAGCAAGATGCTTCCTTTTTTGGGGGCAAACAGTATATGATCATTGATCAAAGTTTTAATTGTGATAACAATTTGTTCATTAGGGTCTACCATGATTCTTCCTGCTCATGAATTTGAAATCCTGGCATGTGACTGGAACAAGTACGATGATTGCATCCTCGCAACTGCATCTGTCGATAAATCCATTAAAGTGTGGGATGTGAGGAATTACAGAGTGCCTATAGCTGTGCTTAACGGTCACGGTTATGCAGTGAGAAAGGTGAAGTTCTCTCCACACAGGGGGAGTGTGATGGCTTCTTGTTCATATGATATGACAGTGTGTTTGTGGGATTATATGGTCGAGGACGCTCTAATTGGAAGGTACGATCACCACACCGAGTTTGCAGTTGGTGTTGATATGAGCGTGCTCGTTGATGGGCTTTTGGCGAGTACTGGATGGGACGAGCTCGTCTACGTTTGGCAACATGGGACGGACCCAAGGTCGATTTGAGGAGTTTTTGACAATTTCTTCTTGGTCTTATGTGATTGTATAAACAACTGTTTTACAGGGTCTCATCATCATCATTTTTGTAATTGTTGTTAAATTATCAAATTTACGCAAATTACATACCATAAAAAACTGGTGTGGTCGGAGAAATCAAGAAACTCAATAATTGAATAATACTGCAGACCCAACACATTGAAATGTATCAATTATGGTTCGCTTGGAACAGACGTTTTCTTTTGATTGTTGTTTACCTAATATGTGGCTCCTTTAAAAGGTTAAAATTAATGAAATCTGCAATGTAGTTGGCTTATTTTGATGTCCGCATAGATGAGCAGATTTCTGTTTTGAGGTTCGAAACCAGTCTTGTGAGATTTTTTCATAAATTATTATTATTGTTTAATGATGAGAACTCATCTAGATTTGATGATACACACTTTTTAAATTTTAATCTCATAAAATAGTTCATAAATTACACCACTGTACCTTTGAGGTACACTCATGCAATGGATTATAAATTGCACGAGAAAAGTGACACACCAGAGAAATTTTATGTGTAAACATGCCTGAGGAATTGGTTTCACGATAATGCAGCATGATGTTTATTTTGTAATAGGGAACAGGGACTTTATAATGTTCTTATGATTATTATCTGGACCTGGAATTTTTAACTAATGCAAGAAATATCGAAATTCCGCTGGAAAGAATCGATTGTATATTTTATCACATACCAAAAATTTGTATAGATCTGGTTTACAGATTTGAGATCCATAAACTCCATTAATCCTATATCCCAACAATTTTTAAATGAATCATATGTACAAGTTTATTCAGACCAGTTTTGTAAATGGAATAAAGATGGAACGAAGTTGATGTGAACTAAATTTACACCAATGTTACTCTTTCAAAAATTGTGCCAAAGGATTGAAACCAGAGCTTGCATAAGCAAACCTTCCAGCTACAAAAGTATTTTCAAAATTTCCCCTGTGCTTGTATTTTGATCCGTCGCCCGAGTGGGCAATCTTATATGTATAAAATAAATGATATCACTATCAGCACAAGAAGTTTTCGCATTCTTGCAGGCGCGAGAGAACCTCCTGACAGCTTGGTCGTTCATCGGGTTCTGCCCAACAATCTGTCCAGAAAATCATAGGAAATAAACCAACTTCATTTTCTCAAAACAAGAGCTAGCACATATGTATCTAATCTTTAAGGCATGCATACCTGCAATTAGCTTCCCCAGAGGCCCTTCCGGGATTTCCAGTCTCTGTCCATCATGTCCAACTGTATAAACTACCTGCTTAATTGTATAGAGATAGAGTATTAGCTTAATTTCATTTAATCTAGAACCATATATATAGATATATGTATATATATGTTTTTAGAGTGGGGGGAAAGATTAAGAGTTACTTGTACTGATGGTATGCCTTGCCATGGTCTTTTAAGAGTGCAGAGCTCCCACATTATTACGCCTAGGCTGAAAATGTCGCATTTCTCAGTGAAGGGCTCGTTGCGGATGAGCTCCGGTGCCATCCATTCTGGTGTTCCGCTGAACAATCATCTTTCATGGGCCTCGTTATCAGTTTCCGAGAAAGCCCAAAATCACATATCTTAATGGTCCAATGCTTGTTCACAAGGCAATTCGCACTTTTCAGATCACGATGTACAATGTTCATCCTATGGATGCTTATTAGTCCCCTAAGTATTATCACACCAAAGAAGGTTCAAAATTAGCATGCAACACAGACTAAAGAACAAGGTAAATTACAAAAACTACACATTTCCAGATCCTTGTTTTTGCTTGGATCAAATGTTCCAAACACGAGGGGAAAAACACTGAAGATTGAAATTGAAGGATGAACCTGCATATATCACAAAGCATTTTGAGTCTCCTATGCCAGCTAAGCTTCTTTTTGAGGCCACTTGCATGGATTAAGTAATAGAGTGACCCCATCTCCATATACTCCGTGACTAGGGAGAGACGCGGAGGCTCTGTACAAGCACCCAGGAATAATATAACTGCACAAATGAGTACACGTGTTTTTTGTTACCATACAATTTGAGAACAGAAATAAATGGAGAAAAAACTACAATTGGTAATCGATTAGGAAAGTTAAGTAGGAATATTACCATTTGGGTGGCGAATGCGGCTGCATGAGAGAAAAGAAAATGATCAGGTAATCAAGATGTCACTCCACCCTCACAAAAAACGATTGTTGAAAGAAAATCTTTTCCACAACAAATCTGAAAAAGGTAGATGGCCAACTATGTACTCCATCCGTTTCATATTAATTGTTGTTTTAGAGAATTTGTATAAAATTAAGGAATATGATTTTTTTTGACATTTAGATCAATTGAAGAAGAGAGAGTGGAGAGCTAAAGGTGGGAGGAAAATAAATATTTTTCACCAAATAAGAGATCTTTTAGGGATATGAGGTAAATTAGGAAGAAATCATTGAATCGACAATTAATTCAGAAAAAAAAATTAACCTCTGAAATGACAATTAATATCAAATGGTGGGAGTATTCATTACCTCAAGATAGATATTTCATTGCAAAAATCTTCAATATTCTCAACAGTCGGATCTTGTTCAAGGAAAACTTTGATCCCGACCTCTAATCCATTCCAGGAGCCACGAAAAACTTCCCCAAAGAATCCTAATGTAAAAGGAAAAAAAAATGTAGATCTTCAAGCAAGATGGAGATGTAAATAGTCAGAGCATAATGAAATCAGATATCAGTTATAGCTAGTTCGTTTTGACAGCAGAAAAATTATACTAAACTATTCCATTAGTTTGGTACTTTGGTTGGTTCTCAAATTTTCTACAAGTATGATAACATAAATAAGTCCATGGAAAAAAAGGATACTACCAAATGAGTGGCTATTCTGAAGCTGGCGGATATTACAAATAAGTAAATAATCAACATCTGATCTTCATTTTTAATATCATTAAATGAAACTTCTCTGATTAGCCTATAATAATTAAAAAAACCTATTTGCAGAATTATCTATTTAAAACTAAATCCTATTCAAATCTCAAATAACAAAATCATATTACCTATGCCAAATTCTGGTAAAACTTTAATACATGCAAGCAGGTAAAACATACCAATTCCTACACGACTTCCGATGTTTAACTCAGAAAAATCTATATTCCATTCTTCAAAGGGTAACAATGGTGTGCTGAGGAACTTGGATGACTCGAGCACTTTATTGAATGTTGACATCATATCAGGACTGGCGAAAACTTCAGTTGGGTCGCTCCTATGAGAAGCTTTATTGGCAAAACGGTGAGGAGATGAAGGCAGAGAGATTGCCTTGTGAGAGTGCATTTGTTTCAAGTGAAGATTATATGTTACATGTTTTTGACCATCTATCCCATCAGGGACATCTGGACTGAACCTCGACACCTGGAGAAAAAGGAAAAAAAACATAATACAATGAATACGAGAACTAGACACGTATTCATATCCATGCAAAAAAACATTGAGGGGGCGTATGGTTCAAAATTCATCAATGGGACTAATAATCAGAATGAGTATAAGGTAATTGTGGTGGTTAATGAGAACAAAAGATGATAAATCCACTACCTCCCCTCCTAAATAAGTTAATCATTACCCAATTTTGATTAACTACCTCCCCTCGTATGATAACTTCTCCTCGATCATTCCACTAATCATCAACCAACAAGCATTTGTTATCCCCACTTAGTAGAGCAAAACACTAAGTGTTGTTATTTTTATCAGAATATAAATAAACAAATAGAGCATGATTAAACCAGAAAAAAATTGATAGCTTGCACAATTAGTATCTGATGTAATTTTGGAAAATCCATAATTTTCAACTGTTTGTAACACAAGCAAAATTTTGAAACCTCTGTGGTGTGGCCTACATTTTAATATACTCTTAATTACTGAAAGATCTCAGAGTACTAAATAGATAATGGGATACTTTTTGACAAGTAAAGAAGATAGGGAAAGATTAGTTCTTATAAAAATAAATAAATCCATCGTAATTAAGTAAAGCAAAACTAATTAGGTTGGGTGGACTGCACTTCATTAGTACAAAGAAGCAAAAGAGAACAAGCATACACTTCCTCGGAAGTCTGAGCTGTCATCTTGTTCACTTGTTGAACAACTAAGAGTTGAGTTTGGTTGTTCCTCAGCAAGTCGATTTCTCTTGACAGCTTCATTCATTTCTCGAACGGCCCTGGATTTAATTGCCATAACTGCATTAATATAGTTTTCTGCAAAAATGCATGTTTAGGTACAACTAGAAACACGCTTAGTAAAAGGACATATTTCCGCAATCCAAGCACAGGAGGCCGACAAAATTAAAACAAAATTGCTAACAAAATTTGAATATTGATGTTTCTTTAAAGTAACAAGCTAAGTGAATCATGGAAATTATCAACTATATTGAGTTCAGCTTTTCCTGTTTAAGTATATCTATAAACAACTTTACTGTTGAATTTCCACTTGGCATTGCTACAATTGAGAAAGAGAAAGTGGTTGCAATCCTCGTAAGGGTATAACTGTAAATAGAATTTTTAAACTGTCTAAAAGGATCTTAAGAATCACTTATAAAAGATCAACAATTTAATCCTAAAACATGAAGTAGTGAAAAACACACCTTACGATATCATCACCAATCTCAGGAACCATGCTGATACAGCGCCGCCTTCTCCTATGGGCTTCCACTGGAGATGCACCTACCGACCTTCAGTTTTGGAGTTAACAGCATGAGAGCCAAAAGAAATTGCAAAGTCTTATGTAAACCAGTTTTACCGTGCAACTGGTTTGGATTTTGTGTGTATTTTTAAACAGCATTAGTTGTTTCATTAAAAGGTATTAGTTTTATGATATTAGTTTTTTCATTAGAAAGTATTAGTTCTATAAAGTGATAGTTGTGAACCAGTTGAAAGGTAAAACTGGTTTACATAAGACCAAATCTTTTTAGGCATTTAGATCATAAGAGTGCAATCACAAAACATGTGTGTAAAAATTGAAAGAGCTACACAGCTGATAAATGGTATATCCATTTATATCATTGTGTACTCTCGGAATGAACACTGAAAAACAGGAATCCAAACCTTGATGCATTAATATCATTGTCGTACTCCCTGTAGGAATGCCTGTGACCTCCAAGCAGAGATCTTCCATGTCCACGAAAGAAAGGATGCTCAGGACTGAAACATTTTAAAGCCCAAACGAAAAGTGAAAAACAGGAATCTAAATTTAACAAGGGAAAAAGGAAAAAACTATTACTAAATACCTAATTTGTTGCTATACCAGCCACGTGGATAAGTTTTGAGTTTTATAATAGTAAGTTATAACATGTTAAAGATCTGCATCTAATTTTGTTAATACTACTGTTTTCAATATTCACCAAACTAAATGAATTTGCTCGCATCTTCTCGAATAGAAACTAGGTCTCTCAACAGTATCACACTAGAGCTTATAACACTCTTCAGAGATTTAGTGCAACACTTTCAGCAAAATATCATTGAGTTAACATAGAAAAACCATTACATAGAAATATTACCGAAATACCCCACTTGCATTTGTAAAAGAGAAATAATTGTTTTTATTAATTTAACAGAAGTTACAAAACCTTGAACTTGCTGTCCTTTGTTCAGCTATAACTTTCTTCCGGCTACGCCGCCAAAATGAATTAGCCACATTTGGTTCGCTATAAGGTAATCTGAAAAAAATAAAATTGTAATTTTCCAAAAAGTATTACAGTAACCAAATTAACATTATTTTAATAGGATTACAACAACAAAAATTGTGTGGAATGTGTGATCAGAGTCTTACCCGTCAACTTCTGCCTGATCTGAAAATCCACAGACAGGACTGTTGGGTTCAATAGGTGAGTCATATGAATCATTTTCTGCAGAATCACTCTCACCAGCAGAGAGATGAGAGAGAAAGAACGCCTTTGCTGAGCTTGGTATCAACTTGCCAGGATTTCGTGCCAGATCAACCAAGTATTCTACAGAATTCAAAACTACTGCAACAGACATGTGTTTATATGTTTCTGTTCGTGCCATTACTCCTCTAGGTAAACCCTGGGAAATTTAGCCGATTGTTATGTATTTAGAAACAACACTAATCATGGAAAACAGCTAAGAAGATTAGCAGCTTCTGATTCTGTAACAAAAGTATGTGTATTTCGAAAGAAGATGGCACCTTACCACCATAAGCATACTTTCCAGGCCAATAGTATCAGCAAGAACTTTGAATAAGATAGCCCTCGAATGGCAAGAACCATGCTTTATGTGGCCCAACATATAAATGCCTTGATTGTTCAATGCGTTCGAGACCTCTTCAAGTGCGCCTTTTACGTGATCAGGTTCCGGTTTTGGTCTTTTGAAGAAATCACAAGCCTATAGTGGTGGAGAATAGTAATTACAAAATATGTAATGCATGAAGCCACAAGATGTAATTTAGATTTTACCTTATCGTACAACTGGTTTGCATTCTGCATTGCATTTTGGGTGTATTTTTAAACAGTGTTAGTTGTTTTATCAGAACATATTAGTTTGTCAGTATTAGTTGTTTCATTCAAAATTATTAGTTGTTATTACTGTAAAGTGAGTTGCAAACCAATTGTACGGTAATCTCTTTTAAAAGTACTAGATGCATCTAATACTGTGAGCAATCTATTTACAGATGCATACAAATAATGCATATGTTAAATCCATGTTTAAACTGTGCCTTGAAGGATTTAATCATGAATTTAAGTTCAGGAAACTTTCTAAATTATGAAGACCTAGGGATTTAATCATGGGCTAAAATATATGATGCCCTATGTGATATCAATGAATATAATAAGAATATGATGGAATACACACCAATCCAGCTATCTTCTTGATCATGGCAGCAGGATTTGAATTGAGTCCCTTGACCAATGTCATAGCAAGCTGCTTTAACATGGAAAGCTTCTTATCTTTACGCGCGTCAACAAGAATAACATTAGGCCTCAGCCCCTCTGCATCCAAACCGTGAAGCTCATCTATAGAGGGAATAGTATCAAAAAGCTCCTTAAATCTTCTTTCCTACAAAATATGAAGAATTACAGAATAACAGAGTTGGCCACCTATGAACTAGGTCATAATGTAATTCCACTTGAAGACTAAATTCTTTCAGAAACATAAATTTGGTTCACAACTTAAAAAAAAAAACTATGGACAGAAGATGATGCCTAGTTGAGACAACATGATCTAGATGTAGCATATGCATGGCAGCATTAGCTATTCACTCTTTACTTGAAAGATTTTTGCAACTAAAGCAGAAGTTAATCATTAATAATTTGGAATAACTGGGAATTACAGAATATCTGAATACTTACGGGATAGACAAAGTAAAATCCATCTGGAATTGGTTCAGCCAGTTTTCCAGTGTCCCACAAAGTCTGTGATGCTATTTGAAATGCTGAATTCCCAAAGTCATTCTGGCCTTTAGAAGTTGAAGTTTCATTTGGTGAAGCCACAGAGATTGATCGCAGTCTCTGAATAAGACCCGAAGGCCACCATTGGGGACTAGAATCTGGTGTTTCCACCATCGTGGGCTCGTCGTTTGTCTCCATTTATTTTCAAACTCAAAATTAAATATCATGTTTGGTAACTCGTCAAATGCATAAGATTCATAGCCAAAACAAATTTCTTTCCCAAAAATGTTCATAAACAGCTTCACCTACGATCTGAAGATAGAGAAAAGCATCTGCAACATAACAGAAAAATGAGCAATTCAGATGGTGAAAAAATGACTCGGGTTGTGGCTTATGTACTAAAGTGCTGTACAATAGTCTACCATTTATCAGGAACACCTAATTCTGTCCCAGAATTTCTACCATATTGAAGTCAATATTTAACATTTAATAGGGATCAGTCATGTAAGAAACAGTGAACAAACACATGCAAAAAAATTTCGTGATCAATATTATTGAGATCTCAAAAGGTAAGTCAGAGTGATGCATCATGATAACGAATAACGTTAGAGGACACATAATTCAGATTTGTAATGGAGCTCTTCTAAGAAATATGATTTGTGCACAAATCTTATAACAAACAGCTGCGGAATGCACGTGCCACTTGTGTGGTCTCTCTGTAACTTCAAGTCCAAAAGAGAGAGAGATCGAATGGTCTAGTTTAACTCATTTCTTGATCAAATTAAACGTCAGTTTTAGTAAAGAGTCAGAAGATGCTAAAGAGGGGATAAACTTCATTCACTTCTTGATTTCATTAACCAATCAACAGATAAGAAATTACCTCAACAAATTCCATCACTGCAAAAGGAGAGGGTTGGATTAAACACTGGTGCTATGCAGGGCTAAAAAGAGATAAAAATAAAAAAAACACAAGTCAATTCCAGTTCTTGATAAACGGAAACGTAAATAAAAGTAAACAAGACAAAAGACGGAGAATTCCATCATACTTCTCAAGAAATCAACAACCCACAGTACAAACACATCATTCATTCAATCCTGTTCAAAATTCAATTCCAAGAAACCAATCAGACAAAACTTACTTGCCCATTAAATTCAAGAAACCAATCAATCAAAACTTGCTCGCCCATTCAACCCAAGAACCATAAAGAATCGGAAAAACAAGAAAAGAAAAAGCAAGAAACGAATGAAATTGACGAATTCACGCCAATAAACGTGAAAACAAAATGAAGAAACCCGGCATTGAATAGAAATTGGGGAGAAATGAATCAATAATGGATTCTTACCGAAAGATCCGAGGACGTAAATCTCAGTGTGGTTCTTGGAAACATGGCATCTGAATCTGAGGGAGTGGCATTAATTACTGGACTCGTACGTTTAATTAAGTAAAGATGAGAAGAGTTGATATCGCTTAATCGCCCCTCTCGCTGTGTATTATTATATATATATTAGTAATAAACGTCAACGGCTCTTGGCGTGGTTTATAGGAAATATTACGTTCACACCATAATCGCCCAACTCTTTGTAAAAATTACTCCACACTTTTAATATGCGTGAATTTATTCAGAATTTGGGGTGTCTCATAATTATATTATATATGGAAAAAAAGCACTTTGTCCCTTCCCTAATTGAACAAGAATCAATCAATTGCGTCGAAAAAAGAAAAAAGAAAGTTTCATTTTTTAGGGTCAATTCGCTCCGTTTATGTCATTATAGAGAATTTGTACAAAATTAAGGGAGAGTTTGTAGGAGCAGAGTGTTTTCAAATTTGATATTTTTGTTTAAATTAATCACCTAGAATTTAATATCTATAATTTGATATAATGGGCTAGGTCTAGTATGCACTCGGGTGCACCGTGCATTCATAGAGCATTTTAGAAGCGTGTAACTTGTTATGTTGAAAAGTGCGACTTATTTACACAGAAAAGTGTAACTGTTAATGTGAAAACATAGTTGCATGTTTCTGTTTGGAATAGTTGCACGTTTATGTTTTGTATAGTTGCATGCTTTTAAAATGTACTACGAGTGCATTGTGCATTCGGGTGCACATGAGACTCACTCTTGATAATGATATGTTTCAAGCTAATTATGTTTTTCCATTAATATTTTACTTTTTACAATTTTTGTAAGTACTAAACTAAATCACTTTCTCTTAAGCATAATTTTTTTTGCATACAATCCCTAAAAATTCACATTTTGATCAAATTAAGGAGAAAAGGTTAAAAGGGGTGAGGGAAAAATATTCTTATAACAGGCATACATACCCTGTCTCGGAACAATAAAAATCAGATATATTAAAATAATATAAATAAATTGATGTAATAAGAAGTGAAAAAAAACACAAACACCCTGGATTGAGTCGTAGTTTAGCAGCAAACAGAAAAGAGGGCAAGTGGTAGACACTCCTTGTGAAGAGCGAGAGATCGTCTTCAAGTCTTATAAAACGCTTCAATTGTAAACCTTAGCAACAGAATTATTTATTAAGACCCCTTTTAATTTATACTTACTTTTTAATTCATCTTAAGCCTTGGTAGTTATATATATTTAAATAGTTTGGGGGCCACAATTAAGAGGGAGAAGAAAAATCTTAGGGTGACTATAAATGACAAAACTATGAATATAATTAGAAATATATATGTTGTGATTTATTCTAATGCATATGGCTGGACAAAGTAATTATAATTAGTAGTTAATTTTTTTTCGAAAACAAAAGGAATAAGTGTGGTGGGGCTAATTAAATCCGAACATGCAACTAGGGCGATGATATGTTCATATTTGAGTCAAATCAAGCCAAAATTCTTCATCACTCCCAGTCCCAGATAAGCCGGTGATGCAAGTCACAACAAACTCACAATTTCCCACGAAATTTCCTTTCTTTAAGAAATCAAAATAACTTAAATAAAATATCTTGTTAAATAACCATCTCTTTTACAATATTTTACATTCCAATTTCCCATTTCATATTTATAACAACAAATTTCATGTATTTAAATATCAGAACACAGAATTGCAATACATAGATTATTTAATGGGTCAAATACTTTGAGTACACACTAGGGGATGCTCACGGTTCCGAACCACCGGTTCGGTTCAACCCCATGGTTCAAAAATTTCGGAGGTGGAACCGAAACGAACATGATCAAGGCGGTTTCAGTTGGTTCGGAACCCCGGTTCGGTTCGTTCTTCTTTTTTTAATTTTTTTATTTCTTGATTTTTTGGATCTAAAATTTGAAAGAATGTAGATGAGAAATTTAATTATTGTATTATTATTAATATGAGAATTTAAATTAAAGATTACATTACAATAATTAAAAGTTAAAACATAAAAATAACATTAGTACAATACCAAAATGCAAGCAACAATGGTAAAATAGTAAGACTGGTCTAGTAGAATTAAATTTCATCACCATTTGGACCATTTCCAATTTTCCATGTCAAATTGACTCATGTCTCGGATGCTTTGATTGTATATGTTTAACCAAAGCTTCATATCCTCCTCCACGACGAAAAGGATAAACTTTGTTACAATGATTACAATGAAGTTTTATTTCGTAGCGATTTGACATATTTGAATTGATTCTATAGTGAACCGTAAATAGAGAAGATTGAAGAATATGTTGTTGGATCGGAATATTAGTAGGTGGTGGTGGTGGTGGTGGTGGTGGAGTGTTTTCATCGGAAGTTATTGTTGATGAAGAAGAAGAAGCCATTTTTTGCTTAAGAAAATTGTATGAGTTTTTTGAGTTTGATGTGTGGGAATTTATAGAAGGATGATAAAGAATAAGAATAAAAAAAAAAAAGCAAAAAACAATAACTAAAAAACAAAAACTAAAAAACAAAAAGAAATAGCTTAGAATCTTAGTCTCTTGACTTGACTATTGAGTATTGACTATCTCATTGTAAAGGTTGGGTACTACTCATACCCATTTTTTTCCATGAAATTTTTTCCGATAAAAAAAAACATTATCATTGTTATACATACATATTGTCACTATTTAAAAATCATTTTTTTTAAACAGTGACATTTTATATACATAATAAACATAATTATAGTGCTTAAATATACATAATTTTGATGAAACAGAAACTTTTGCCGAACAAATAAATAACTTCTTCATTTCTCACATCACCATGTGGCGCAATTTAAATGGCTTGATTTAGCAAATTAATCTGATTTATAAGTTAATTTGATCTTCTTTATTTTCTTTCACTTTTGTGTCACAACTTTAATATGCATCCAATACTCACATACACTTTAAGTATTTAATAAAACAAAAATGCACCTCACGAATATTCGGGTGAATCTCTATCCCAAAATACATAAATTACAAAAATGTTTTTTCTTACTCCATAGTTATCGAAGTTGTCCCAACTTGTACCCACTAAACAACAAAATTCAGAGTTTTTCAACAAGAAAATCAATCCCAGCATATAAATCCAAATTATATGACAGCATATAAATGAAACGTAACCGGCAAAATCAAGCCACAAAAAAAATGCAGTGCAATCACAAAAAATCGAATTCAATGACAGACCAAATGATTTCCTTTACCACACTCACAACCCCAAACCAAATCAATGCACTTCGTCCATGGTCCAACCGGTCAACGCTCCCGTCCCACTAGTCTGGTCAATACTGCGTCGTTTCGACCAACCGCAGGCGTACAAGAAGCTGGTCAAGAAGTGCACCCTGACGGCGGGGAGCGGCGGCGTTGGGAGCGTCCGGGAGGTGGCGCTGGTCTCCGGGTTGCCGGGTCAACGGAGCCGGGAGAGGTTGGACCGGCTGGACGAGGATATGCATGTCATGGTTTACACTATGATTGGTGGGGACCAGCGGTTGGAGAATTATAGGTCCACCACCACCGTGCATGAGGCGGAGGGCGGCGGCGGCGGCGCGGTGGTTATCGAGTCGTACGTGGTGGATGTGCCGGAGGGTAATAGCGGTGAGGAGACAAGGGTTTTTGTTGATACGGTTTTAGGGTGTCATCTTCGCTCTTTGGCTTATCTTGCTGGAATAAGTGTAATTAATTAGCGCGCGCGGGTAATTAAGGTTTTTGTTTTCTTTTTGATTAATTAGTTAATCCAGAATTTATTGTATATAATACTATTTAATTATAACAAGAGGGTAAGTGTCGGTCGTTGTTAATTAGCAACATAGAGGATCATATAAGCACGTTTAATTTATATTTTACTATGTTAATTTTTATTTTATATTCATGCACATTTTAGCGTGTATTAAGTGAAGCAGTTAATTAATGTGTGATGTTATTAAACGCAATAAAGCACTCAATGAACTCCAAATTAAGTAGTACTCCTACGTTTTAATTTTGACCTTTGAAGATGGAAAATGATGAGGATTAGAGTTTAGAAATTATGACACTGTATTACTGACCAAAAAGAAAAAAGTAAATGACACCGTATTATATGGAGTACTGAAGGGGAAAGAAGAACACAAATGAGAAACAAAATGTGGTCAGTTTGAATATTGCTTTTGTCTGTTTCCTATAAACTATAAAGAATTTTTTGGGGAGAAAAATATGTCAAAGTAAAAGATAAGTATACAAGTAGTAGCCAGGTTAATGGTTGGTAAAGAAGCTTCAGTGATTAAATAAAGTTTTTAGGCTTTGAAATTTTTGGCTCAAGGAGTAATAGTATTATGTACGTTTAATTTTAAAAAATTAACACAACTATAGAGGAAAATTATGTATTTCCAAATATTTTAGATGGAGGTGGATATATATTCAATAACAGGTAGATGAAACATATAGGATTTTGCTTTATTTAATCGTCATAAAGAATTTATGAGAATAACTCAAATAAAAGTAAATAATCTGCGAGTAAGGAATAACATCTCTGATCCCAAAATAATATTTCGTTCGTCTTTTTTTTTGGATTTCTGGTATGGATTAAAATTGCACGTCATGATAACGCTATGATTCAGTAAATTGAGGATTCACATTTTCTGCACCGCCTTGTTTTAAGCTATTTGGTAAATTTGGAATCGTGTGATAACTTATATATCTACATTTTCTCTTACCATGAATTACAAAAGGAATACGCATTAAAATTACAAGTCAAGAAATTGGAATCACAATTTATCATCAATGTGTGTGTATGCTTCTTTTTTTTAATCTCGATAAATACAGAATTCGAGATGTGAAAATGTATTAGACTTTCGAATTTACTACTTCGATAATGTTTGGTTTTCTGCTCAGCTTACACGTTGAAGAAAAATCTAGTATTTTGCACGAGACACGTGGCTTCCATGTACGCTTCGAGAAAGACTGCCACGTAAGCTTGTCACTTTCATGGGATTTGTCCGATCAAATGTTGGAATGTTATTCTTGTTCTGTTTGGAATATTTGAATATTAAAATGTCATTTAACTAATTAATACTATTCAATAAGAAAGTAGTGTCTGTGCTCTGTACGCACAAATTGAAGAATGCAAGGATAAGTTATAAAATTAAAATGTTAAAGTTAATCATAACTAGATAGTTTTTTGTATCATATTAAATTTACTTTAGATATTTTTTTTATAAATATGATATTATTTGTTTCTATATGAAGCTATGTATTTTTAAAGCAGGATCGAAAAAAAAAAAATTTAATATAATGTGAAATTTATTTTTAAATATAATTAGTCCTATATCGAGACCGTGATCTTATATAGTTATAAGAATTGACTATAATATTTTTCAACATCACTATGAATTTTTAGCAAAAATAATTTTATCTTTAAATATATGATGATTGTCTATGGAGTAACTCTTGCATGAAACCGTTTCATTGTGAGAAATAGTGTAATTTAAGCATTGACGGTTTAACACTTTGAAAAGAATTGAAGTTAATTGAGCTAAATTATGCCTCATTTCATGCATGAGACTGTCCATTATGAGTTTTGTCTTTTTTATGACTCGGTAAACAATTTGTTTATAGGTTACTTGAGAAATAAAAATATCTACATAATTAGAAAAATTTATAGACAAATTGTTTGTCATCCTCATTATTTAAGAGTAAAAATATTTATACTGAAAATTTCGTAATTTATTCTTCTAATTCTTTTTTTTTTTTTAGTTTAGAGTTTATTATTACAGGAGGGTTTTAATTGATACTGGGAATGTGTACTTTACCTTGCTAATTAAATTTCAAGAACAAACATGTCTATTTTTAAGTTTATTATCCTTATTTATTATTGAGCCTTGGTCAAGTAGTTTAAATAGACGATGGACTTTCACCTCCAAATAAATTCAAGTATTATACAGTTGATATAGATAGATCCATTCATAAATCAACCGCCGCAAGATATTTTTTTCTTGATACACTTGATGCAGTTTTAAAAGTAGGCATTCTCTACCCAGTTGAACTTTTCTGGGCCTTTAAGCTATTTGTGTAATGTTGTAGGCACGTTAGTCAATGAACCTAATACTAACCCAATACTTATTGTAGGGCTTTTCCTTTTTGGGTCAGAAATGGCCTTAAAAGCTGGAAATCCACTTCGACGAAATAACTCATACATCACATACGAAGATAATTAGCACTATACCATCAGAAACTACACCCAAAATCCAGTTCAAATAACATTTCAAAGACATGAGATGTAGACATCGTAATATGCACCGGAGGCTGTAGCTCAGCGACCTCCTGGATTACGGTTCCAGGACAAATAAGATGGATCTCCAAGGTCTCTGCCAAAAGATAATAACAATAATGACAAATTTTCCTCTCATCTTAAATTGAAAATAATAATAATTGAAAAAGATCTACTCAGTTTCTCCACGTTCTTACCTATATGAGAAAAATAACATGACAGAATAAGTTAGCATCAGCTCATACAGAGATGAGTATCGTGTTGTCACACGGGTATCAAGTTCTTATAATGCAGTTAAATTGTACAATCCATACAATTAGAAAAATAAATACAATTTCCCAACTGTGGGTTTCTTTAAGGAAGCCATTTTATTTTTCTAAAATCACAACTGAACTAAACGACTTCTACAATTACCACCCCCCCCTCTCCAGAATGCATGCTACAAGATAGCATCTCACAGAATATTCACAGCAGGTTGAAGTTGACACTTAGTAAACGTCACCAAGTTCACACATGATCATTTGTAAAATATATAAATAAAATATTAGGTGGCAAACCTAAGGGGGTGCTTGGTTTGTAGTTTTGGAGTAGGGAAATAGATTGGTTGAGAGGTATGATTCTGAAAAATGAGGAATTCCCACTACTCATCTTTTTGGGAGGTATGCCTTTCATTCATCCACTAAAAATAAAGATCCATGTTCAATTTTATTTTATTTTTTAATTGTACCTTTGGCCCTCCAAATTATTATTGTTTACCATTATATTATACGTAAGCTATATTAGATTATAAAATATTATTTAAAATAAAAAACTAACAATAAATTTGTATTGGTAAAAAAATAAATTAAATCAATCATATCTATGCTTATGATAGTCATTCCTATTTTGAAAGCAAACTCAATAATAATGAGCATACCATTATCATTCTTCACTACTATTATTCTCATTCCTCCTAGCAAATCAAGCACCCCTTAAAAATAGGCTATAATTCAGATGATAAATTGAATTTATCCCAAAAATCAGCTAAAAGCTAGCATAACACAGCATAGAGAGCAAGAACGAAACCATTAAAATAGTAGGTGTATCAAGAATTCAATATGCATACCTTGGCTTAATCAGATAAATAAGGATGAATGCAAGGGCCAACGTAAAGCATAGTCCACCCACTGTGAGATATGCAATTCCAATAAAATCGTTCTTTCCTCCAAGCCAGCTGCTTGTAGAAAGAACAAGCTTCTTCTTGCCATTGAAACTGTAAGTGTTATAATTGTTTTCTAAAGTCACATCAATGATATCACCAGGTTGAAGATCCACTTCAATTTTTCCATACAACTTTCTAAAAGTTGGAAGAGCAGCAGTCCGCATCCAAACAATAAGGTCCTCCTGCTCGTTCAACTGCAACGTGAAATAGTATTATGAGATGGATAATTGTTCATAGACTTGAAAAAGATTCAAACTAAAACCATAACACATTGACCGATCTTTTACTCGACTATAGTCACAGTAATATAATTTTAAAACGGAATTTGTAATATTCAATTGAAGAGATTGACTATACAAGGCAAACAATGAATTACTTCAAGCATATAACATCCACAAATTCACTTTCTTTTGAACTCGTATAATACACATTTAATAAATCTATACTGCAGACGGCAGATGTTCTGATATAGTTATCTCAAAAGCCTATTATTCTTCAGCATCATAAAATATAAGGTGCTCAATCTTGTAATCAAGAAGAGCATTTGTTGAAGTGTGTGGAAATTCAAGCGTAGCATCTCATAGATACATCAACATCTCTCTATCTTTTACACAACTTTGTTATAGAGAAAACAAATCAAATGAATTGATGTACAGTACACAAAATTATAAGATGAATAATACTTCCAACCAAGTTAGGTGAATACTCGACATTTCAGCAGGATCATAATGGATATGTACTTCCTACAAATTGAGTATAATCTTCCCTACCAACTGCAGGAAAAAAAGATATTTCTAGAGAGAAAAAATATTGAGTCAGAGTCTTGATAATATAGCCACAGAGCTAGGGGCTTACTGGTTTAGATGCATCAAGTTTAGCTCCGCCAATTAAAGTTCCATTCTGAAAGTTCTTTGGATATACATTTTTTCCAAATTTGCGGTCCCTATCACTTTTCCATGAAATGCCACGCTTGTTTATGGTTAACTCCTGGTTGTTGCGAGAAAAGCCATAGGTGTCGTTGAACAGACTCCAAGCTATAAGACCACAAGGAACTATCGGCAATCCATATTTTGTCTTGTCCTCAGGCTTACAAGAATCTATGGAACCCTCACTTTTTCGACTTTTTAACTGTTGATCACTTCGGCTTTTCACATACCTAATATACATCAAGAATTCATATAACCATCGCATAAAATTTAACAACTTACTATCGGAAAGCTAAATATCAAATGATATACACAACACCCAAAAAGGTTAAAAAGCACATCGACTAGATAATGTGTATTATAGTCTGTCCATCTGAATCGAGAGTAATTGTTCGACCAATATCTCAGATATCATCTAAAATAAAGGAAAACTAACACCCAATACCCAAAGAAAATGCAAGGTGCTCCCATTTACCACTGGTAATAGAATAGTATTATCATAGACACCTGCGATGATTCTGGTAGAAATTGTCGAGCTGATAATATACATAAATCGGCTGCTTCATATGCTTAGATACCTGAATTAATGTAACCAATTAGTATATATTAAAGTTTTAAGTTTTTCTTACATAAATTGCAATAAAGAGATGCAGCAGTGCATTTGAGAGACTCACATTAACGGTTCTGTTGCAGGTCTTATCTTGTGAGCTTTGAATAAAACCAACCTTGTTGTTTCTTAAGCCTTCAGAAATGCATTCAGTATCATACTGATCAACAATTTCAACAACCTGGTGAAAAGAAAAGAATTCCAGTCAAATCACTTGAAAAGTTCAGCTAATGAGAGAGAGAAATTAAAAATTATTGTTTAGTCAAAAATACATCTCGAGAAGCCAAGAGAGAGACAACTCCAATGGGAATGAAGACAGCACTAATAAGCAAGAAAGTTGCAATCACCTGTAAAAAAGAATGTATGAGACAGAGCAAATCCAATACCATTTTTTTTATTTAGGAAGAAAGTAAAGATGCGCATTAAAATACAAACCCATTTCGGAGTGAGAATAGGTTTACATGCAGGAAGTTCTTGTTGCGAAAACCTTGAATCTGAAGAAGACCAATAGAAAAACAAAGAACTCTGCTCAAGAGATTGTGATGCAACTTTGATCTAAAAGCTATAAAGAATCCCGACTAATGACATTTTAAGAACACGATAAGCAACAAATACATGCATCATTATATAATTTATAAGTTAAACAAGCTATTAGAAGTTATATCATGACATGACAGTCCTGACAATCTTCCAGCACGCATCAAACTCACAATTCCTAATTAATAGTTAAACAGGTCTTGGATTAAACTTTTAAGAGGCGCAATTCTGAGCTCTTTTCTCTCCATATCGTAATGGTTTTCTCCTAATTTGTATTTTGACGTGTTACTAAGCACAACACTTCTAGATTTAGCATGTGGGAGTGGTTTCACCTCAATAATAATTACATAAACATCTGAAATCAATACCTAACATGACTTAATCAATACCTACTCTTGACTCGTCACATGATGGATGGTTAATCGCATTTCCAAGCATATATATAGGGATAATTTTAATACTGATTCTCACCCACTTAAATCAAAATTGAAGCTTCAAACCAGAGCTTTTTCCATGCCACTTGATATGTGATGAATATTAATATAGAGAAACATCTCTCTAGTTATTGAAGTGTAGATTGTGTATAATTTCATCCCAATAAAAAATCGTAACATTACCATCAGCAAATCAACATTTTCCAGTTAGCCCATCCGATTATTTCCAAAGCTTTTTTTGCCAAAATAATTTTGAGATGAAATGGTCAATATATTTATATTTTCAATTGAAAGAATACCTAATTTCATTTTAAGTTATCCATGAATTCTCTGCACTATCAATTTAATGCTCATAAGTTTGCGTGATTTTAAAACTTCCTCTTCCTCCACATCATCATCGACCACAGCATATTCATAAAGATTTTGGTGAAGTCCAGACAAGTACACTAAAAATGACCGAAAAAGCTTCTCTGGGTAGTATGCTTTCTCAAAAATTCACTAAAACTTGAGCCACACTGTAAAACTATAGAAGTTAGTTTTGAAAATCTTCCATATTTTTTGTAAATTTAATCAGATTCCAATTTGCAACCACAAAAATATACACCATTGAAGATCGAGCTTTAAACAAACAACTAAACCCTAGCGCACAATCTGAATTTCATTGATGAAACAACAAACCAATTAAATTTGAATAATAATAATAATAATAATAATAATAATAATAATAATAATGTAGGTCAGGGAATTACACTTAGGTCGCCTGGAATTCCTTCTAGGTGCGGTTGAATCGGTCGATCCAGGTCCTCCGGCACTCGATGATGGATTACTTGGGCTCATCACGAGAATGTATGAACTCGTTGCAGAATGGTTTTCCCCCTCAAAGTAAAGAAATTTTACCCACAGTTGATAAAAACGATGACAAAGAGGAGGTAAATTGGAAACCCTATGATCTTTAAACAGCTCTTGGTGAATTCAAGAATTTCACAATCATAATTACTCACCAGTCACCACTCTTTGACTTAGATTACTAGAATAGACTTGTTTCTGTAATCGGGAATACTGGGGATGAGGCTTAAGTCTACCCAGTTGAACTTTACTGGGCCTTTAATGTTTTAGGCCCATTAGATAATACTAGCCCAATACTTGTTGTAGGGCTTTTTCTCTTTGGGTCAGAAATGGACTTAAAAGTTTTACGTCAAAGGCTGGAAATCCACTTCGACGAAATAACAGACCTCCATGACAATAAGTTAACAATGATTAATTAATCACTGTATCTAGACTAATTCGTAAAGAAATAGTCATAAACTTAGGGCAATAAAATGAAACAAATGAATAAACTTAAATCAATACTGGAACTTAAAACATACTAGACTCAGTCTAAAAATCATATTTTAACACAACTATAACTATTTGTATCTTTATTCAAAATATATTTTTTAATATATATTATAATTATAATATACTTAAAAAATAATTAGACAAATATAAAAATTGCAACGGAATAGGATCGTATATTTTCGGGGAAATTGAAAAAAAGCATAATTACGAACTTTTTTTTTTTAAACAGCATAATTAAGACTTAGGAGTATATAGTTGTTGACGAATAAAAGTGCCTTAAATTTAGGGATTCGTTGACTCACATTGCTGCTTCACTTTAGCTTCAGAGACCCGAAATCTCGGTATTCCCACCTTGCCTTAAGTGTATTTTCTTTCAATTTCTCAATAATATTTAAATGCTCCAGCTACATGAACTAATTAAGTGATCCATACAATATAAATAAAATTTTATTTAGTTATGCCATATATAAATATGTTATCATTAATATAATTAATTAAAAATGATATAAATTGAAACAAGTAGATATGTATTAATAAATCCAAACTAATAGAACTACATATGATACGGAAATCAAAGTGTGGCCCTGCAATTTTTCCTCAACAAGAAAATTAATTTCTTGATTAATGGTCAAGAATTAATGGCAGACAAGTTAACGTCAAATTCAGCTTTAAAATCTCCACATGCAACAAGAAAATCACGCACTCTTTCCTTGTATGTTTCTCTAAACTTTCTCCAAATCATAACTAGGGGCATGCTAACTGGTGCACGGTAAGAAATTAGAAAATTAAAAAACATGCATCCTTTTCTTAAGATTGATAAGATTTAGGCCAAGTACAATGTGAACAAGTTTTAAGGTGAAACTGGTTAAGGAGTGTGACTTATATTACTAAAGTGTGTGACTTTTTACTGTAAAGTGTGTGACTTTTTACTATAAAGAGTATTACTCATAAAAGTGAAGGGTGTGACTTATATTATAACAAAGAGTGTCGTAGTGATAACTGAAGTATGTGACTTATATTACTAAAGTGTATATCTGTAAAAAAAAAAAACAATTTCACGGTAAATAAGTTTCACGGCATACCAACTCTAAAATTTCTCATTAAAATAAAGAGATTGAAGGCAATTGGCTTTATAAACGGGCAATAAATCGGGAATGGATCCCCTGCTGGGTGCCCAAACCAGCAGGGAGTGCAGGGCAAGCAATATGTTGCTATTTGAGTCCCTTTTCAACCATTTCAATTTTTTATGAGGCTTTTTTTTTTTGTTAATCATCAAATATATCAATTCTATAGTCTGAGTTGTTAATTATTATTGACCTATTATATTATGTATGTGTATTAAAAAATTTGTGTGAAATCTATTTGAAAAAAAAAAAAGAGAAAAGAGGAAAGGAAAAAAATCCTTATTTAATACTACAAGATTTTTTTTTTTTTAAAAAGTAAAATTAAAGAATAAATTTAAATATTTAATGAAGATTCAAATTTTGCAAGCATCGTTTCTTTTCCTATTTTCTATCCCATGTTTTTATTTTTATCCCATATCAATAGGAATAAACTTTACCACATCCTATTTTTCCTTTTTTATAATAAGCATTGAAATAACAGTATCAATTTCCATCTTTATCAAAAAAAATATTTTTTTTAAAGAAAAGGAGCCCAAACGACGACGTATTGCTTGCCCTGCACTCCCTGCTGGTTTGGGCACCCAACTGGGGATCCGTTCCCCAATAAATTCGGAGCATTAAATATCCCCTTTAAGGTATGGTCACATATTGTTACTAGTCACTTCCAAGTTCCAAATTTCATGTCACGACAGCATCATATCAAGTACTAGTATTGCACCCGTGCATAAACACGGTCATTGTTGTCATCAAATATTTTATATATGTTAAAATAATTATTTTTGATAATATAAAATTTTATATTGACATCTTGTTGTATTATTTAATTTTAAAATTATATTTAATTTTATTCATAGCAATATTATAATTTTTTTGCAAGGAAGAATTAAATTCTTCACTTTATAGTATTTTTTGGGTTAATTGCAAAATATATCATCACCTTTAAGATTTTTATAAATTACAACATTTTTTTTTTTTGCGATGCGAGGCACTACTTTTTTATGTTATTAGAAGTATTTGTTAATTTATTGGCAATAATTAAGTGATGTGGCCTCAGGGTTGACATAAATATTCACGTATGTCAAGACTAGTGAATAAAATATTTTTTAATTCAATTTTTTTTTGTATGAAAAGCAATATTTAAAATATATTTTTAAATATTAAAATATTTTGGAGTTGCGATTTGATGAGCGATTTATCGTTCTTCTTTTAAGTTTTTTGAGAAAAATAATAAGAGCATAGTTTTTGTCAGGATGAGTTTTGGGGTTATATTAATTTTTCTTTAGAAAAATTAAATGAAAAAAATTGAAAAAAATATTTTATTCATCAATCGTGACATCCTACATGAACATCTATGAAGTACGTAGCTCCAGCAGCCACATTATTCATTTGTTGCCAAAAAATAGGCAAATGCTTCTAATTACAAAATTTTAAAAGGTCATGTCTTGAAATGCAAAGAAAAAAAGGATGTCAAGACTGGTGAATAAAATATATTTTTTTAAGTTAGAAATATTTTTGTAAGAAAAACAATATCTAAAAAATATTTTTATATTTAAAAATTTTGGAGCTGCGATTTGGTAAGCGATTTAGAGTTCTTCTTTTAAGTTTTTATGGGAGAAATAATAAGAGCATATTTTTGTCAGGATGAGTAGGGGTTCCATTCCTAAATTTTAAAAATATTTTTTTTTGATATTGCTTTTCTTTAAATAAAATAAAAAAAAAATATTTTATTCATCAGTAGTGACATCCACATGAACTTCTTTTTAGCAGCCACATTTTATAATTGTTGCCAGAAAATGGGCAAATGCTTCAAATTGCAAAATTTTAAAATGTGATATCTTGAAGTGCAAAGAAAAAATAAAAGGATATATTGTAATTGGTAAAAACCCTAATAATGGTGATTTTTTTTTTTTTTTGCAATTAACATTATTTTTATTACATATGTTGTATTACTGTTACAATGTATCTATAACAAAGTTCAAATATTGATGTAATATTTATATTCACGAGTAAAATATTATTTTATTTTTGAAACATATAATTTTGACATATATTTTGTTAAATTAAATTTACGAAATTTATAGCAAATAGCATTATGTTTATCATCATCGCACAATAGGATCTTCAAACCCTAGAGATTTGTTATTTAAGAAACAACTGCATATAGTTGTCCATGACTAAAAATGGACTTCTCCAAAAATTCCCCTACATTAGAAAACAATTGTCCTTGACTTTTATTTATAGACATAGCATATGAAACAATCAACGAAAACGGTCTTCATTGAAATTTAAATGACAATCTGTGATCAGAAGGAGTCAACGTAAGCCTAGGTATCAATCCGGCATTACTTCGCGATAGAACCTTAGCTTCAAGAATATTATCACTCATCTTCGTAATAACCAACCTACATATTAAAAAATAACATTTCATTACAAATTTAATGAATTAATAAATTCTCAACCTTTAAAATATGAGGATTTTTTTTTAAAAAAAGAAGATAATATTAAAAGACTAAACCTGGTTCCATTGCACAAACCCTTGAATGATCAATATTTCTTAATAACATTATCGATGTTCCAATTTTGAGATTCAGTTCATGATTAAGAACACCCGAATACTTTAGACTATTCAAGAAATCAGGAGTATGCATATTAGAAAGATGGTCAACATTTAAATTAACAAAGTAAGGGACTATCAGAGCTCAAATGAATATGTGATTCATTTTCATTCAATCGAATCATGTGATCGCTTATGGACCTAACAACATCCAAATTAGGAGTAGAATTGATTATTCTGCAAATAATCGTGATTGTTCATCATGTTCTTAAAATTGGGATAAGTATTATCAACAATATGACCGATCAGATCATCACCACCTATTAAAAAGTATCATCCGAAATTTGTACATCAAAATCATTACTCAGTTTGTGATCATATACTTCCATCTCTAATAGATGTTATTCAATCAGAAAAAACTTTCAATTTGTTTAAACCTTCGGCCGATTACAAATTCTACAATCACATGTTCCTTGTAAGTTTCAGTAGGATACAATCTTTCCACAAAAGAGATTAACTTATTATAGCTTGAGCATATCATGTCTCGTTCCTTTTTGAATAACTGACAATATCTGTCATAAATCACCTCCAAACACAACATTCTTATCACGAAAATACAATTAAGAAGATAATGGATCGATCAGCTGCATAATATCCTTCAAAGTGTTGGGATAACATTTGCCAGGATCTATCGGGATGACCTCATAAACACAAATTTAAATTAATAATTATTACTAGCATGAATTTACCTAAGTGAATTCAAATAATAATTACGCCAACAACGACATGCAAATAAAATTCACGTAAAAGATCCTAGCATACGGAATTTCTAGGAGTTTACGTAAACGTACCCGTTGGAGAGACAGTCTGAGATGGACAGGATCAAGTATCTGGCTACCAACCAAAAGTCCTTCTCAAGTATTCTCAAGTCCTCGCTCAACAACCCGGTGGGAGGTTCTCCGATGAACGATTTATAAAACAAAGAAAAAAAATAAAATTGTTGCACCACCTTTGTGGATTTCTAATATTTCCAGCACATGAAATTGGTGTTGGGGATGAAAAATTCATCCCATATTTATAAGTAAGGGGGTGGTCGAAATTTAGGGCAATTAGGGATTAGGAAAGATCTTTTCTTGATCTCAAAGAAATCTTAAACATATCCCATATATTATTCTTTCCATGTGTATTTTTCCACAAAAATCTCACACCCTTATTTAGCCTTAATTTTCGATTTTTTCAAGAAGATTTGCAAGATTGGATCTTTCTTGAATTTATGAGATATTCTTGTATTCCAAGAATACATATCTTTCTCCATAAAATCTTTCCAAGAAAATCAAGAAAAATTTTCTTTCCCTTTCTTTACATAATTTTCAAAAATTACCCATAAAGAAGCCAAGTGGGAGATTTACTTGAATTTATGAGATAATCTTGTATTCCAAGAATACTTATATCCTTTCCATAAAATATTTTCAAGAAAAATTCTTCTCCCTCTTTTCTTTATTAATTTCGAAAATTACAAAAATATTAGGCAACAAAATTTATTTTTATTTTAAGCACCTTTTATTTATTGGACTATAATTTGGGCTACTTGAGGGGTCTTTAGGAGAATTAAGATGGATCTTCCAATGGACTTCTGAATTTCAATATTGAGCCACAATATAATTCAGTCCATTAATATTAATTAATACCACTATGTAATTAATATTGCACTATCCAATCTTAACCCCTATTACGGTAATATGGCTCCCGGTCATCATTTCCCGTGTTTAAGATTATTTAGTCCACTAATTAATTAAGCCACTGAAAAGCTTTATATTAATTAATATCTTTATCCTTGGAGTAAGGACAACTCAACTTTATTATCCATACCGAAATATTAATTCCACTTACAAGATTTGGTATGATAAAGGTTCCGAGCCCACCAAGGGGACCAATCACACAAGACTTTGCAAGCACACGATCCTCTGTATTAATCTTAGCAACCGTCGTACAATTAATATTATTGCCCAAGATATAGTGTATCAAAGTCTCAATGATTCTCTTTCCATTTATAAGTCAAAGCAATAATTACTAATCGCATATGGTCCTTATTAAGTGACAGAGATTAAAAAATCAACAACCACTGGGGTCTAACTCTTCATCCCTTAAGTCAGTGCGAATGAGTTTATCCTCTCTGCAGGTCCGCTTCAGCACATTGAATGTACTAGTGTAATCTCTTGGTCAAGACAAGTCAATCTGAGACTTACACATCAATTTCTACCAATAGACTGTTCGGGTCTATCTAGGTTGTGAAACACGCACTAGTTTACAAGGGACTATTAACGTGATCTTATGTGATCTGGTATCACCCGTTAACTACAATGTAACATGTGCTATTATATGAACAGTTTGCAATAAATATATATAGCATTCAATAATATTTAAAGCAACAGTGATAAATAATTTATTTCAGTAAATAAGTGTTTAATACATAGGTTATACAAAGTAAAAGCATACTTTCACGTATAACCCCAACACAAAGTAGTATCAAGTGCTTCAATACAATATTTATTTACCATTGGAGCTTCATCCTATATATTGAGATCGATCTTAATGATCAAAAGCTCGGCAAGATGACCATCCTGATTAAAACTTGCAAGTAGAATTTTTAGTATCATTAATTGGAATGACAAACTTATAATGAGCAGAGAAGTGGAGATATACCACTGAATGCTACATTAATGATAATCTTACCATTAGACCTCAAACCTGTAGAGAACTTCTTCCATATAAATGTTTTCCTAATTTCATTGTATTCATACCTAAAAAAAGATCTCACTTCTACCATAATGATGAACTTGTGTAGTGATTCATAAACATTGCGTTGTTCGTCACTAAGTCTACCCAGTAAATATTCATACTCAATTTTCAATTCTAATATGTTGTATGCAAATTCCATCATTAAGAATCTATTCCGAGATGAAAATTAGGATCAGGATTGGCATATCCTCAAAGTCCTGCAGAGACTTGCCAAGAGTCCGCAACATATTATTAATCTCTATAAGACAACCATTCTTGATTCTTTATAGTTCATCCTTAATTCTACATAAATTCAAGATTAAATGGATAATAATTAATCTATATTCATAATTAAATTATGTGCTAAATCATGAATATGATCTAATGATATTAGGAATAATAGAATATGACATATATTATTCATAAAATAAAATAATATTTAATGTTTAAATAAAAATTGTATTGTTTACTACATCCGTCCGCGATTTTGTTCATACTTTCCCTTTCACTACGTCCCAACATTATGTTCACACTCTAAAAAAGGAAAACTCTTTATAAACTACACCCTCATAATATTCACAAATTTAAACAAAATGACATTACTTTTATTCCCACACATACACACAATTCAACTCATGTATTTACTTTATACATAAAGGTTTATACAATTACCCCTCAAAACCCTACTCATTATCCCATCTTCTTAATATGTGTGTCACGCCACATATGAACAAAATGTTGGGACCGAGGGAATAATATTTTTTTTCTATAAATATATGTCATTTCTAAAATGTATTATGAATATATTTTAAACTGAAATAAATATAATTGAAACTTGTGTAATAAGAATATTAACTTGATCTACAAAAAATTTAGATAATCCACCGATTTATTGTCAATTAAATTTCTTTAATAAATTATAAAGTTATATAATGTTTAATATAATTGAATCATTAATCATTTTCAAAATCTACTAATTTTAAAAATCTATAAATCTCATACACTATATAAATTCTATATTTGAATAACATCAATTAACGATTTATTTTAATGGATAATTAATTTTAATCCTATACTTTAGCAGATTGATTAATAATCTTAATTGTATAAATCTATTAAAATAACACATATCAAAATCATAGATATATATATATATATATATATATTGTTGGGATTATACTGGAAAATATGCTTTTACTTTGTATAATAAAATGAATTTCATCTTATTTCTTTGAAATAAATTATTTATCATCGATGCTTTAAATATCATTGAATGTTACATATATTTACTGCATAACTATTCAATAAATAGTACGTGTTACATTGTAGTTAATTTAGTGATACCAGATCACAGAAGATTAAATTAACAGTTCCTTGTAACAAAAAATACACCATCCACGACCTACATGGAAATGAACAATCCATCGTGAAAGGTTGAAGTGTAAGGCTCAGATTGGTTTGTCTTGACGAGATTTCACTTTAGTCATGGTCGATGATTTGAATAGGATTCTCTGAGGAGGACAAATTCTTCAAACCTTTGAACTAGGAAGAATTAGACCTCGGTGGTTCGTTATTTCTTAATCTTAAATCCCTTAAATAGGATCGCTTTGTGGTTAGTAATTATTGCTTTGACTTATTACGGGTAGAGAATCAACGAGATTCAATACTTTATATCTTGGCAATATTATTGGTCACACGCGATTGCTAAGATTTATCTGAAGAATCGTGGTGCAAAATACGCTTGTTCGACGGTTAGATTTGAGGTTGGGAGGTTCATAAGATTTATCATACCAAATCTTGCAAGTGGAACTAGTTTCCGGTATGGATAATAATGTTGAGCAGTTCTTAACCAAGGACAAAAGATATTAATTAATGGAAAGTTATTTGGTGGCTTGAATTAATTAATGGGCTAGATAATCTTAAAACACGGGAAATAATAGCAGGAGTCATATTAATGATAATATGGGTTAAGATGGATAGTGCAATCTTAATTATGTAGTGGGATTAATTAATATTTATGGGCTTGAATAATATTGTGGCTCAATATTAGATATTCAAAGTCCATTAGAAGGTCCAATCTTAATTCTCCTAAAGGCCCCTCAAGTAGCCCAAAGATAAAGTTCAATAACTGAAAAAGGTGTTTAAAATAAAATAAATTATTGTTGCCTAATTTTCCTAATATTTCAAAAATAATAAATAAAAGAGGGAGAAATATTTTCTTTGAATTTTGTTATGGAATGAGGATAAGTATTCTTGGAATACAAGATTAACTCATTAAATTCAAGAAATCTCCCACTTGGTTATTTGTTAAGGGATTTTCGAAAATTTTGATTAAATAAGGGAAGGAAAGATTTTCTTGATTTTCTTGAAAATACATTATGGAAGATATGTATTATTGGAATACAAGAATATCTCATAAATTCAAGAAGATCCAAATCTTGGATTCCTACTCCTTATTTTTTCGAAAAATACCATAACAAGAGGAGTTGGGATTTTTGTGGAATATTTAATTATGGAGAAAAAAAAATATGGGATATATTCAAGATTTCTTGGAGATCAAGAAAAAGATTTTCCCATCTTTATTTCCACCTAAAATTTCGACCAACCCCTCATTATAAATAGGGGATGAATGTTTCATCCCCAGGTGAACACTAAAATTGGTTTTTCGGAAAAATATCAGCGTCGATAAAATATCAAATATTTTGAAACGTCGACAGATTGTGTATTTTCGAAAAACCTCAATTGTGAGTGTGCAATTCCATGTGTTGGAAAAATTAGAAATTCACAAAGATGGTGCAACATAATTTTATTTTTTCTTTTGTTAAATTGTTCGCGAGTTCCTTCCACCGGATTGTTGAACAAGGGCAAGGGAATACTTGAAAAGGCTTTTTGGTGTGTTCGTGTGAAGCAGGATCCATCTTTCAAGCGGTTGTCACTCGAGAGGTTAGTTCACATAAACCCGTAGCAATTCGCGTCGTAGGATTTATGTGAACTGTTTATATGCATGATTTGTTGTTGAATTATTATTTGAATGAATATAGGATTAATTCATGCTAGTAATAATTGTTAGAATTAAATTTGTATTTAAATATTCATCCCGAATAGATTCGGGCAATTAATTCCCCAACAACTGGTATCAGAGCCTCGGTTTCGGGCTCTGAGTTTTAAATTGTAATTTAATTAATTTTCATTAAATTTGAAATTGGATAGTAGAATTGCTAGATCTTTTTTGCAGGTATCCAATTATAATGGTATTTGATGAATGTTCATATTTATGCATGCATATAAATTGTGGTTTTTTTTAATTCGATTCGTTCGAATTCGTTTTGCCTCGTGAGAAAATCCACGAGTAGATTAGGATTTGTTTGATTCGTTCAATGTAATAGACTAGTCTAGATCTAGGTTTATTTATTTTTGTAAATAAATTATAACCGGACGGAAAAGAATACGAGAGAAAAAGAATTAAAAACGGATCTAACTGGGGTTCAAAGCGGTGTCGGTCCTTGAACGCGATGCAAGGAGGGCGACGCGACGCGACGTCTTGGAGTGCCATCGGCGGGGGGCGGGCCGGCGGCCGAAATAACGGATCAAAGCCGAGGCTCGTCTTGCAGACGGGCATCTGTTGATGAAGCTCATGGACGCGCGACGGCGTCTTGGGGCGGCGATCTTCGAGCAGTAGATTCGGGCGATGGGCGGCGGGCGGAGGCGGGCTGGCGGGCGGTACGCTGCACGGTACGCGAGAGAAGACGCCGAGTCCGAGATTTGGGCGGCATCTTGTGGTGGGCGCGGGCGGCGTTAATCGGCAATTTGATCGGGAGTGCAAAGCGTGCGCTCAGGACCCAGTGGTGGTCGATGGCGATGACGGGCTTGACGAGGCATTTTTTAAAGACGGTCAAGTGGAAGCTTTTCGAGACGAACGATGAAGACGATTTCTCGAAATCAAGACATGACAAAAATTAACCGTGACAATTGGATATATGTGCCCAATGTGTTTAATTTTTTTTTGTTTTGATGTCTTGCATTTTTTTTTGTGCTTATTTAAATTGTGTTTAAATATGCGATGCATGAGAAAATGTTTTTGAAAAATCTCACTTTCGAAAATTACTAAGTATGCTTAAACAATTAATTGACAATTTTATTCCGGATAATAAAATTGAATTAATTTTGACCTCCATGATTTATTTATTTGTGAATTCTTTTGGAGAAATTCCCCTCACGGGACGGTCAAAAGATAGCTTTCACATGAATAAATTCCAAATGGATGATTGTGGATTATTACCAGTGGCGACGGTGACCCTCCCCATGAGGCTCGTTCAAAGTGAAATAATAATTCTGTATTTAATCATAGTTATTACTTAGGTATAAAATTGATATGCATATACTTCCCCGAAGTCCCTGTCAATTTTATATTGGTCAAGTGGGAGCCAACTATTAATCTGGATATTAAAGGTTTGTAATTGTTCTTGTTTGTAACCTGCTTGAATGTGTTTAAATAATGATCCACCCCACGTGGCTTATTTAAACTGTTTTGAGATGTTGGCTGATGCATGTTCATATTTTTTTTTTAGATTTTAATATGATGCATGTGATTGAACCTTGTGATATATTTGTGCTTATGCATATAGTTATTTATTTCGATTCAAAGATGTCGTAACCTTTTAATCCCTTCGCTATTATACTTAAAAGTCAATAGAATAAGTATGAAAACTATCTTTGATTGGAAGCGAAAAATTATAATTGTAAGAATCGCAAAAAAAGCACAAGTGGATTCTTGACACACCAAAATCAGATGAGCCAACTGACAAGTCAAAAATGCGGGACTCGTCAGATCACCTTGCGAGAGATGTCGTCGCTAAAAATGGTGGAGGGCAAACCCGTAAGGGATTACGTCCTCAAAATTGATGGCCCATCCGAACAAACTTGAGGTTACGAGAGCGCAGTTATAATCTGGAGACTTAGATGAATTTGGTACTTCACTCTCTGCCCAAAAGTTTTTGAGCATTTTGGCCTCATTATTTGATTTGTTGCAAGCTTTGGTCTCGGCAGAGATGTTGATGGGGCACCAAATTCAAGCTTTGAACGACAAGTGGTCCATCTTCATCTTCTAGGCCAAGGGTAGGCAAGAAGAAGAAGAGATGAGGAATGCTTGTGGTGTCAAGGAAAATCCAAAGAGGAAGTGCTTCAACGGCGGTAAGGACAATGGAGGTTTGCCTGTTCCAACCCCAAAAGGGCTGGAAAGAAAGGTAATTCTCACGCACTAGTTGTTGAAACTTGTTTAGCGGCGATACTTCTCATTCGTGGGTAGTTGATACGGGATCCATTGATCATGTTTGCTTCGCGGGTTCAAGTGACCCAAGAACTTAGTGGGAGTGAGATCCTCATCACACTGGGCGATGCTACGAGAGTGGCAGCTGAAGCAGTGGGAGAAGTGCACCTGTCTTTTGAAGACAGAGTTTTAATTTTAAGAGATGTTCTTTGCGTTCCTACTTTTAGAAAGAATTTAATTTTGATTTCTAAACTTTATATTGATGGATATTCGGTTACTTTTGATAAAGTTGTTACCATTTCTCTTTATGATAAATTTATCTGTCATGGAACGTTGTTGAATAATCTCTATACAATTAACTGTGCACACCACTAGCGAAATGCATCCTATAACACATCAAAATAATTCATAGATATTATGTATTATTTTTATTAGAACAAATGTTGTTTAATAAAAATAATAAAAATTAAAATATATAATTCATAATAAACTTAGGTAAACTCTACAAAATAATTTATAACAAAAAGATTCGTTTACGACTTACCAAAATTATATGAATATGTGATGAAATAAATAATACGTAAAAAAAATTTTGTTATTATGTGTATTAAATTATCAATAATTGTCATTAATAATTGGACATGATTATAGAAAATTATTATAAGATAATTTCATGGAAAAATCATTACATAAGATTTAATACTTGACCTAAATCAATGGATGTTAATTATGCAGTGATTAATATTTAAAAAAATTATGGCCTAAAATAATTAATCAATCAATAAAGTATTTAAAATAAAGAGATTTATTTACGGCTTATCAGGAAAGTAGACGGTTTGTAGGAACTGAAACATGATATTTTCACAAAATTATATGAATATTTGATTAAATAAACAATATGTATCAATTTATATTAATTTGTGTTATTATGTGTAATAAATTATCAATCATTGTCAATTAATAGTTAGACATGATTATATGCAATGGTTAACTTATAAGGTACTTTCATGGAAAAATTAATAAATAAGCTTTAATACTTGAGCTAAATCAATGGATGTTAATTATGTAGTGATTAATATTTAAAAAAAATATAACTTCTCTTAAAAAAAATATTCATTTAAACATAACAAACAATTAATGGTTTGAGGGTATCAGTCAATTCATTGTAACCTGAACTTTAGCTAAACATTAAACATGCATACAAAAGATACAATATACTAAAGTTTTGTACTTAAAAATAAAAAAATAATATAAAAATGGTGAACTAATTATACGTCCTTATAACCTAAATAATAATCATATATCACTAAATAATAATCATATATGACAACTTTAACATTGTTTAATCACCTAAATAATACTATAAGTTCGAGCAATATATTAAATATAAAAAACCCAACTACTTTAGGATTATAAGATTTACCATATACACAAATAAAATGAATTGCTTGATTGAAGCCAACCAATAATCAATTAGTATTAGAGGATGAATTGCTTGATTTACCATATACACAAACAAAATGAATTACTTGATTTATCATATAATAGACACATAATCGAGTATTTTGTGATTGAGAATTTGTGACCAAATCTATTTTCGATAAATTTCTGAAAATTTTCGTTTAGTATTTGATATGTTCTTTCTTTTTCAAATTTACACAATTATAATCACAAATGGTTGTACAAACAAATTTATTGATATGAAGTAATAGCGATCTTCTGTAAAAATAACTACAATAGTAATGCTATGAAAACAAACTAATTATCACAAATAACATTCTTAAAAAGTGTTTAATTCCTGCTTCACAACTTCGATCTCTGCTAAAATAAAGAAGCATTATCATGACATTAATACATTAATTAGTATGTAAATAGATTTTTTTAATGAAAAATAACATTAATACATTAATGAAAAATAACAAATTACTACAAATATGCTAATTGACAACATATGTTAATTCATTTTCTATAAATATTAAATCCTACTATTTAATATATTTATTTATATTCAACATAATCCAAGCTTGATGATTAGAATTATAGATGGATGACCATCTCTCTTGCTTATTTCCTTCGAGTATTCCGTCTTGTTCTCTTCAATATTAAGTGCTATATCAGACGGATATGTTAGAATCATTAATAAAAGCTGAGTTTAAAAATAAAATTACATGCACAAATTCTCGGAGATTGTTTAAGATTTACAAAAATGATAAATGTAGGGTGAAGACAAGAAGATAATTAAACCACGGGATCTACAAAATTCAGCAAAATGATGAATAAAGTTGTAAGATCAGTAGAATCAACAAACGAAAAGAAGATGATTAAAGACGATACAAAAAATAATATGGTTATATGATCAAGAAGAAGAAACAAAAAGAAAAAAAAGATTAGGAGTTGTCACTTATCATAACTAAATAACCATGCGAAAATGCAAGAGATCATAATCATAATGATAATAAACTAATACCAAATAAATCGAAACAACATAAAGCACAACAAATCAGAATAAGTTGGATTGAAACCCACCTAAAATCTCCATGGAGCTAGTATATATACTTACGAAATTGAGAAGGAATTTATGTGAAAATAATTTAGGAATTTCTTCAAACTCGTACAGACGATTGTAATCCCCACTTCCAAATCTTGAATGTGATCCTCGTTATCAAAACCAAATAAAATTATAATAACCTTCTGAAACATAGAACAAAAAATAAAAATTATTATTCAAAAAAGTTTAAATATCAATCAGGGTTAACCCTCATATAAAAATGCAAAATAAACTTAAATTTAAATAAATAAAAATACAAAAAAATATAAATGCATAAATTAGATGTAGCTCAATAGTGATCACCAAGCCCATATATATATACTCAAGAATTTGAGAGGACCATGAATCAAAATTAAAGGAGAGGCAAAATTAAAGGATGAGACGAAGCAAAAAATAAAACGTTTGAGCAGGTTTTGGAAAATAATGACAATCATAATTCATTGTGCATAAATAAAGGGTCAAAATGAGAACAAAACTTAATATTATTGTATAAAATAGTATAGTTTTTCTTAAAATTAAATGAGTGGTCAAGATTTATCAAGAAAATTAGATCAATGGCCAGGAAAAAAGAGCAGGAAACCTAAAAGGGAAACATGTAGGTGTATTATATAGTTATAGACTTTCTCCGACCCGGGAAAGCTTTCAATTTCATTGTTTTCTCGTGTTTTAATAATCGAGTTTTTTATTAATATTTAAAATGATAAAATAATTTTTAAAAAGACATATAATAAAAAATGATTAAATTTATTATACTCTTCCTTAAAAATTATTTTACCATTTTAAATATTAGTAGTATTACAATATTAGTTTGTGTTCTCTGTATTACTATAAGAAAAATAATGATTACATAATTTTTAATTATACATTTGTTTGTTTAATGTAAATCCATAAATCCCAATTACTACACATTTAGCCACGCCATGTTGTGCTCAGTATGCAGACATTGTCATTATTTAACAAAATCATGATAGAATAAATGCATAAAATGATACTAGCCATGCGAAATTTAAAACTAGAATATGACGAAAGCACATGCATTTTGGGAAATATTTACGCAAAATTTAATTCAAATAAATCCAAATGTTTAATAACAGTTTATTCAAAGTTTATTTTTCCTCCTAATGCAAACACGAACCCTTAAAAAATCACAAATTAATATAAATTCCAAATGGATAAATTTTGTTAAAATATATAAATCGTAAATGGATATTTTTGTGGTGGTGTCAGAATAGTGTGTTTTTGAAGAGAGTGTTGAATGAGTGTGAAGGAGGTATGGGGTAGGGCCCTCCCAATTTCACAAATCACAAATTAAAGAAAAAATAATGGGCAGTTGGGATTATAACTGTCGCAATTTCAACGGTATGTCCGTGACATTTGTCTCCCGACAAATCTAATTACCTAAAAAGTGGAAAATTAAATACTAATAAAAAATAATTAATAAATATAATAAAAAAAAAGAAATTAAGGTCCATGAATCGATAGGCCCACCACGTTAAAAGAGAACATGCATTCCCTCCGTCAATCAGTAATCACTATCAGTATCAGCGCTCCTCCTGCCTAAATACTCATTAACACTTGAAACAAAAGCACAACCAAAGCAACACTCCTTTTCTTTTCTCTCTCTCTCTCTCTCTTTCTCCTTTGCTTTTTCTCCTCTTGTTGTGCCACAATTCGCGGGAAGAAACTCCAACTTCAAGAAATTGGCCCTGTTCTTCCTCTTCAGGTACCACTAAAGAAACGCCTAAATTTTGATTTTATGTTTTATGGATTGTTTCCGGTAATTTTATGGTTCAAGGTACAACCCATTTTAAGGTCTTGCCGTATAATAAGGGTCGTTCTGTTTAGGTTGAAAGTTGAATTACTTGCCATTCTTGGCTAAAGACTTCTCCTTTGTGGGGGGAGTTCTTGGTAGAATTATGGCATTTTGCTGTTATTGTTTCTTGTAATTGATTATTTTTGGGGGAATTGGATTTTTTTTCTTGATTTGTATGATTTATTCAGATTTTGTTATGGGCTAAAGAAGGTTAATGTTAAGCACTTTAAGATAATATTCAAGAAATCATTTACACGGTTTCTTTTTCTTTTTATATTCCGATTTCGTTAATTCTTGGATGCTACTGTGAATGATTAATCACCAAAACCCTGGGAAAAAAAACCCTCTTCAAGAAAGTGGAAAGAGGAGGGGGTAGTAAATGAGTTGTGTTAGTAGCATTAACTGAGGATTAAAGGGGAATTTACTTTGGTTAATGAGTAAAGGTGAGCGAAGTAAATGCTTTATTTGTACTCAATCTTCATTGCCCTAATAATTTGAAATTCTGGTGTAGTCATCAATGTTGGATTGTTTTGCTAATTAGGCAACAGTCCTTTTTATTTTTCTTGACTTGTCATGGTTCATCTTTAACTTTGCCTGCTTATCACAAATTTCTTTACTTGAATTATGTAAACATCCCTTAATACTTACTGTGCTGATTGCTTTACATTTTTGTGTATTTTCTGTATCTCCGTGTTCTATATTCACATTATTAGGCGAAAAACTCCTTTTTTCCAACCTTAATTCGTTTTTTAATAAAATTTGTTGTTACTGATTTAGGTGTTTTGTGTTGAATTGTAGTGGTTTCAAGTCACAGAGCAGAACAGAGGAGTGATTATTTAAATTGCAGAATGGAGAAAAGGCAACTTGATTTGAATGCACCACTTCTCTCCGCAAGGAGATTTCAATCACCTACAAACTCCTCCGAGCTAGTAAAACGGAGGGTGGTGGAAAAGACACTACTACCCTCCTCGAGGCAGCAATCGCTTCCGGTGAACAAATCCGATTGGGAATGTGACGAGGTGACTAAACCGGCTGCTGTCCCGTTTCATTGGGAACAAATCCCCGGAAGGCCTAAAGGCGAAGTGGCAAGCCATTCACATACTCCAGACGAACCTTCGAATACACCAAGACTTCCTCCTGGTAGATTGTCCAATGTCAGTAGGCATGATTCTGGTGAAATACCAAAACTGCCCCCCGGAAGAGTTTCCGGTTCGTTGAGGTGCTATTCTGGGGATCAGAACATCTTCAGGCCCCAAGTTGAATCATTCTCCTTCAGTGATCATGCTATTCTTTTGGAGAAACTAAACGAGAGTTTGAAATGTAGAGATGAATCTGATTCAGAAAGTGGAGACGAAGCATTTTCAGATGCATTGGCCACACTTTCATATTCGGAATCATGGTCCTTTAACTATAGTGTGAGTGGTATTAGCGGCTATCAGAGTTCAGGGGTAAAACCGTCTGGAACGTTTTGTATCGATGCACAAACGAGAGATTTTATGATGAATAGATTCTTACCAGCTGCCAAGGCCGCTGTTGTGGAAACACCAAAAAATGTGTTGAAGAAGCCATCATCTGTACTAAACGAGCAGCAACCGAAGCAGGTGAAGAAGGCAGTTTCTGGAGAAATGAAGCCATCGGTGAAGCAATACAGTTCTGATCTTTTGCCATATTACAGTCAGTATATTAATAATGTGGAAAGTGAAGATGAAGATCTCAAGAGTATCGTTCTTCCTGTTAAAAAGTCGGGGAAAGCTTGGGGGATTCTACCTCGAGGGATTATCCCTCGATTTTGTGTGAAGAATGCTCTGTGCCTCTTAAATCCACTGCCTTCAATGAAACCCAAAAGTCGCCCTCCTTCGCCTGCACCTCGTGAAGTTAGAAGAATGTCAAGAAATGCGCACAGCGGACCCCTCGATAAGGTATAATCTTCTAAAATATTCTTTTAAGTAACAGTTCTATTGCAATTTTGACTAAAGATTTCAGTCAAGCTGTTATTATTATTTTTTTTCGGCGAATCATTGGAAAAAAGCAGTCGAAGAGTATTAATACATGTGACAAGTATCAACTCATATGATGAAAAATATTAGTTGTATATTGAAAAACTACTAATACTGTTGATCCTAAAAACTAATACGTCTCTTTTGTATGAACTAATACTTCTCATTATATATTTCAATTTTTTGTGAATGAGTCAAATTTTGGTCAAAGTTAAGTCAATATTGCACTAGTTGCACAGTGCAACTGGTGCATTGATGTTTTTACCTTTTCTTTTTTATCTTAAAATATGACTTGAATTAATGATTGGATGGAAAATTTCATCATTTTTTGGCAGATTCCTAGCCAAGTTATTCAAAAGAAAAGATTTCATTCTGGATTGCTATCGCGGGATCTGCACCAAGCAGATTATAGTTCAACTAATGAATCCAATGAGTTTTTTAACTCAAGAGTGTCACCATTAAGGCGATACCGAAGTGGCAACATATCTCCTTACCGAAATGAATCTCCAAAGTCTCCATTTCGAGAGGGGGCAGGGTTTCTTGGCGTCCCTAAGGAAGTAGAGAATTTCAATGCTAATAAGATTGCTTCATCGCGTAAGATGTTTAAGGCCCTGCACGATGTATCAAAAAATCAGATAACCGAACAACGAGGATCTGATCCAACAGCCGATCCTGTGGAGAAAACAGTGTACATAGATTATGTAAAGAAGAAAGATATTCCCCGTTTGAAGCCTCCTTGCACGAAAGCTGAACAAGACATTGATATATCTGGTTTGAGATCAAAGCGTTTTCACACCAGACAAATCAAGCATGAAAGAAGGCAAAAAACTGAGTCACAAATTCGGATCAACGGACAAGGTTCCACGTTCTGCAACAGAGGATATTAAACAGACTCGAACCCTTCATCAAGAATCGAGGGCCTTGGAAAGCCCTAAAGTGCTTTCTGATGCAAAATCTGGACCAAAAGAAGTACAGAAACAAGAAACTGATGTTCCATGTAAATCTCCATTAGCTCCACCGTTACCAATCTCTCCTTCTGAATCTTGGCTGTGGCTTACGCTGCCTTCGATTACTTTGGGAAATCCGTTCGCTAATTCACGTAGAAGTAGCCCTATTCACCAGAAGAAGCATGGCCAGAAAGGGTCGGTCACGAATACCAAATGGGAGACTATTGTAAAGACTTCTAACTTACGACACGATCATGTTCGTTATTCGGAGGTAGTACTTGTTATGATTTTTAGAAAACTACACTCAAATTCACTCTCTTTTTTCTCATCATTTTTCTCTAACTTTTGCAGGAGCTCGTGCCTCGTGCTTCTCTTCGACAAACCAAATCGTAGTATGTGATTGAATTCCATGAGTGTTTTATGATGATCATGGTCCATTTCTTGGAAAGTGTCCTGGTTTTTTTTATGGCTCGCAGATTTGCAGGACCTTCCAGCGTTACTAATTTTTACACATCTCTTTTTTCCCATTATTGAGGAAATACAATACTACAAAGTGATGATGAGATTTGAACAACAAGGATACAGTTTTTCCTTTTTGATTTGTTTTGTAATGTAGTTAGAGTGAAGTTTGACATTAATATATCCTGTTATTCAAGTTTGCAGATATTTTGATCGACAAGCTCTTCACTTTGAAATTGCTTGTATGTATCAGTATGTAGTTTTTTCATGCTGGTTTTTTTGTGGGCCCTCATGTTTGTCAAACCTTATTGCAAAAATATTTCTCTCGTGATGTATATTTTTTTTTAATTTGACTTTAAAATTTGAAAACAAGCCAACTTACTGAAACAGGTACATTTGCTTAATATGTTATCTCCAAAATGGGAAATGACTCGAATGAGGAATCCTTAAAATTCCATATTCCATTTTGGTGTTTGATTTTGTGCTTTATTATCTTTAATATACTATGACGTAGTGTGTATTAAAAATTACAAAATAAAATGAATTAGCTAGGAATAACACAAAAGAAGAAAGTTCAAAGTGAAATATATATATATTTTGAAAAACAAGGAGACCTAGGCGCAAGAGGTGCACCTATCGAATAGGCCAACCACAAAGGTTGGTGGCTCTACCAACAATGAGAACTATCAAAAGATTGTGAAGTCCTCGCAAATCGCAAGAGAATGTGTCAAATTATTGACATTTCGATATATCCACGGGATCCTATAAGATGGGTTTTGGATATATTCAAGATATATCCACGAGATTCTATAAAATTGTGAAGTTTGCGCACGAGATCCTATAAGATGGGTTTTGGACGAGATTTTATAAAATTGTGAAGTTTTCGCTAGAGAATGTGCTAAACCATTTGCATTTCGATATAAAATCTTTTACCGAAAAGAAGCTGCAAAAGAATATGTTCTGAACTCATTTTTACATCCTTGTAAAAAAAAAAAAAAAAAAGCCAATATTCTGTGAAATATTTTAGGTGCAATATTCTGATTTATTTGTGTATCAATGTGGGGGTGTCATAACCTTACAAAAAATAAATGTGGGGTGTCAGGTTTAGGTGTTTAATATTGGGATTTCACACACTAACAAAATACCACAAATCACAATATGCTGCAAACTATTAATTTTGTATTGGAGCCCAATATCAATGTTAGGGCTTGGGTTCAAATCTAGCCCACTATTCCACGGTTTCACGAATCACAGTTTTGGGCCTAATACTTATAATCAACAGTTTTTTGAGCCTTCTAGCCTCTACGAAAACTTTTTTTTATTTTTTTTAAAGGAAGTCTCTCTTCTTTTTGAAAAAAAAAAAAAGTAATGCACATCCTAATATTAACTTCATTTCTCTGGAACAAGGAAACAAAAAAAAGTACTTGTTCATGTTAATAGGGTAAATGAGTGCAGCCGATAAAAAAGAAGTTCTTTTGATTTTTTAGTTGGATCATCCAAACTTTATTTACATATGCTTTAATTGATTTAATACATAAGTTCTTTCATTTTTATTTACATTAGTATAACATATAAGATAGTTTATGTCAGAGGCCACTAAACTCGAAATTAAGTTTTAATCAAATAAAAAAGTACAAGAACTAGATATTTATTTAAGTTCTTTCATTTTTATTTACATTAGTATATATAAATTTTAGATAGTTTATGTCAGAGGCCACTAAACTCAAAATCAAGTTTTAATCAAATAAAAAAGTACAAGAACTAGATATTTATTTAAGTTCTTTCATTTTTATTTACATTAGTATATATAAAATTTAGATAGTTTATGTCAGAGGCCACTAAACTCAAAATCAAGTTTTAATCAAATTAAAATACAAGAACATGTACTAGATATTTGTCAATTAAAAGTATAGTACAAATAAAGGCAAAAGACCTCCCACGCGACTCAATTCATGCAAACCAACAACAATAATAGTAATAATAATAATAAAAAAATATATACAATAATCAAATATGTGTTTAAGGAAAAACAAGAAAATTGGTGCAGGAATATAGGTGCAGGCTTAACTTTAATCATATGATAATGAGGGGGGCCCTGTTCTGAGTTATTCTTTCATTTAATGAAAAAAAACAAAATAGCATGAGATGTTTCCATAAAGTCTATAATATGAATTTAAATTATTTAATTTATTTTATTCATTTTTAACACATTTTTTTAAACTATTAAACTTGACTCGTATTATATATTTTTAAAATACGATTCATATATTAAAGTGGAATTTTGTTTCATTTATACAAACCGTCTTGTACAAGACTATTTCTTAATTAAATCATCATAAAAATATAAAACGAAAAATAAAACAGAAAGATTAATCAATAATAATTATATGATATGTAACCAAACCAAATACTTTTTCTAGTAAGATGGAGCATATATTGGATATCAAATTAAAATAGCTAGGTCTTGTATGACAAACCAGGATCTAAAGTCGACCTGACGTAAAGATTTCATAGGTAGTGATTTTAAAAGAATGCGTTTGTTATGCTAAAAAGTGCGATTTATTTACACAAAAAAATACAACTATTAATATGAAAACATAGTTACATTCTTCTATTTAAAATAGTTGCACGCTTCTAAAATATACTATGATTGTACGGTGCATCCGGTGCACATGAGACCCACCCAATTAAAATTCGTTACAGAGAAAGAACAAAGTGTCAGTAGTAAATTATTTTAATATAGGGAACAGAGTTTAGGGATTATTGGTGGCGCATTATTTTAACTGTCCAGTCCAAATCATATTAGAGGTCAATTAATATAATTTATTTATGGGGTGAAGGCAATAATAATAATTTAATATAAATTACTATAGACTGATGACCACCCACCATTATATATGTATATGTATATCTCTTAAAAATCAAATCTATCCTTTCCCATATGATTGCATTAATTTGTAATTAATTAGGCATGCTATGCAGGTACACCCAACTTAATCATTTTTAATTTTTTTTTGTGTAAAACAACAGCAGGCGTACCATAATATCAATGAGGATTGAATTTGCACAATTAGACCTTTAATTAATTATGTAGTATCACAAAAGTACTCTTGTACAAATTCAACCTTAACAGTTAAATCCTGTAATTGTTGAAAAGTTGCAGATTGAATATCCGTACGACGTCGTACAGTGTTGTCTTGGTTCAAGCGTGAGTAGTGCTACTAATCAGATCATCGCTGATTGCGGCCGACTCACCGGGTTTTTGTTTTGAATTTTTAATATTTACGGTTGGAAAACACTTATTGTATATATACATATATGATAGTAATTAGTAATATATATGAAAAATAATTTTGTAAGATACCCCTATTTCGGTTCCACTCCCCTCAACTTTCACGAATCGAAAATAATTTATGAGTTGATATTTTGTGAAATTGATTCATTTTTTTTTATATATACAAATGTAATCTTTTTTGATGATTATCGTAATGCGTTTGAATCAAAATATTAAGCGAACACGTCCTTTAATAATATAAGTCACATCATTCAGTTATCACGTTTATACCATCTGTTGTAATATAAGTCACATCCTTCACTTTTATGAGTAATACTCTTTATTGTAAAAAATCACATTCTTTAGTTAATTATCATGACTACACTTTTTAATAAATATAAGTCTTCACTCCTTAACAAGAATGATGAAGGTTACAAATGTAAACCATCGCCCATTTAATTTCATAGGTCAATTAAAACTTGTTCACTCTATGGCAAAATCTTCTTTATAATTTATTACTTAATTTTTTTCCCTCAAAAAGGTGAAACATTTGTCGGACAACTTTATCTTGCCACGTAAAAGAATCAAATTTTGTAAGGCCCGTATCAACAGTATATTTCACCTTGCCGGACTAAAAGTTCAAAAATTAGAAGTTACGTAATTATTTTTAATAGAGTCAATTATACCAAAATACTACTACATTCGTCCCATAAATATATGCACACCTACTTTATTATCGAGTTTTTGTGAGCGAGTTGTTTATTAGTATTTCAAATGATAAAGTAATTTTTAAAGAGAGGTATTATAGATCTACCTCTCATCTATTGCATGCGTCTTTAAAAATTATTTTATCATTTCAAAATTAATAAAAAACTCAAGGTACGGATGCAACTTGAAACACAATACTAAAAACACAAAGAATGCGTGTATATATTTCATTGGAACGGAGGGAGTAATAAATTAAAGGACTGAAAAAGTATACGATGTATTGTATTAATTTGAAATACATAAATTAGAATATGTAGCTATTCTAATATATATTAAATTAAATTAAATTACCCAAGCCACTCCTTTCGTTTAAAAATTAATTGTAAATTATTTGCTGATAGAAGATTTTTCCAATTATGAAATAATTTAATACTTGCTTGAGAAACAAGTATTATAACTTTGTACGAATATGTCAAAAATCATTTTTGAAAAAGAATGAGTTTTCCTTAATGAGAATTGAGAAGGAATGCATCGAGAATACCGTCAAACATTCATCAAATTTCAGGAAAGGACGACGACGTTTAGGTGCTTTTTCTAATTGTCCAGTCTAAGTCACAATTATAGCTCAATTATTAGTCTTATTTATTTATGGGGTCAAGTCAAGGTAATAATAATATTCATATGATTACAATAGACTGATAACTGTCCAACATATGTATAAACCCACCCCTGAACTTATTTTTTTACACATACACCCCAAATCCACTCACCCCAAAAAAAAAAAAAACCATTTTATTTTACCTATGAAATTTTTATATTAAGCGTTTAAGATGATTCTTGTAGTCATGAGATGATTCTTGTCAGAAATAGTGAATTAAGATAAATTCTCGGTAAAAGAGATAGAATTCCTGTAATTAAAGCAAATAAAATGTGGTAGATGAGTAATTCTTTTTATATTTATTCGGGAATTAATTTTTTTTTTATCGAACAAAGTTAGTTGTTAGTACACCAAACATTCAAACACTCCACAAATTCACCAAGCCACCTTATAACTCCAATACTCTAATTTGTTTTCAAAGGGAATCAAACTTATATAAAAATTTCCGATTCAATCGGATGAACTTTGCCAGGTTTGAAAATTTTATGATGCCAGTTTTGGTTTATTCGGGAATTATATGTAGCTTTTGGGGGTATTTTAGCATTTACCAGTATTTAAATGAAATTAATCTTCATTCCTCTCCTTCCATATGATCATTGCATTTATGTACAAGTTAGCTAGCATGCCGGCGGCATCCACTGCCTCGTTAATCAACACTTCCAATATTGGTAGAACAATTTTTCGTTTCTCCTTATTAATTAAATACGGAATAAGATATTTATTAGAATGTTCCTGAACTTTTAAATTTGCAATTTTAATTTCATGTCCATACTATAAATATACATACGTCAGTATGCATGATTTCTTAATAAGATATATCAGTTTTGATATGGAGACCACAGTGATCACCTTATGGAGCTCAATTAATGATTTGGTTTTCCCTCAACTTATTACCTAATTATATAATTTATAAATTAATTTAAAAAACCCCTACACCCTAAAACCTAAATCATGAACCCTAAACCATGACCCATTCGGGTGAACCATGAAGATGTGCTTACATTATTACGGGGATTCTACTAATGGGGGAAAAAACCATGAACGGTGAACCACTTTACGTGTTTGTGGGTATATTAATATATGTCATGATGATATCATACTTACTTATGTTTGAAGCAATCATTTCCTAATTATTATTACCTTCTAATTATTTGGAATTTATATATAACATCGGAACAAAAGATTGGTATGCATGACGACACTTTTAAAAAAACTTGTTCACCGATGAATTTTTTTTTTTTTTTTTAAATGGAAGAAAAAAAAAGAAGAAAAGGGTTGCATACACTTTAGTCATATAAGTCGATAACATCGATTCATCCTTCAAAAAGAAGCTGTTACGTAAAATTATAATACTACAACTACAATACTCTTTACTATAATATAAGTCACACCCCTTCACTTTTATGAGTTAATACTTTTTAATAAATTTATAACAAAAAAGTCACATCCTTATAATTTTTATAGTCAAAAAAAAGTCATACTCTTCAAATTTTGTAATATAAATCACTAAAAGTTCAAAAATTAGAAGTTCGTAATTATTTTTTTAAACAATTTCACCGTGGCGAGTTGTTTATTAATATTTCAAATGATAAAGAATTTTTAAAGATGATTATTTGTTCACCCTATTATTTGCCATATAATGATCCACGTCCGGATCCAAGAAATTGTAATGAAAAAGTATACTATGTGGGTTTAATGATTAGAATATGTGCTATTCTAATATATTTAATTAAAATGAACTATTTAGTTTAGGGTGGAAGATTTTCCCAATTAGAAATAATTAAAGTAGGATGGACTTGCATTTTTGGGCTTAAGCCGAGAATACCGTGCATTCATCAAATTTTCAGGAAAGGACGACGACGTTTAGGTGCTTTTTCTAATTGTCAGTCTAAGTCACAATTATAGCTCAATTATTAGTCTTATTTATTTAAGTCTAATATTTTCGATTAATTTTGCCACATTACGAATTGATCATGTGAAAGCATTAAATAATTTTGAATATTAATTTCTGAACAGATATAATTAGTATTAGTTTTACATTCAATTCCGGGGCTCCTTACGTACTTCTAATATATTTTTTTTCTTTCGGGAATTATATGTCTTTAAAAAATTAGATCATTGCATTTATTATCCGGCGGCATCCACTGCCTCGTTAATCAACACTTCCAATATTGGTAGAACAATTTTTGGATGGAAGATATTTATTAGAATGTTTGAACGATTTCCTCTATAAATTTGGGAACAAATTTAGAGTTATGAGTTATGAGAGTTATAAGGTGGATTGACGATTTTGTGGAGTATTTGAATGTTAGTTGTACTAACAACTAACTTTGAAAAAAAAAAAACTCCTTTGTAAGCGAATATGTAACCAGCTCAATTAATTATTTCTTCGCATAATTTTCTATATATTTTCGTTTTGATTTGTTCACATACAGCTCATTTAACAACTCTCATGCAGGCAAATACTTTTTTTAAAGTGAAAACGTACTCCATATAAAAGCCCCATATACATACAGCTCATTTAACAACTCTCATGCAGGCAAATACTTTTTTTAAAGAGAAAACGTACTCCATATAAAAGCCCCATATATATCAACTCTCATGCAGGCAAATACTTTTTTTTAAAGAGAAAAAAATACTCCTTTTATATAAAAGCCCCATATATATATCCTCATTAATAGTCATTTGTTTTGATGTACATCATGAAACAACCTCCGGGTATCATTTGTTGTTGTTAATTTGCACATGGCTCGTAAACATAATTTCTAACAACCCTCACCAACCCAACATAGAAAAAAAATTTGACAATAGAAGACTATTTAAACAAAATACATGATATAGAAGAACAATAAGAAGAAAACACAATATATAAAAATTATATATATATATATATATGTCTCCGTTCACAAGTACATAGGAAGTGAAACAAACCACACACAAAAAAAAAAAAAACCCAAATAAAGAAACAGCTTATAATATCTTCTAATCATGTATTTCTAAAGTGAACTAAGTACTTACAAGATCTCACTCTTATGCTCTCAAGCATACATGGTGAGAGCCCAAGTACTCAGCCTCTTATAATTTGTCTCAAAAGCTCTAATTAATAATTAAAACAGTGTGAGTGTGTGTATGTATATATAGATCTAACTATATATATATGATATCAAACTAATGAATTAATGTTTACTTTTGGCTAGGTTGCAGTTGATGAAGAATGAGGGGTTAAAGCAAGTGAAAGCTTGGTGTTAATATCCGAATCCCCGCCGCCTTTACTGCAACTGATCTTGTGATCATTGCTATTGCTATTGCTTACAGTACCCAGGCTCAAACTCAGTTTCAAATCACCACCCGGAAACCACTCCTTCCTCTTCATCTCCTCATGATTCATCTATTCAATTACATATACAAATTTAATCAACACATATACTGCAAATAGCTAATTATAGATATATATATATATATATGCTCAATTTAATTATATGCTAATTAGTCTGGAATTAGTTAGGTAAAACGCTACTCCCTCTGTCCCATTTTATTTGTCTTTCTAGAGAATATGTTTTGTCCCAAAATAATTATCAGATTGCATTACGAGAATTAAAAGTCATTTTCCAAATAATAATATGCATTGAAAGACCATATAAATAAATGAAAACGTTAAAAATATTGCTTATAATGACATTCATAATTAGTGTAAAACGACAAAGAAAATAGGTTTTAATTACCTGAAGATTAAGCTGCAGTGGGCTAGGATTTCGAGATAGGATGCTCAATTTGTGTTGATTAGTTGTGTTGAAGGTGTCAATAATAGTGGTATGTGGTCTTAAATTGTGTGACGACCAAATGTTGGTCTTTGAGACTTGATTTTGGATGACTTGCCTCGGAGGCCATCTTCTGCCTTCTACAAACTGGCTTGCTCTAACCGGAGTGCTACTATAATACCTTTCTTGCATTGCATGAATCCGGCTAGAAATACACCGTTTCTCCAAATTTCCACCACAATCCTGCACCCTCATTTTCGATTCTTGATGATGATTATAACAACTCCACGGTTGGTACCTGCTCTACGTAATATTCATATTGATTAAAAAAAAATAGAATTTATATTATGATTATTAATTATTTGTGTTTTAATATGATTGAATTTGATGGTATTTGTTGATGATGAAATTAATTAACTGACCTGGAAGTTAGAGATTTGATGTCATAAGGTGGATGATGAGATTTTAGAGAGGTTTGTGGAAAGTTGATGGAGTTATTTGAATTCTTTGCTAGAACGATGCCTCCATTCTCTAATTTCAACTCGTGAAAAGGGTTGAATTTCTCATAAGAAGCCGGTATTCCAGAATAGTAGCCTACTCTTCCTTGAATGTAATGCCTGTTTTCATGACCTATAACTGCACTTACATTATTGAATTAAACTAACCATTATATGTATACACATGACCTAGTTAGTAATTATTTATAGTTAAATATCATACTAATATTTATGATTTAATGAACAATTGTTCTTACCTCGTCCGGATTCATCTAGTTTCTTGCTTCTATACATCTGATCAAATTAAAAAATAAACAACAATATCTGTATTCAGCAAATTAAAAAAAATATATATAATAATTATTAAATAATTAATAGCTAGGCATGCACGTACCTGTAAGTGACTTTTGACATGAGAAATGCTAAGGCCTCTCACATTCATCAATTGAAGCACCGCCTTTGGAGTGGCTCCTAAGAAATTACAGTATTCGAAAAACATAAAAATAAAAAATCACATTATATTATTAATTAAATATATATAAACAATTAATAACTTACTTTCTTGGCCACCTAGTCTGTCAATAGCATGAACAAAAGAGAGATGTAAATCAGGAGTCCATCTAAGCCTTGGCATTTTGGATCTAACATATTGCCTAACCCCCATCTTCTTCTCCTTCCCTTCTAATTCACTATCACCCGATCTTTCGTCCTCTTTCATTTCTTCCTCCTCCTCGTCCTGTATGCTAATGTCCGAATTAACCTCCTTCATGTGATGATGATTTCCCAACACGTTGCTTCCCGCCTCTTCATTCAAGTCAATCGACGAATCGTTCTCCAATGAAGACATCTTCTCTACCTCTAATGCTGCATTCATCACACATTGTCTCATTCTAATTAACATATATAGTATTGCACTACATATTATGATGATTTGAGTAATTAATTAGGAATTCAGCCGAAAATCTAGCTAGATATATATTTATTTGTGTGTAGAGGGCTAGAGCTAATGATTGTGTAACTAATGCATGTAATGTTTTAATTTTAATCGCTGAATTAATTATTGGTTTTTACTAGAGATCCAAACAGGGAGATGAATGCAGTATTTATGACTGAGGATAAAAGTAATTCCTTAAATTGATTGTTTTTTTTCACATTCAGCTTCATTCAAGGAAGTAGATTTCATTTAAAAACTTCATATGGCCGGGCCGGTAGACAGTTGGATATATATATGTATCAAGAATTGAAGCAACTTGATGATACAGATTTACTTAAATCCACCCTCACCCCACTCGATTAATTTAAAAAAATTTGTAATAAAATTGGAGAATATAAAATTGAGGTTAAGCCATTGAATCAATCAAACAAATTAAAGCTTTTGATCCCCTCACAGGACGAAAAATTAGCAGGCACTGAAATTCACGAAAACGAAAAAGGAAATTATTTAAGTTTTCAACAAACAATAAAGTTGATCTTGTCTAATTAAGGAAATAAACTTTTGATTCTAAGATATTCAGTAAACATCTTCCCAAAAATAAGATAAACCTAGCGCCGTGGCCAAGTATTTTTTCACACAAAACCCTAAAAAAGACTAAAAGAGTAACAAAGTGTGCCTGGAAATTAAGTTGACACGCACCCAACAAGAAATTAAGTGTGTATCTAATGTATATACACATATATATCCCAGAAGGGACTCGATCCAAGCATATAAATATATATGGCACTCTATAATTAATTTTCTTGATCTGGTTCAAGAATTTTAAAAGGGTTTTAGACTAAATTAAGTTAGATGTAATTAATTAAAACTAAACTAGCTAACCACTCAATCAAACATTTTCCTGAGAGGCAGCAAAGCAAATTGAGGTCTCAAGAATCTTGAAAATCAATTAACTTCAAAGAATTAATTTCTTTAGGAAATTAAAAAAGAAAAAAAATCAAGGGTTGTGATCATATTATGGATGTGTAGGGAATTAAAAAGAAAACATGGATTTAAACATATGATCATCAAAGATACAAACCATGAAATTATAATCAAGCCCTTGAATCGATCTTCAGTTTCCGCGATCGTCGTTTGCAGCTAGCTTTCATCAATCCCAATCAGTCGATTATATATATATATATTTCACACAAGAATATTAAAAAGAATATTAAATATCAGGATGGGAGAGAAGAAAAAGAGAAGAGAGTCTGGGGGTGGGAGAAGACGAAGAAGAAGAAGAAATGGGAATGGTTGTTTCTGGATGTTTGTGTGAGAGTTTAATTTACGTTTCATTCAACAATGGAATTAAATTCCAAAGCGACTATTCGTCAGAAAATGGATACACATCATTGGTCCCATTGGCTGTTGCGTTTTCATGTGACTTCCCTTCAACAAACCCCTTCCTCTGACAGTTGTCCTATTTATGCTTCTTTTTTTATGTGATTAACTCATTACTACTACCTCCTTTTTTTTTATTTGAATATTTACTATTTACATAATTTTTAAGATATAATTTATTTATTATTATTAAAATAGATAAAGTTGTTTTTTTATAAATGTTAAATAATAAAATAATAATATTGTGTAAATTAAATGAGATAAAATTAATTTTAGTATGGAAAAAAGTAATAATATATAATATAATATTGAAATATTTAGAAAAAAGGGAAAAATTATTTTATTACTATTTATAAAAATATTCAAATAAATTTAAGACGGATAAATGTACAAATAAAGAATGGAACAGAAAGGATACCTTATAAATTGTTTTCATCTCTGCTGGTGTGACTCAGCTGACTTTATCTATTAGTACTATTATTATATTAAAATAAATTAAAAAAATAAAGAATTCATGATTTTTTTTTTCTTTCTGGGCATTATATGCTCTCCAAGAAATTAACCATTTTGAAAATGGATCCCTATCAACCTGCTTACCCTACCTAAACAACGACTTTCTTTCTCCATAATGTGAAATTAATATTTCATGTCCCCGCCCATATGTTATTTTTAGTTAGGGCTCGCATCAAATAAAATGAATATACCCTTTTTGTGCTAATTAATAGACACAATAAATTAGAATGTGCAATGGAATTTGGATAAAAATATTGTATGAGACGGGTTGACCATGCTTTAAAGTGATGCCTATATACTCAAATACCGAAATGGAGACTTTTCTCATGCATGAGATCATCTCACACAAAACTCACCCATGAAGTAAATGGGAATATATATTACAATAAAATAACAAATAAATAAAACGTACATAGTCCGATTATTATAAAATATACGTATTTTAATTTATTAATTAAGGATATGAAAAGTTCGGATCGAGTGTATAATTTAGTATATACACTAAGTATATGTTCAAATATAAGAATTAGTCAGGTAATCGTTTCCTCTTTAGTAATCTAACATCAATTTATACAAGTATAATTAATCGAATTTGAAAACAGTATTATAAGTGTACCACTCGTAGCATTTTTCTTAGCAATATTCTTTCTTGGAAAACTATAGCTTCTGCTGAAAGAATCATAAATATATATCATATATATATATATATAAATATATTTTGCATGACCTGGCTTCTTAATTTCCAAGAAAACAAAAAATGCAAACTAAATACTTTCCGGACATTAGTACATTCATCAAACTGGTATAAATTTTACAGCCATTCAATTATCATGAATAAATCAACTGGCCATGTCACTTTCACACTTATTGGGAATTAGAAAGTCATCCCATCAACTAAGAAAATGCACATAAATCAAATCACAATCAACAGTTATTTTCATACATTGCAAAATGTGTGTGTGTATATACACACATATAATATATGGTACGTATTTAAAGAATTGACATTTATGTTGAATTTGATGCACTGTTGGTGCAGAAATCTTATTGCAATATATAGATAGTCAATTTTGGTGGGAATTTTTGTGTTCAAATATGGGGCGGGGACAGTTTCTTGTACGTTAGTGTCTGTTACGGAACATCTAACAATTTGACTGGCTCAAAAAAATTAAGTGCCCTAAGTAATAGAAATAGTATTAATATATGTTCCTACTGTTAACATATATCTCTCTGGCCCCAAACTTACGGTTTAAAGTTTTCTTTTTTTATTGTTCCATACTTAGCCCGACAATTGTTTAAATACTCACTTTATCACATTATCACATAAAATACAAATAACCAACTATTTCTACCCCCAACTATTCACCACTTTATCAATTTATCACATATAATACTAATAAATAACTCTTATATTTTATCATTTTTTCTTAAAACCCGGACACACAGTAACTATAAGATTAAGTACGTTTGGGACGGAGGGAGTATATTTTACACTTAGACTCAATATTGGGAATCCAGAATTAATAATTCAATATCAAATCTGACATATATATATATATATATATATATATATAATTATCCTGCATTTACCAGTTACAGTTGTGTTATCATAAATTATATCCTAAAGCTTAACGCACATTAATTTTATGCATTATATTACCTATTTATCGTAGCATAGTGCATATGTATATATAAGAAAATTGTGTATTTATGAGATTAACTAGAAGGGGGCCGGCCTGGCTGGGTAACTTCCATGTGCTTAATTATTTGAGGGCAATTGTAGACATGTGTGACAACACTTTGGGGGCATTTATTCAAAATTCTTGCATGAAAATGTTAATAGGAATAAGCATCAGGTAAATCATAAGGTTGTTCATATATAAGAATAAGAGATGATCCATTCATGTTTATGATATATATATTTTGTAAAAATCTAGACGTGAGCTTAATACTCTGATAACATAAAAGAATTCTTTAATAGTGTGAGTGGATTTTGGATTAATATATTTATGGCGGAGGCGGACATGCAGAACATTATATTTAAAACAAAATTGACGACCGAAGTCTGACATATAAGTATTAAAATTGATCTTTTTTTTTATCTATTTAATTTCAGTATAAAACCTTGATATATAAGTATTTTTTGAAACCCTACACAACTTAAAAAACATATGTTTTCCTGTCTTCTCGTTTGCATGGAGAGTTGACATTCTACTAATATAGGTCATCGGAATCTTTCAAAGAATTTATTCTGACAAATTTTAAAAAATAATAATGGATGTGGACATTCAACCAAGAATTATAGTTTAAAAACATCGACCGTCTTCCAGTGCTTATTTTATGGTAATGATTGACGTGTGAATGCATGTAATTATTTTTATGTCCACGTAATATATATATATATGGAGTATAATATAATTAATTAATTTGTATTTTGTACGATCCTCATTTTATATTTATATATGTTTATATTAAATATGATCTAAGATATATATGGTCCTAAAATATTCCCGTAGAATTATGATTGTTTTTTGACTTGGGACTGTTGCTATTTAGGCTAAGAATTTAATTATATATGTGTCCTGTCCGGAAAAACAACTGCTTTATCTAAGTCAAGATTGGTTTAAACAAGATTAATTAAATGTAGATTTCTAATAACGAGACCATTCAATAATAGATGTGGAAGCATTGATTTGTTGAGATAAATTAAACAGTGCCTCTTTAATTTTGGCCCCCCACCCAGCAGGGTAACTATAAGCACAATATAATTATTGCATATAGAAAAATTCAAGTTTTGCTAACCATAACCGGCCTACAAAATAGCAAACCTTTATTTTAACTATCAAAATCCGAAATACGAATCTCACCTCATAATTGCAAGTATTTTCGGGGAATTTTCATCTATATGTAAGTATGAAGTGATGGGGAGGGGCTCAGGCATGCAACTTATTTTAATAAATATATGTTACATGCACGTTTCAATGTAAACAAGTTGTACATTTCTATTTAAATTAATCATCTAAAATTTAGCTATAAATTGATAATGATATGCTTTAATTAGTTGATTCTGTTTATGTTCTTAGTATTTTATCTTTTACCAAACATTGAATTTTCATTTTTTTAACATTTCAAACACTTGTTATATTTTTACTAATAAATATTTTTTACAATTATTAAATTAATTAAATCGCTTTTTCGAAAACGTAATATTTTGCACACACCCCATAATATGTTCTTGTGATAGGAGAAATTCCTGGAAGTTTGTCCGAAATTCAATCTAGCTCTTTTTTAATAGATGAGCATATGTGACCTTAGCCAGGTACAATCTTTAAGAGAGTTGGTTCTATTTTTAATACGGAGTATATTTTTTAGTTGGGAATATGAAAAGTTAATATCACCATTTATATAAATTAAAATGCCTTCGGAAAACGAAATAACATCTACGAGAATATTAATTGCAACCTTTATTGGCTAATCAAAACCCCATCGATATCTCACGCCTACTAATAATTAACTATTGGTTCAAACATTTTTGTGGCCGAGAGGTCTAAGTCGTCAGATTAATTCAAGTGGAATAACTCAACTGTAACATGATCACTACCCATTTTATGAAGTTATGAATTCGATTTATTATTAGACAATTGAAAAAAAAAATGTAATTTTAATGTTAATACAAAATTACAAATCAACCGTCACTCCAGTTAGAAATTAACCTGTTGTTACACATTTCTTATTTGTATATTTTAAAATGAATATATTTACACATATTTTCAATGGTTTACTGGTAATAAATAATTAGTAGCCAGTGGTCACATGCCATTTTGAAATTTGAGTCCATATTCAGGAAAATGGTCTGCTTGTTTTTTCAACATATATAATTCGCCAAATTAAACATATTCTGTAGGTCTAATGTTTACAATCCTGTTCTATATTTCACATAAAAATTAAAATAGGGTGTCTGTGTGTGAGTGTCATATACATGTGAAACACTCTTGTGAAATATTGTACACTAGTATTATGTGCAATACAACATAAATAAGATAAATATTGATCAAAATTCGCGGGTCAGTGGGCGGTCGAGCGCGGGCACGGGCAAGGCGGGTATGGATTGTGGGCTGTGGACTTCAATTTGGGAGGACACATATATATTTATAGAATGATATCTTTATTAAATATGTATTGTAGCCTAGTGGTTTAAGTCTTTGTTAATGTATGTGGTGTATGTGATTGCAGGTTCAATTAATATTTTAAAATATATTTTTTAGTAATATGTAACACTGTACACATGTCGTGATACTAAATGAATATTAAAGTGTTATAACATGAACAAAAAGTGTTACCCTATGAAGAAAAACGTGTTACCACATGAACAAAATCAGTACAAGCACGAAAAGAAATCCTGAGTCCAAAATTACAGATTTAAAGAACAACTTGATGTGTTACCCTATGAACAAAGAACAAAAACCAGTACAAGGGTGAAAAAAAAAATCTCAGTTCAAAATTACAGATTTAAATAAATAAATACATCGAAAACCGCCACCATGTAATCAAGGTTTTGGTTCAAATGAAAACAACCAGTTAAACAACACATAAAAACGCAACAATAATAATTAATGACATAACTATCAAATATTAGGGTAGTACTAAAAGCAGATAAATGAAATTCACAAAGGAAAATCAAAACGATCAGATTGGAATATCAAAAATGGCATCGGGATCTGATAGAGGGCATTGACAGACCCGCGACCTTGAGGGTGCGAGGTTGAGCGGCCATGGGATTGAAGAAAAGCCCTACGCGAGGAAGAAGAATTCGATGCGAATTTGAAATGGGTCTGGCGAAATTATTATTAGGCCTGAAATTGCACATATAACTTGTATGCAATATTACATAGAAGTTTTTTCTCTTATACATAATACATAAGATGGAGTCTTCACTTTAAAACAAACACATCCTAACATTTTAGTTGGTTTAATGACATTGATGTCAAGATTCAAGTTGTAAATTAACAATACAACGAACACTAATTTAATGGTATTGATCTGTAGCGTAGCGTAGAAAATTAAGGCCGGATAAAATTTTCTAAAATGTCGGTCAGCGCGCCTTCGTTGTCATGGAAATAAACAATTTTGGATTGACGAATGTCCTCTCCATGCATGCATATCATTATCCCCCAAGTATTAATAAAAAATAAAAAGTGAGTCTCATGGGTAGAACCGGTAATTCGGGTCGCCTAGCCCAGCCCAGTCCATTGGGCCAATTGATATTCTTGGACTGGGTTGGGTCGGCCTAAATTCTCATTGAGCCTGTAAAAGTATAGTTCATCCTAGCTTTATATGGTCTAGCAGGCCAGTGGATCAACCCGGCCCAATGTCCAAATTTTTATTTTTTTATTAAAATAAATATATGTGAACTAAATATAATTTCTCTAAGTGAAAAATTAAAATAAAAAATTATTATAGATATTTGAAGTCCTTGATACTATCATAATATAAGAAATTGAGGACAAGTCAATATTTTTCTCGTGCACAAAGATTGTGTTGAATCGAAACATATAATTTAAAAATAAATTTTCAAATGTTGCATATTAATATTCTATATTTAAAAATATAAATTTCAAATTATTATCCAATTAGATCAAATCCTTCATCAAGAACACAATTTTATAAAATACAAAGTCTAATTCTTAGTAAAAATAATAAATTATTTATTAAAAAAATTAGGATGTCGAGCCAATCCGGCCGCCCATTAGCCCACGGGCCAAATTAACCCTAGCCCATTAGGTTCACGGGCCACATGGGTCGAGCCAAATAGGTCCAGGTTTTTTTGGGCCTATAATTTTACAGTCCAACTCATACTTACCTTCGGGTTGGCTGGGCCGGTCCATCGAGTTGGGCTCAATTTGTCGACTTTACTCATGTGCATTGCGCACTTCATACTACATATTGAAATCATGCAATTTGTTACATTGAAATGTGCAATTTATTTATACTGAAACATGTAATTTATTTTTCATATTGATAATTACAGGGTTCAATATAAATAATTAGTTGTACATTTCAATTCAATAAATTACATGATTTAAAATACACTATGAAATGCACGTTGCGCCTTTAACCAATAATAAAAAGGTCGGGACACATTTCCACTTTTGGTTGATTAAATAAATTTTTAATTATTTAAAAAGTTTTTTTAATTCTTCAAGAATTTTTTCAATCTCTATTGAATTGGTAAGTGAACTCCTATTTTTACTAATAATGCTTAATTTAGAAATTTCTTAAAAATAAACTTAAGCTCCATTTAAATGGATGAATTTAAAATTCATGGATTTCACATATAAATCATCATTGTCCAATAAATTTACAAATACTTAGGTTGAGAGTCTGGTTTAAAATGGAGGGATTACAAATCCTCATAAAAACCTAGTCATTTGAAATCCTCTCATCTATATCCTTCCCACCCTCTCCCCATTCACTCTTTTCCCTAAACTCCCAAATCTAAGTATTTATAAATTTATTAAAGAGTGATGATTTGTGTGTAAAATCCATGGATTTCAAATCCATCCATCCAAATAAAGTCTTAATTATAATTTGTAAACATAGCTATAAATTTGGAAATTAAAAAAATTATAATTTAATTATAATTCAATTAACTTGGTAAACACCGTGCATGATTAATTGGTAAATATAGAATTTTAGAAATTTTCTTTTGATAAAATCTGCCAATATTAAAAATCTCATAACATTGGAACTCTATCCTAGGATATACATAGTAGGTCCATTATATATACACCGGTTGAATTTCCCTATTCCATTTTTATAGCACACTCATTGAAAAGATTTCATCTTCAAGTACTTGCTGGATATGATCACTATGCTTGTAAACAATGAACTCTATGTCTAGAAATTTCAATGCTTTAATCTAACTAGTTAAGTATTAAGGGTTTGCTTTGACAAAATAAGGTCTTTTTTTTTTTTTTATAAGTTAAAAAGGAGAGCCAAAAGTGTCCCAATGAAAAACAAATATCATGGGCTTAAAAGTGATCCAAGTGATGAAGAGGAGAGGCCCAATATATTCAAGCCCAACTAGGCCGTAAAACAACTATTTTTTTGAAAGGCCTAAAAACAACTATTACTAAACAAGTCTATCTAAGTATGATATACAAGACAACAAAGTTCACTAGTGTCAAGACAGTGCCGGTTCTCAACCCTTTTTAAACAGTCAAAATCACTTTTATTAAGCATGTGTCGCCAGAGACATATTTTGAAATTCTACAAAATGATCTAAAATCATTTTTTGTAAAGTTATTAAACACAACTAAAAAAAAGATTCTAAACTTTGTATTCATGGATTTTTTAACACTCCCCAAGTATATGAGTAACAATTGCACCGGTTACCGCGTGCAATTAGGAAACAATTAATATTATCATTGTATCAGTGAAAATGTACAACTATGTACGTACTATTTACCAATTAATATATTTTAATAAAATAAATAATACTCCTCCGTCCCAATATAAATTTTATGTTTTTTTTTATTTTGTTTAAGGATTAATTATAAAATAATAAAAATGAAGGATAGTTTGGGTATTGGGAGAGAGAAAAAAAGTATATGGAGTAATGAGTGGAGTAGTGAGTGATATTCTTTGTAATATTATTTGAAAAGTAAGGAATAAAAATTATGGATAATGGAGTTACTTTTTTCATTTATAAAAACAGGAAACTTATTGTGTAATGAATGAAAAAATAAAGGGAGAAACTTATAATAGGACAAATGAAGTATAATTTAAACATATTTGCATGGTGCAAACTCGTGCATAGAAGTATTTGGATAAATATATTGATCATATGACATTACAATTTTATTACAACTTGCTTGACTTGCATGATCATGAGTTCATGACCACGGAAACATATGATCATTAGTTTCTGACTTCCAAATTCAAATTGTTATAATTTTTCAACTAATCTTCCTCAATAGTCAATACCTCTCTTCAGATATTCACTGAAAATGTACGAGTATGAAAAAGTGTAATTGTAATTGGTTTTGGGAAGAAACCCATTTTGGTGCTCAAATCAACGTTAATTAATTTTAGATTGAAGGGAAATTCTCAAGAACTACTCAAACTTGTGTCGCTTTTGTTGCAGCCGGGATCAATTTATTTTAGGGTGATGCTATACGGGGTGATTCACCCTTGAAGTGATAACTTTTAAGTGTATTAAATGATTATTTTATCCTTAATTATATTCAATTATTTTTTTAATTTAAGAGTATAAGGGTAATTTTAGTCATACTTATCATTCATCCCACTTATCATTCCTCTTTATTTTAATACATGTCAGATCAATTATTTGTGGATGGATTGGTTGATCAAAAACTCATAGTCACATCATAATTAAGATGATAATTGATAGGTGATAGAACCGGTTTGACAACTCCTCAAAAATTTAACAGGCGGGAAAGAATAAAAACAATGACAATTTTTGTCTATATTTTAAGGTAAAAAGAGAATGAGGTTTCCTCTTATAACGTCCAAATTATCTGATGATGACTCATCTATGCTGTTACATGGGTCGGCCCAGTAATTTCCAAAATGCGGAGCCCATTAACTAGAATGGGTCCATAGAAAGTGTCTTTGGACCCTATCAAGTATCAGCCCAACAAGACCACATCTATTGCATCTGGTCCATGTGTAATAGATCAAAGATCAAGCCGGGTTAACATTGAACATTAATGTAATAATTAATTCTTCAGTAAAATGGTGTTTTACTAGACTTGTCCCTGAGATGAATCTGACAACGTAGTGTTTCTTCTATAGAATAAATGACGTTTTTAAAGATGCATATTTTGTGTATTATCTAACTAACCAAGAAAAAAAAAACGAAAATGAAACAAAACACATTTATGTGTGCACCCAAATGTTTCAAAGTCCATAAAAATTAGTTACTAAAGTTCAAACAAATCTTTAGGAAATGTGAATACAATTTATTTTTTTAATTTAACTTTATTATTTTCAACTTATATAGAAATGCACGCAAGACGGCAAGAATTTTATGAGAGAGAGAGAGCGCGGGACCCAGTCGTCTAATATAAAAGCGCGTCCTATTACTTCGGACGTGGGGCCCGCAGCTCCATCCATTTAGAAACGCGCGGGATATCTCGCCGGCGGTTAACCGTTTACCAGTCATCATCAGATTCTCACCGGTCCAACTCACAAATTACAACAATTAAAAAAACCACGTAAATTACAAATTTAATTAAGCAAAATGGGTTTCATAATCATAATAGGTGGAAAATGCATATTACGAAAAGAAAATGAATTTGGTGACTGGAGACCGGTGGTGTTGGGGTGTAAGGGAGAGAAAACAAACTTCTTTTTTTAGAGTGAGAAAACAAGAGAGAGAGAGATTTTTTTCTCCATTTCCCCTCTTTCAGAGAGATGGTCGAAGAGAGTTTTCATCTCTGAGATCATCCTGGAAAGGGCAAATCACCATATGCATACGCACATTATCTCCGCTGCATTAATCCTTCTAATTATCAATTTTCCTAATCGCCATTCTTCTGTTACCTGCCATTTTTTCAGTTTCCAACCCCAATTTCTAGCTTAATCGCGGTCGTTATTTTTAACCTTTTTCAACCTTCTGCATTTTCTTTTTGACAATTTTTTTACACGGAATCTTGAAAAGGAGTGCGGGATTACATATTCACAGAATATTAAGGAAACCCGTGAAATTGGTTAGTTTCATTCTTCTGCATGCCTTTACATTTCACGCCCTTTTGCTTTTCCCCATTCTTTCTTGCTCTTAAGGTTATTCCCCCAATTTTGTCTGTGTTTCCTGTGATTCTATAGAGGGGTTTGTGATCCATAAATTAAGGGTATTAATTCTGGTGATTTGTGATTTTGATTCGTCTAGATAAGGGCCGAATCTGGAGATAGCGCATTCAACCGGGTTTTGCAGTTCTTCATGAAAACCGTTGCATTGTAGCCAAATTATAAGGCGGTTGAAGATGAGAGACCCAAATTTTTGTTGACTAAATTCAACAAGGCTAACGTAGATTGTTTTACCTGCTACATAGTTTGTGCTTAGTAGTAGTTTTGTGAATATAATTTTCCCTGATTTAGTGAGCAGAGGAATTGTTAGTGTGATTGTATGCTTGTTGTATCCGAGTAATTCTACATTGCTCGGAGGATTATTGTGCACTATAAAGCTGGCGATTACCTTGTATAGACTCCTGGCTGTTGGCAGAGAGTACCTACACCTCAACGACGAATTGTTCTTCAAGCAATGGGTGGTAGATGGACTACTTGTGGGATGCAATTCTCGTGTTTCTTGCTTTTGATTATTGCTTTGGAAATCCCTGTATGTTGGTCACTCAATTCTGAAGGTAATGGGGGAGACATAAGAAAATGAGTCTTTTAAGTGTTTATCAAAGATGCCTAATGATTATTGAGCTGACTTCATTGAATGGGAATGCAGGATCTGCGTTGTTTCAATTCAGAGCAAAGTTGGATTTAGATCCATTGGGTGCTTTATCAAATTGGAAACCCGATGACCCTGATCCATGCATGTGGTCAGGGATTGAATGTGTGGATGGTTGTGTGGTTATGATGTAAGTTCCATTATGTGCTCTCTATCTTCAATATGTTCATTAGTATAATATGTTTGCCTAATCCATAAACTTATGCCTTATGTAGAAATCTTAATGGACTTGAATTGGAAGGATCATTAGCACCAGAGCTTGGAAATCTGACTCATTTAAGATATCTGTGAGTTTATACTTTTATTGCCTGATCGGTATCACTATATACTTCAGCAGTGTTTAGTCTTTCAATTAATTTGTCCTGATTGTATCAGAATCATATGCTTGTAACTTACAATTTTTCTTTGATTAATGTCTTTTCAATGTGTCACTAGTGACCTATCCAAGAACCACCTATCTGGCTCCATTCCTCCACAGTTTGGACAGCTTACGTTACTGGAAGTGTTGGACTTGAGGGATAATAACTTGAGTGGAATGGTTCCTGCAGAATTAGGAGGGATGTATTGCCTTAAACGCTTGTAAGCAACATTTTCGTCATCATTATAGTTTTATGCTAATAATATTTAGCTCACTGATATATGGTTCATTCCAGGCTGCTGTGTAATAATAGATTTGAAGGAAGTATTCCTGTGGAGATTGAGAACCTTCGTTGGCTAACTGATTTACAGTTTGATGGTACCCTCTCTACTACTGGTGCTGCTGCAATGGGCTGTGCAAATAGAAAATTTGGGCACTGGTAAAATAATCCTTTCTTATCTGTCGCACATAAGCTGGTGTTTACTAGCTTGAATTTTTTTCATTTGTGATAGATAATAATCCTGCATTGTGATAGATATATTATTGAATTTGCCATTATTTTGGTGTTTGCATTGTGATATGGCGAATCTCTTGTAGCAGCATCTGGCCAAGTGTTGCAAAAGAACCGAAGAAATCTGATATGTTTCAGTTTACAACTATATGGAGCATACCTCGTTACCTAAATCTGCTCCAACAGTAAGCAATCATAATTGTATTTATTCTAATCTTCCTTGTAATTTTATTCAGTTGATCGCTTAGTTGACTTTTTTAAGGTTCAACATTGGCAGTGAATCGTTTAATAGTCATGCTGATGATGGTTGCATCAATCTAACAGGTGATCGACAAATTCTTTTTTGAGTGCCTTTCTTAACTTGATATTGGTTCATCGATATTGACAAATGCATTTTCACCAGAGCAAGGTCCCATCCAAAATACAGACAAGGAAGTGAGTAATGTAAAGCGTCGTGTACTAGTTGAACAGTCCAGTAATCTTGTTGCCATTCCTCCCAACATTGGGGCCCCACCCCCATCAGAAACCAGCATTTCTATTCCGAGCAGAAGTAGTGGGTCGTTTCCTGCTATACCAAACAAGAAGAAAGTATCCCCTGCTCCTGTACCCCCAGCTCAAGAGAATAAGCCTCATGAGACAAGTAATCCCAGTCAACAAAAGGATAAACAGGATGGGAAATCTGGGAACTCGATGAAGCTTATAATTGGAGTTTCAAGTGCAATTTTCCTTTTCATTGTTGTAGCAATTATGTTGTTCATTTTCAGAAGCAGGGCAGCAAGAAATATTGGTCCTTGGAAGTCTGGATTGAGTGGGCAGTTGCAGAAAGCTTTTGTTACGGGTATGCTTTCATGTGATCTCTTAACTTTAACCACTGATATATAATGATTTAAACCTGCTTTAGAATAAATTAATTTATTTGGATATATATTAACATATCTTCAATTAAGAAATTTTGACTGAATTTTGACCAAATTTTGACTCGTTCACAAAAAAAGACTGAAATTTATACTGAGAAGTATTAGTTTGTATGATGAGAAGTATCAGTTCGTATGAAGAAAAGTATTGGCTTGTAGCCTGAACAGTATTAGTACTTTTTCAATATACAACTGATTCTTTTCATATATGAACTAATAACAGTTTTTTCTATGATCCGTGAAAAAAAAAGAACTCTTTGGTTGAAATTTTTTGGTCAAAATTGCACCCGCTGCACAGTGGTGTGAGAAAGTGTTACTCTACAGTCTACAATTTGAGTGTATTTGTTGTTTTATTGTTTTTTTGGTTACAAGCATATCTTTGTTTCAAACTGAAATGTCGTCGTGGTTTGTTTGTAGGGGTGCCTAAGTTGAATCGAGGTGAGCTTGAAACTGCATGTGAAGATTTCAGTAATATTATTAGAACGGATGATGGTGCGGCCACTTTGTACAAGGGAACTCTATCCAGTGGAGTAGAGATTGCTGTGGCTTCAACTGCTATAGCTTCTGCAAAAAAATGGTCTAAACGTGCAGAATTAGCGTACAGGAAAAAGGTTAGACAATATATCATTGATTCATCTCCATAATAATGAAATCGTCGTAAATTACTCATTTTGTGTTGCTACTCCATAGATTGATAGCTTGTCGAGAGTGAATCACAAGAACTTCGTTAATCTTCTCGGGTTCTGCGAAGAAAATGCACCTTTCACTAGGATGATGGTTTTCGAGTATGCTCCAAATGGCACTCTCTTTGAACATCTGCATGGTAACTCTCTCTCTCTCTCTCTCTGACTCCCTCTCTTTTTCTCTCTGTCCTGCAGAATAGTTACTACTTACTACTAGGTTGAATATTATCTTTGTTTTGTTTTCAGTTAAAGAACTTGAACACCTAGATTGGAGTACAAGGATGAGGATAATCATGGGGACAGCTTATTGCCTTCAGTTTATGCACGATCTCAACCCGCCAGTTGTTCATTTCAACTTGACTTCCAAAGAGATTCTTTTGACAGATGATTATGCTGCTAAAGTAAGTTCTTTATTTTTTTTCACCTCATAATTTCTTTATTTGTACCATTCATGTCATAACAAGAACAACTTTTCACCCGTGCAGATCTCTGACGTGGCTTTCTGGCAAGAGCTCGTAACCAAGTCCAAGAGCCCCGGAGAAAACGAGTCGGAGCACTCTGAACTGCCTCCTCTTGCTGATGTGGAAACAAACGTTTATAGTTTCGGGATGTTGTTGCTTGAAATAATTTCTGGGAAGCTTCCTTACTCAGAAGAGCATGGGAATCTTCTAACCTGGGTATTCATCCATTTTACTCTATATATTTAAATATGGGTGGTACTGTAATTAACCTTGTTTGATCTCTTTCCAGGCTTCTCAGTATATGAATGATAAAACGAAGGTAAAAACCTTGGTAGATCCAAATCTAAAGTCCTTCAAAGACGAAGAGCTGGCTTCGGTGTGTGAGGCAGTACAGAGTTGCACTCAACAAGATGTAAGAAGAAGACCTTCAATGAAGGAAGTGATTCAGATATTGAGGCACAGCCTCGATATTTCACCCGAAGCAGCCACTCCACGACTTTCTCCACTTTGGTGGGCTGAACTCGAGATCTTATCAGCAGAGGCACCTTGATTTAACACCATTTCACACAATGTAAGTCGAATATATACCAGAAAATGCCTTAAATTTTGTGTTCTTTAATTTCACGTATGTGTTTCAAGGTAAATAAGATAGCGAGAAGGGACGAAGATACAAGGTGAAAATTTTGTTGCATCGGATCGTATCGAAGAAGAAGAAGAAGAAAATGATGACATGGAATGACATTCGAGCTGAAGGGATGATCATGAGTGTGGCAATTACCAACGCCTTCAATCCAGGAATTCGATGGAAATTAAGCAAGCTTTTAGAGTGGATAATTTGTTTGTTTGACTTGAGTACTCGGCTTTTCTTTTTTTCTTTTTAAGATGTTAGATCTTAATTATTTTGAAATAACATCTTTTTCTTTTCCCTTGTTTGTTTGTGTTTCACATTATTCTATTCTGCATTATAATCATTTTGAATTATAGTATTAGTCTAATGTTGCATGCTTCCCTAGTCGATTTATATATTTTTTAGAATATCTCTACTCCTAGTCTTGTATATGCTGCCATCAGCCCAATTAAGCATGACATATATAATCAGTTTTGGGATATTTTTTTTGCAGTTACTACTATTTCCCCACCATAATGCACGGGATTTTGTATAATTTGTATGTAATGAGAATTGTGAAGTTTTTGGTTGGACCACTAATTCTTGATTTTTTTTCACATTGAATTACTTGATCAGTAATTAAAAGAGAAGATAAAGTAAAATTAATAAGAGATCTCATTGGTATTATGTGAGCTAAAGGGGTGGGACAATGCTGTTCAGGAAATTGAAATGTTGTAAGTTAATAAATTGGAGACCACAGTACAAAATTGATGAGTAAATAAAAGTTTATCTACTTATGCCTATGCCTCTTCTACTGAATCCATCATCCGAAACTTTATCTATTGTGGTTCACAGAGAATTAATCTCAATTTTTTCATTTGACAATTTTTTAACTGAAAAATACAGTATTGTGTTATATTAAATCCAAATATATTATAGATATCCATATAGGTCTATTACACAGTACGGTGTGGTACAACACAACATCCAAATTTATATTGGTGAAAGAGTCGAATATATTAATAATTAGGGTTTAAATTTTACTTTGCTTCGTTCTGAAATTGGTCCCGATTGTTTGGACTTTTTGATTTTGGTCCTATAAGTTATCAAATTTTTTGAAATTGTGGTCCTTTAATCTGTTGTAGCAGGTCATCAAACAGGTAACCGTCACCTATGTAATTATTTTGTTTTTTTCTTTAATTTCGAAATGTCATCTAATTTTTTTTAATCCAAATAATTTGTGTCGGGATTTTTTTTGGTATTTTTTTAAGAAGGGTAAGTGATTTTCTACGTTTATTGATTTAATTTTTTTATTTTTAGGTCAGTTTAGACATAGTAAATCGACCTGATTTGCTTTGTTTTTTAATATACAAATTATTTTAAACCCGACATATAACCTGACCAAAATTATTAGGATTAAAAAAGTTCAAGTGACTCTTCAAAATTAAAGATAAAAATAAAATAATTACATATGTGGTGTTTACCTATTTAGTAACCTACTGCAGCAGGTGAAAATGACCAATTTTAAAAAAAATTAGGAAACTTACAGGACCAAAATCAAAAAGTCAAAACAATCAGGATCAATTTCAAAACGATACAAAATTATAGGACTACAAAAAATTTAATCCCTAATAATTAATCAGTGCGTTTCTTTGTAAATAATAATAGAACAAAAAACCGCATGTAAGGTCATGATGAGTTTTGGTATATGTAAAACATAAGATAAAGGGTGAATAAATTGTGCATGTTTAAGAGTGGATTTGGTGTAGTATATATGCGCCCATTAAGTATCTCTTTCACGTATCCTATTTATAGTGTATTTGGCATATCTCGTAATATATATATTGATTGATTACTATAAGTTTATAAAAAAGAAATGGTGTGTGACACTACATAGATTCTGAAGGTGGGAGGCGTGCATTGTTGTGGCGACACGTATATTTCCAGCGGGTGAAAATGCATTGAATCACGTATTGCATTGCATGCCCCTTCACACGATCAAAGGGTTAACCCGATGCAATTCCCGAAACTACCCCCACCCCCACAGCGTGGCTTTACCTTCATTCTGCATCTGTTGTGTGTGTTTGCTGAATGCGCTCAACACTTTTCCTTCTCTCCTTTGTACACGCACCCACACCGTCACACCGCATCCTCTATATATATACGTACACAACACAACCATGTATGCATAAGCATATATATCCACCCAACCCAACCTAGCTAGATACACTAATATTTATATATATATATATATATGAATATGATGATGAGAAACCAAGGCGAAGAAAAGTTAGACTTGTACGAGAAATGGATGGCCCAGCTGGAGGACCACCTTGGTCGCAAGAGATCAGTGCCCCAATTCAGCCCACGTGGCTACGGTTGACAAGCTCATGGCCCACCACAAGGACTTCTACAAAGCCAAATGGGCCCACGACGATGTCTTGGCCTTTTTCACCCCCGTTTGGCTAACCCCACTCGAGAACGCCTACCTGTGGGTCACCGGCTGGAAGCCCTCCATCGCTTTTCGGCTCATCGACTCGCTAAAAAAGGCGGCGGCCGGCTCCAGCCTAGCCGGGATGACCGAGGATCAGGCCACGAGAATCGAGGCGCCGAGAATCAATATAAAAGCCCAAGAGGAGAAGGTGGAAAGAGAAATGGAGAGGCAGCAGGTGCGGATGGCGGATAGGAATATTGTGGAGCTGGCGCGGCTCGAGAGCTTAGCCAAGCGAAACGGCGACTCGGCGGCTCTCAGCCGGGTCAACGGCTTCGTGGAGACGGCGCTTAGAGCGCTCGTGGCTGGATTGAAAAAGGTGATGAAAATGGCGGATTGTGTGAGGCTGAAAACGTTGAAAGGAGTGCTGGATGTGTTGAGTCCAGTGCAGTCTGTGGATTTCTTAGCGGCTATGTCTATGCTTCAGATTCAGATGAGGAGATGGGCAAAAACAGAGACAAAAATAAATCCACGAGTGATCATGTATAATAATAATAATCATAATTAAATTACGTTTTTTTTTTTTTTGTTTAAAGAACACACACATATATATAGTAGTTTGAGATCATATAGAAAATAGAGAAGAAGTCGATATCTAGCAAAGATACTACCTAGCTATATATGTATAAATTACTTTAGTTAATTATGTTGTGGGTTTGCACGTATTTTGTAATGTTTGGCTTTCAATGAATAATGCAGTGTTTCATTAATTCATGGACCGTGCATATATATATATATATGGTTATCTCAATTGAAGAGCTAAACAACTAAAATCTTGCTTTTTTATAAGAAAAATAAATACTAGAACTCTAGCACAAACGTTTAATTGCCGATAGAATGAGTTTCGTCTTCTGGACAAAATACAAATGAATTTTTGAATGAGAATATTAGTTGATTTTATTAATTGGAACAGCTTTATTTTCTGGGCAAATACAAATGCATTTAAATTATATTATTATTTTATTGAAAAGTGTTAATTGATCAGTATTACATTAGTGTTGCCAAATTTTCTAAAGGCGACAGTTTTAAGCAAATTTGCACCGAGTTAGGGAATGTTATTATGGGGCACCGTGAGGCTTCCATTTATAACTAAAGTTATTGCTTGTGAATAAAATATAATGACCATTAAAATAATTAAGTGGTAATCAAAGAATAAAGATAAAAAGTAGGTGTGGTGTGAAAATTATCATGTATGTAAATCTATAAAATTGCCCTAAATCAACCATTTACACCATAAATATTAAATAATTAATCCTAAATTATGACATATTCGACTGGCTAAATCATGAACCACTTGGGTCGAATGAACCATGAACCACTCAATTTTGTCCCACCTTCACCAATTACAAAATTTAGTTGTAAATTAAAGTTTTTTCTTATAAGCAAATTTTCATGTTAGACTTTGTCAAAGATAAAATATTTATTCACAAAAGGAATTGAATATATTTGGTGGACGACAAGTAAGACAACTGAGAATAGATTTAGTAGATAAAGTGAGTATTAGATATTGGCAAAGTCTTATATGCACTTGGTGCACAGACTCTAGATCTGCACACTCACTTTGACCTTGCCCATTTTTTTTATTGTGGATCCTCCTTTTCACTAATGACAAGATCTCATTTTCTTAATGGGTCACTTCTATACCCAAGTGCATGGTACACTTGGTGCACAGGAAACCCACTCTTAGATATTCTGGATAAATCTTGAATGCACCCAGGTGTATATTGTACTTATAATATATTTTAAAATCATGTAACTTGTTATACAGAAAGATGCAACTTGTTTACACTGAAGTATTGAATTGTGCAACTATTTTATAACATTCCTTATTTTGTTATATTTTTAATTATAAGAGACAGGTTTTTAAATCAAATTTTAAGTGATTTTTTAAATTAATATTTTTAAATTTATTAAATATCATGTTTTTAAAAATGACATTCCTTATTTTTGTAATATTTTTATTCTAAGAGTCGGTTTTTTAAATCAAAGTTTAGTTGGTTTTTTAAATTAATATTTTTAAATTTATGAAATTTCATGTTTTTAGAAATTATTTGGTGGATTGGATATGTTTGGAAAATAAGTTGTGATATTCCATTCTATTTTTAGGAACTTTTATGAGAAAGTCTTGTGTGAAATATTGCACACTAGTATTATGTGCAATACAATATAAATAAGGTAAAAAATGCTTAAAATTCGCGGGTCTGGGCGCGGGTCGGGTCTGGGCGGGTCGGTTCAGGTTTGTTACTAATAAATTTGGTTGCAAGTTCAATTCCCACTGTACGCATAATTTTTTTTTATTTTTTTTTCTCAAATTTTTGTGTGTTACTACATCTATGTATAAGTGTTACTACATTATTATATTACGTGTTACCACATGAACAAAATCAGTACAAGCACGAAAAGAAATCATAGTCCAGAATTACAGATTTAAAGAACAATTTGATGTGTTACTACATGAACAAAAAGAGTGTTACCATATGAGAAAAAAATGTGTTACTACATGAACAAAAAAAAGATAAACGCGAAAAAATCTTCAAATTCAAAATTACAGATTTCTGAGCAGTGAAAAAAAAGTCTGAGAATGATCTGAATTTTATCACACATTTTGTGTTGAGGGGTAATCCAAACATCACACACATATTCTCTCTTCTTCTCGTAGAATCCACATCGAAATCCAAATTGAATGACCTGGTTTCATCCAATAATCGGAGCGAAAAAAAAAAAAATTATTAGGCACTAACGAGGAAGAAGAAAGCCCATGAAAATTTTTAAAATAAGAGGAAGAAGAGGAAATCTAACTTGGCGTCGGTTATTGGCAGGAAGAAGAAGATGAAGAAGTCAATTTGGCCCACCAACAATTTTTTCCTAAAATATATTCCCCAATGGCGAGAAATAAAAAACTCATTCAAGGCATATCACATGACGCAATATTGCATACAAGTTTTTTGTCAACTCTTATTTTAAAATTTTATAATTGTTTAAAAATTTTAATTTTTCCAAATAAAATAAAGAGCATAATCTGTTGGCATGTGTATAGACTATTTGGAATTAAAATGTCTACAAATATTATTAAAATAAAAATGTAATATTACTAAAATAGTTAAATACTTAGAATTGGGCTTGGCCTGCAAGATGGAGTCTGGATGTAGCCCACCAAAAGGAGAGCCCACGTAAACAAGGAAATTGTTTAGAAAGCCCACTAGATTCTTTTATCCTTATGAGCAGGGACTGTGCTGGCCGTTGACTCAGTCAAAATTACCTATTTGGGGGTGGAGTTGTGTTCTAGGGTTTCCAAAATTTGTATCTGGATTTACTGTTAAGATTCTTCTCTACACTCCTGCGGTCGCCTTCTCAACCACACGATTTTTGTAATGAGCCGCAATTAGCAAATTATTACGTAAGTAACAGTAATTACATTCCGCTGCTTTGAAGTTTTTAATTCTGCAGAATATTGGGTAATTTATCGTGGTATCATGAATTGATTGCGCGGTTTCTCATAATGTTGCCTGTTATTGTTGCGTGAATGATTATTTTGGACTTTCTTTGTATAGGTTTATGGTGTATCTGAATTCCTCTTCTTGATATAACTGATCGAAATTATTTATGCGTCATGATTTAGGATGCCAATGTGTTCCTTTCGGAAATTCTTGTTTCTTGTCCGACTAAATTTTCCGATTTCCTTAATCAAATTGGCATGGTGTGCTTTCTTGAATCAAATGGTTATGGTTTCTTGCAAGTAATAAGCGTATTGCTGTTGTAATTTCTATTTCAAGACTTTATGTTTGGATTTACAGATGTCGAACTTAGTCACTGGGTCTTTATCATTGTAGGCTGAATAATCCCAAATTATATTCCTGCTGTTGATGATCAATGGATGATAGTTCTCTTTACAATACGTCCGATTCTGAAACAGAAAACACAGAAGCTATGTGTGGTAGTAGTAGTAGTGTTTCCTTGGAAGATCATAATGCAGAAGACAAGCTAAGAACTGGCCTATCGAGTGCGCTAAAGATCAGTGATGTGAGGGAATTTCCTGTAAAGGGATATTACATTGAAGAAGAGGAAGAGGACGACGAAGATGATTTGTCAGAAGAAGCATTGTTGTCTCAAATGGGGTACACAAAATCTGAACCCAAAAGGACTGATGAGGAAGGAGAAGAAGAAGAAGACGAGGAGGAGGAGGATATCTCAGAAGATTCGATTCTAGCACAAATGGGTTATCTAAAGAACGAACGACCGAAGCACGAACCAATTACTACACCAACAGCTTATTTAAATCTTGTTTCGGCTTTTAAAGGAAGTCGTGAGAAAGAAGGCAAGATACATAAGGGCTGTCGTGTTTCATGGTCGCCTGAAGTTTACGATCCACCTTGTACGTCTGATGATCATTATACACAGAACAAGAATGAGAGGCATAGGAGTGAGCAGAAAGCAAAGGGCATAGCCGGGAAAAACAGGCAAAAGAGTGGCGGCAAAGGGGTGGTGATTGAAGGTGTAGGCAAGGGGGGTAAAGGCGGAGGAAGCAAAGCAATTGTGGGAGGTGGGAAAGCACCTGGAAAAAGTAAGGACAAGAAACAGGGTGATAAGAAAAGTAAGAAGCATGGTGGGAAAGGCAGCAAGTATTCTTCTCATGGTGAAAATTGACCTAGTTTTAGATGTGGTGAGGTTGTCTATTGTAGTCAATTCATATACTCAATCTGTTTGAAATCAGGTAATTACATATAGTAAAACAAATTGGGGTGTTTTATCCTTTCAATATATGGTTTTAAAATCATCTGTTTTCCACTACATTAGTCTACATTAATATTGAACTACCACCATGTGTTCCTAAAATATCTGCTTGAGATGTTCCTTACTTGATTATGTTATCAATGAAATTTCCAGTGCCTCCCATTGGAAACAACGCAGATAATCTCATCTCTTTTTGTCATTTTTATGTGGGGCGGTGGGGCTTCAGATAACTAACTAAAATGAATAGATTGTTACTGAGTGGAGATATATGCAAGAACATGTCTAATTTTTGTGATTATTATTATTATGGAAACGTTAAAAGACTAGTTGATCCATCGAATGAAATGGAGACAATAGGCAGAATAAAGAAAGGAGACATTGATTTCCCCGCTCTAGTTGAGGCGATGAGCATAAGTATCCATCTTAGAAGCATGCCTGATTGAAGACCCTGTCCTCTTCTTAAAAACAAAAACCAAACTCTGTACGAGATAAATACAGTGTAGCCAGACGTATAAATCATTCAATTATCAATTTACATGCAGTACATAACCCTTAAACCATTTTCCGTTTTGGCACATTCGCACCCCTAGGACTGATTGACCAAATACTTATGTAACATACTAACAAACCTGTTCACCACCTTCTGAATTTAACATTGTCCACATTCAACGAATAAAGACACGCCTATACTATCAACTTGTGAATAAATAGAGTTTTAGCAATCAGAAACACTTTGACCAAAATGGCTTCAAGTTCCCAACAAGGCAAGGAAAGTGATCACAGCAAGCAGACATGTATCTACCAGGAGTGGATGGACCTCCAGGAAAAAGAAGCCTCTCAACTCAACCAAGCCATTACCCTGCACCAAAACGGCCACACCAGCGACGCTGACCTGGCCAAATTGATCGACGATACCGTGAAGCATTTCCACGATTACGTGGAACAGAGAACTCTCAATGCTCGATCAGACTCTTGTTTCTATTTTGCCCCCACCTGGTGCTCCTCCCTTGAAAAATCACTCCTCTGGATCGGAGGCTGCAGGCCGTCCGCCTATGCCCGCGTAATCTACGCCCTCTGCGGCCTTAAACTCGAGTCCCAACTCGCGGACTTCCTCTCAGGCGTTATTACGGGAGATCTTGGGGAGCTGACAGGCAGCAAGTCCGGAAAGTGGATGAGCTGCAGAGAAAAACTATAAGGCATGAAACTCAACTTTCGAGCAGCATGGCTGAATTGCAACAGGGTTATATGGACTTGCCACTGGTGGCGATAACTTTGGAAGGGGGCGGCCATCCGGAGGAGACACTGGAGGCGCACGGCACAGAAATGGCTAAAATCCTGAAGGTGGCTGATAAGTTGAGGCTCAAGACATTGACGGAGCTCATAAGGATACTGTCGCCGCCACAGGCCGTGAAGTTTCTGGCGGCCGGGAAGAAGCTTCAGCTTTGCATGAAGGAATGGGGAAGGAAGATGGACGTCGATCGTGGCAGGGATTGATCACTGGAAATTAAGAGCGTGTTATAGTGTAGTATAGAGTTATCCTGTTTAATTACTAGTTTGATTTTCAAAAATATTTTAGTGATGATTTAGGTTTTTTTTTCCCTTTTTGTTGTGTAGATGGGTTTCATCGGAGTGGTTTTTTGAATAAATATTTAATGTTGTTTTTAATCAGTCTAGGTTAATTAATATAATCTCCATCTCATTTTGACTATGGTTACATTGTTAACGTATTACTTTAATTTTGAAATAAGTTGGAATATAAGATAATCAATGGAATAATTGACGGGAAATGTAATGGAATAACTGACGGGAAATGTTGTAGGGTTGAGGTAGTTAATTAAAATGAGTGATTACTAATTTAGTTTGAGTCTCATAATATGATGAAGGTGAATCAATTATTTTTTCTACTTTTATTAATAGTCACGATTACCTTATAATCATTTTTACTGTCTCTATCTATTTGAAGTTTTGACTCAGGGGGTGTATTGGTTGTGGAGTCTGTAGAATTTTTTTAGACTTTCAAAGTATGGGGGTATTCAATTCGAATTTTCAAAAGTCTTTAAAAATCCTGAGGTATTCAATACGGATTTTAAAAAGTCTTAAAAAATCTTTAGGTATTCAACAATCTATGGATTTTAATACTTTATGATTCTTTTAAAAAAATATAAACAAATTTCACTCTCCAAAATCTCTTCTAACAACCAGAAATTTCTACGTATTCTCTTAGAGAACTCTGAAGACTAAAGGTCAAAAAAAAAAAAATCTTCGTAATACTTTTTATTTAAACGAGTAATAATCTTCTATTTAAAAATAATATTTTTCATCTAAACAAGTTATATTTTTCTTTTAAACAAGTAATATCTTTCTATTTAAACAAGTAATATTTTTCTATTTAAATGAGTAATATTTTTCTATTTAAAAAAGTAATACTTTTAATTTAAAAAAGTAATACATTTCTATTTAATCAAGTTTCACTTTTCATCTAAACAAGATATATTTTTCTTTTAAACTAGTAATACTTTTCTTTTAAACAAGTAATACTTTTCTACTTAAACAAGTAATACTTTTCTATTTAAACAAGTAATGTTTTTCTATTTAAACAAGTAATACTTTTCATTTAAACAAGTAATACTTTTCTATTTAAACAAGTTATACTTTTCATCTAAACAAGTAATACTTTTCTTTTAAACAAGTAATACTTTTCTTTTAAACAAGTAATATTTTTCTATTTAAACAAGCAATACTTTTCATTTACACAAGTAATACTTTTAATCTAAACAAGTTATATTTTTCTTTTAAACAAGTAATATTTTTCTATTTAAACAAGTAATATTTTTCTATTTAAACAAGTACGGAAGCTAACTACAACAAAGAACGAAATTGTTTTCTCAAAGCCAACTACAACAAAGAACGGAAGCTATATATGGAGAACGAGTATTGCTAATGCTATGTGGGAAATAGGGGTGTAAATGAGCCGAGTCGAGCTGAGTAGTGCTGAACTTGAACTCAACTCGATTAAAATACTCGAAGCTCGAAACTCGACTTGAACTCGGTCGAGCCTAATTTTTTAAGCTCGAGTTCGACTCGAGAAGAAACTCGATATACTCGAACTCAGCTCGAGCTCGACTCGATTACCTATATAATTTTATAAAATTAAATATAAAATATATTATTAAAATATAAATATATATATTTAGTAAAATTAATGACAAAAATTTGATATACTCGAACTCGGCTCGAGCTCGACTCGATTACCTATATGATTTTATAAAATTAAATATAAAATATATTAATAAAATATAAACATATATACATTTAATAAAATTAATGGCATAATAGTAATTACTATGCAAGCTCGATTAGGCTCGCGAGCCTCTCGAGCTGAGTATTTATGAGCTCGAACTCGAACTCGAACTCGATAACTACTCGAGTAGCTCGAACTCAACTCGACTCGATTATTGTCGAGTCGATTTCGATCTTTTTACGAGTCGAGCACGAGTAGCTCGCGAGCTGTCTCGGCTCACTTACACCCCTAGTGGGAAATGAGACCGAGGTACAACAGTGATGGAAATGAAGATGAGAATAATAATGATGAATAATAATTTTTTTTTGAACTTAATATATTTTGGTATTTTTTCTAAACAATTTGAATAATTCTTTTAATATACAAGTGTGTTCCATATACATTTGCGTCAATAATTCCAGTGCCGGAGTCTATGAAAATCCATGTAAATCAATAAAAAAAGTGTATTCCACAATCCTGTCAAGTATGAAAATTCATGTAAATCAATAAAAAAAATCAGTCAAACTCTGCATAGAGTCCATGGATTTTCTAAATCCACAGACTTTTTAAAGTAAAAAAAAATCCAATAGAATCTCAATTGAATACACCCCTCAATTTAGATTCAGCCTGGTTAATTTTTAAAACCTATGAATATAAAATATTACCTGTAGTTTTGATTCAAGTTACTATCTTTTTAAGTTAATGCTATTATGATAGTTTGGTTTTCCATTTTAATAAATGTTATATTTATTGAATATGTCCCTTTTAAACGTGATATTTCAGGAGAATAAATGTAATAGAGCTAAAAGGTAAAACATTTTATAACCCGAAATGTTACCAAACAAATCTCTCAAGTTCTAGTGTAATTTCTGGGTAATATGAAGAAAAAACTAACATCTGTAAATGTCCAAAAAGTTAGGCAATAGAGTTGTATCACAATGTCCTCACATGTATAGTTCCCTAAAAATAAACCCTTGTGGTACATTGTAAATTGACCCCACAAAAATTCCTAAACTTGGCAATTCACATTTTATAGTGCCCGATTCCATACGTAAATGACTGTGATGTTACTGTACAGGTACATTAAAATAGATTGAAGGTGATGAAGAGGAAAGTTTGTGTCATTCAGAGGATGACTGAACTCGAAACAGAGTTTTAAAGAAAATCAAGAAAAGGGGATGTAATAACGTCTACCAACATGATATGAAATAGAATATATGAACAATATTTACTTTCTCAAAAACATCTATTGCTGTCTTGCTAGCTTTTCTGGCCCAAAATTTTTAGCAAAAATCAAAAGTGAGAACAATTCTTTTTCATCTCTATGTAATATCTAGTAAAGCAGACAGAAGATGCATACATATGTATCTTGGACCACAACCCTCTATATAGTTTGGAACATAAGATTGATCCACCACTATATTCGACTAGACTACCAACTTTCTGGCAACTTACCAAAATTTTGGCATCCTTTGATGCCAGCCTTGTTTGATTTTGACAAATCCAGGAGCGAAATGGTCAGGAACCTTCATCATATCAAGAAGCAAAATCAGTAAACTTCTGTCTATGGCATGCTATACCACAAGAAGATGATACAATCTAAATATAAGATAGTTGCATGAATACTTGATAATTTTAGATGTAATAGCTCCAAGGCAAGTATGACTTCTTTAATCTGACATACGAACATCAAAATACTAGCTTGAAAGACAAATTCTGGCAAGAAAGTGCATGATCTTACATATATTTACTCTAAACATGGACTCTTGACAATCTGCAATGCAGAAACACACCACGTTGAGAATTTCAATACAGTTTACACAGGCAGAGAGTTTATTTAGCAGTATAGCTTTACACTTATCATCAACCAATAACAAGGTACGTAATGTGTAATTATATACTCTAATAAAATCAAGGATTTTACAATAATAGAACCGAATATTCATTCTCTAAAGGGTATCATCACAGGATCTACTTTCAACACAAAGAGAAACAACCATAGAGGCTGAGATTACATTTGTGTATAGCAGCTAGCCTAACTAGCAGAATGAAATCCGGGTATAAGTGAAAGAAAAACCACAGCAATTGCCATATAAAAGCACCAAATGTTAGACAATAAGGAGAATTTTAGGGCGTACTCTTGTTCATTCTTTATCTCTATTCCGAATCGGAAGGCAAGTAAGAAGAATGAACAACATTCCCAGTATTAAGAGTCTGCAATCCAGGCATGAGGTCCCTGTTACAAAATTCCTCGAATTCTACCCTATGCCCTCCTTTCTTCTTCACCTCAACCACTCTCAACAATGGTGTCAATTCAGATATCTCAACTCCAATAGTCAAGGGCCCCTTTGCACCATCCTTTAATCCTTCCAAACTCACCCTACAGTCCTTTTTCCTCACTGTGAAACTCACAATCTTGGCAATTTCCTCCAATTTAGATATGATGTTTACAACTGGCGCCCCTGAAATAAACCTTTGCCCTCCATCTACTCCTCCTTCTTCGAACAGCCCTGACAAATCAAAACCGCGTGAAAAAGAGATGATATCAAATGCATTCAAACTACGAGGCCTAGGAAGACTAGTGATCCTCTTTTGTATGTCCATCTCCAGCTCTGATTCAGATAAGGAATGATCAGAGAGGCATTCAATTTCGCTATTATCATCATCATTCACACTGCACAGTATATCATCCTCAATGTAGAATTTGACTTGTTTGAACCCCTTTTTGAACCATCTGTTGTTCATAATCTCCGGAATTGTGATCCGCGTCTCGGGATTTGAATCAAGCATACGCGTGACCAATTTAACCAATTCAGGGGAAAACCACTTAGGGCACCTAAATTCCCCCTTATAGATCTTCTTATACATAGCCATCACATTGTGATCATGGAATGGCAAGTATCCCGCCATTAAAACAAACAACACCACACCACAGCTCCATATATCCACCTTCTCCGCAGCGTACCCCTTCCTCGCCAACACCTCCGGCGCTACATACGCCGGAGTTCCACAAAAGGTATGAAAAAGGCCGTCCTGATTATGCTCGGAAATAGCACTCAATCCAAAATCGGAGACCTTAAGATTCCCATCCTCATCGAGCAATATATTCTCCGGCTTCAAATCGCGGTGGTAAACGCCGCGGGCGTGGCAAAACGACACCGCGGAAACCAGCTGCTGCAAATACCTCCGAGCAACGTCCTCCTTCAGCCTCCCCTTCGCAACCTTATTGAATAGCTCACCGCCCTTGACGTATTCCATAACAAAGAAGATTTTCGATTTCGTCGCCATGACCTCGAACAATTGTACAATGTTCGGATGGCGAACCCTCCTCAAAATCGAGATCTCGCGCTTGATGTGCGAAATTAACCCTACCTTCAAAATTTTCTCCTTATCAATCACCTTAATCGCCACGCTTTCGCCGGTTTTCACGTTCCTGGCTTGATACACCTTCGCAAAGGTCCCATGGCCGAGAAGTTTCCCGATTTCGAATCGACCTAATAAAAGCCCCTTCATCTCCTTCTGTTTGGTCGCGCTGCTGATCGCAGCGGCGACGGCGGTGGCGGCCATAGATCCTCGGTGGAATTGAGAATGAAAGTCTGAAGGAGATCTCAATTTCTCTTAATATAGGCGGTGGTGGTGGGGAAGGGGTTGCTCCGCCATTGCAGTTGAGCTGTGTGTTTTCGTGTGTCTCTTTTTGCCCTCACAATTGAAATACGAATTCGGGGCCTATAAAAGAGCTGGAAAATGCACATAACACTACCGTTAATTTTACTTGACGGCGTTTTGACGTTGGCTTTAAATTTTGAAAAAAGAATACGGGGTATACAGCCATTAACGGAAAAGGAAATAAATTGAGTATAATATTTTTTAAGATTGATATCTACCGCCTTAAACAGCTGGATGTACGCGGGTTCTTTTCGCAACGGCTATTAAATATTAACACTATTTCTCGCATGGAAATAGTGATCATATGTGGACGCGAACACGATTAGACTTGACCTCCAGCCAATGATGTGGTGCGCACGTGGTGATTGTGGTGATGATAATAGTCAACTGCATAGGAAGAAAAATTGTTCAAAATAGGATATGTGTGACTCACGTGTTGCTAATGTCTATTTCGTGACTCATTTGACAACCCTTTTAATACTAAATTAGAAATTTTCACCTTTCTTGGGTAATAGTATTCACTTATTTTGAACGATAATCAATAAAAAAAATTCAATCAAAGCATTCATTAAAACGAACTACCACTATACCCTGAATAATTAACATCCTGAAATATAGAATATGTAAATATAAATATTTTTTTAAAAATCCTCGATTTCACAATTGTTGGTGTTTATGTTTGTAGATTTCAAGGTGATTTTAATTTTTTTTCCCACCCCCTACCCATGAATCATTAATTTACATTCATGAACGCAATCGTATTGGGAATTTTCCAAATATAAATTAGTGGTATGGTAATTGGTAAACATCTAATGTTTTTTAAATAAATATTTGTATTGATTTAGTTCATATGAATTTCATTTTTTGATTCATTTGTCATATAGTAAAATTTTATGTATAGGATTTGTTAAAGATCATTAGAGTTCGTCATTTCATATTTGTTAATCATATTTATATAAATTTTTGTTTTTCTTTTCTTAATATGTGTAAACATTTCTAGAACGTCAACTATTATGAATATTGAGAACTTATCGTTAAAAAGAAAATCGAAATTTGAAGTTATCATAATTTCATTCATCTCTATTGAAAATATGATAAGCCATTGACATATGATTCAACATGAGATTTTCTGTGAAATTAATTCCGTGATGAACGGGTTCATTTCATTTAGTCAACACTTAGAAATTGGAAATTGGATAATCTTTAATTAGTTTGGGACTAGTCCAGTCAATTGATTTCATCCTTGAAAACTCGAGCAACGTTCAAAGCTCAAACAAAGCGCCAAACTATAAAAGATAGTAATAAAATTAATTTGGTTACTATTTTCTCGTCCTAACTCCTAACTTAATTTGTTGAATTATTTAGATTTCAAGAAGGGACAAAAAATAAAAAAACATAGCAAAAGGTGCGTATCCCATCAATAAGTTTTCTTTTTCTTCTACTATCGTATATATAAATATAATAACTCGTTAATAAAAAAAAAATACATTAAGTGAATGATAATCACTTATTTTTAGATCATAGTCACTTTTGGAGTATTTACAAATTCAACAAATTAATTAACTTAAACATTTAAAATTAATTTTTTAAGCACCCCTAGTCCCCATGTTTCTAATAGCTTAAATTGTTTCTCATTAGTATAATTTTATCCTCATAATTTTAACAATATTTCAAGTTTATCTTTATTTATCCCTACTTTCAAAACTCTATACACTATATCTGATATTATTTTTATTAATATTTGTAAATTGAGAATATAACTATGTAATGTAATTACAATTCTTATACGGGTGGGTCTCATATGCACCCGAATGCATCGTGTACTCATAGTATATTTTAAAAGCGTGCAACAAAAATGTGCAACTATTCAAAATAGAAGCATACAACTATATTCTCATATTAACAGTTACACTTTTATGTGTAAATAAGTTGCACTTTTTAGCATAACTATGAGTACACAGTGCACCCAAGTGCATACAAAATCTAGCCTTCTTATACGTACAAATTTTATCATTAATATTTTATCAATAAAAAATCAAGTAAAATGCAAATGGGTTAATAATTTTAATATAAATGTACATTTAGGGGTTGAAATATATTAGAAATGAATCAGTGATGGCAATGGGTCGAGTCGGGTACTTAGATACCTGGAAGTCATGAACAGAAAAATCGATGCCTTGATTGATTTTGTTACACGAGAAAAGGTAAGAAAATCAACAATTCATCAGATAGGGATTCAAAAATAAATAAATATATAATAATGTTTACCTCGTGTTTGGTTGGATGTTTTATAAATTTGGGAAATTGGGGTTGTGCTTGCTTGGGAAACTTTTTCTCATTTCCTTTCTCAATTTTCAATTATTCAAAAAGTTCTCTCAATTTTTAATACTATTAATTCTCAATTTTATTATTATTCTCTCTCATTTTTTAATACTATTCATTCAACATTCTTCTTACTATTCAACATTAGTTCTCACACTCTCAATACTATTCACCTCAATTCTCAACACTATTTCAATACGATATTAATACTAAATTTATTTTTATATTAATAATATTATTTATTAACTATATAAAAATATTTTATACTAATATGAATAATATTTGTTGTGTTCGATATAGTAACTCAGGCTTAATCGAACACGTAAGAGCGACACTTGTATTATTTAAATATTACATGCCCAATGGACAAGTATTCGCCACTCAGGAAAAAAAGGAATCAAATGAGCTAAGGCCATGAGCAAATCTGAGGACTCAGGCGGCCAAAATACTCAGAAATCCCGAAAGACCTCAGATATCCTGAGGGTCAATATGTTCGAAGACCTCAGATATCCTGAGGGTCAGTATGTTCGAAGACCTCAGATATCCTGAGGGAGGGTCAGTATGTTCGCACCTCAGATATCCTGAGGGTCAGTATGTTCAAAGACCTCAGATATCCTGAGGGACAGTATGTTCGCACCTCAGATATCCTGAGGATCAGTGTGTCCGCAGACCTCAGGTATCCCGAAGGGTCAGAGTGCCCAACACTCAGATATCCCGAAGACCCGAACATCCTGAGGGCTCAGTGTGCTCGAGGAGGACAATGATCCAACATAAAACTGACATGGTTAAAAGGCGAACAAAACATCAAACCGAGTAAAAAAGATTAATTTGGACGACTAAAAAAGAGTGCTTTTCGAGACAAGTAAGCTCCAAGATCAACCAAGGGAAGATGAAGTTGAAAACGTGGCGACATTACGTGAGTTCTTGCATGACCAAGTCTCAAATTTCATGCTTGCTGACCAACCCAAATTTCATGCTTTGTCTGGGTCTTATAAAAGGAAGAAAAAAAAAAGAAGAAAAATGTTCATAAATTTTCCCCAAAAAAAAGAGACACCCATACAAGAAATTCTCCAGAGAGGTGAGGAACAGAAAAACCCGAGTGATTATCCACACATACAAGAAACCCTAGCACTCATATGCTAACTCTCCAGATTATCTTCATCTGTAATGATTCATCTTCATAAGGTGTATCAAATATTATGACGATGTAAAGCTCGCAATACCACATCTCGGCTTGGTATGCCCCAGAGTAGTCGTTTCAAAATTATTTGGGTCAACAAATTCATCTTATTCTGATTTTATAAATACGCGTGCATGTTTTGTTTGCGAGTTGTTATCAAATTAGCCACATAATACTCTCCGAATAAAACGACTAGCGACAATATTTAAAATACTAAAATAATTATAAAATTTCAACCTACATGTAGAATAAATATTTAAAACATTAATATTATTATATATCAATATAGTATTAATATTCATATTAAATTATTATGATACTACTTTTAATACTATTATTATAATAATTAATTTTATTCTTTATATTATTAATAATGTTAATAAAATAATATTATTATAAAATAATAAATTTAATATTATACTACCAATTTTTAAAATACTAAATACTATTATAATATATTATTTTTAATGTACTAAAAATGTTATATTATTTACATTTTCTTAATATTAAATATTAATAAAAACTCATATGAGACGGAGTAAAACTTAGCATAAATCACACTCACCCCTTCCAAAGTGTTAAAACTTCATTAAAACTTTATCTAAAAAAATTCAATTAAATTAATTATTTTAGTACTATTTATTTAAAAAAACCCTGAAAAAACGTAAAAAAAAAAAAAAGTTCATTTTCAGATTTGTTTTGATAAAAAATTTAAAAAAAAACCAAAAAATCGAAAATTATTTTCGAAAAAGCAAAAAAAATCGAAAATTATTTCAAGAAAAATCAAAGTTTTCGAAAAATATTTTCGAGAAAACCCCAAAATATCGAAAAACAAAACTAAAAATCTATATCGATTTTTTTTTCGAAAAAAGGCAAATAATTCGATTTCTTTTAAAAAAACCGAAATAATTAGAATTTTTTTGCGTAAATCTGTAATTGCAACCATGTCATTATCAACAAAAACGAATCAAGATACCAGAAAAGAAAAAAGAGAAACGAAGAAAAGAAAAGTTGAGTTATTTTTGCATCGAGTGTGGAGATTGCAGAAGGTGGGTGTCGTTGAAGAATGGAGGAGTGTTGCAGTAGGATGAACAGCGACTAGGAAAGGATAAGAGAGAGAAAGTTTACAATTTGGTTGGTATTGGATGGAGAGTTGACGAGAATAGCAGGAGAAAGGGAGAAGAGGGGTGCTCCAAAAATAGAGTTTTTTAACAGACTGTAAAATTGATTTTTAAGAATAAGTGTATTAATGTGTTCTAATTCAAACTGGACTACGGACTACTGGGTCATGGTTTCTAAATGGGCCTTTACTTCTGATTTGTTAATGTGGCTCATCCAACTCCTCTTATATCCACTAAAATAAGGCCTATATAAATGGGCCATTTTTTTTAGCAAAAGGGACCATCCTTTAAAATATTTTACATGAAATATAAATGCAAATTATGTAAGGTTGAAAAATCACTAAATTCCCAGGTCGAATTGGTCAAATTTTAAAAATAAAATAAAAAATAAAGAGCTTGAAATTTTCACAAATGAAAACTAAGAGTAGAAAAATGATAATAGAACCTCTGAAGTCCCTCTAATAAACGAAACTGTAATATTCTAAATTAATTTCACTTTTTATTTTTTGTTTTCTTGAGAGAGATGACGTAGAAATTTCAATCGAGTCACGCTACTTCTCTGCCCGACGACGTCGAAACTGAAAATCATAAATTATTGAAGTAGTACAAAATTTACAAAGTTATTTTTCTTCAATAATCGAGGTCATTATTAATTTCAATAGATTAATTCACACATAACTTAAGGTGCAGTCAAAATCCTAGTTGGCATTCTTATTGGAATGTTTGGTTTGGATTACATGGTATTAGGTATGAAGCTTTAAATATTCCAACCCGTAAAATTGCTTATTTATTCATGATAAGAATATTAAGGCGATAATCACGTTTCAGGGGGGGGTGTGGCGACCAAACCCAAATCTAGATACGAATTATGGAGTAAGTCGCCCGCTAGTGTCCAAATCCACTCTCTAGTTTCAAGTAGTATATATTTATTGATGGCTCATGAAAAAAATAAAATCAAGCCAGTAGATACAACCGAATGGATAAAGAATTCGAATTTAACTTAGGAATTTAATTTAGGTCAAGATTTGCATGAAAATACACATCATTGTCAGTAGTAATTATTAATTTATTGTCAACATTCTCTTATCGTTGATTTAATCACGTCGACTAAATGCACATCACTTTCTTTGTCGAGAAAAGTTAACAAATAATTTTATAATTTCTGCACTTCCATATATTGATTATTCACTTGTTTATTTAATTCTCTTGGATCGTGGGTTTCATTTAAACAATTCAAAGCGGATTTTTTAAAATTTTCAATTAAATTGTATGTCTTCAGTAATTGTAACACAAACCTTATAGGAGTTATAATATAAAGACAAAAACTCATATGAGACGGGATGCAATATATCACAAATTACATTTACCCTCAAGTGTTAGGGGTGTTTGTAAAAAATTATAAGTGATTATAGTCACCTAGAATTGTGTGCAGAAGTAATTTGAAGTATTTTATTTCTTTTTAAATAGCTTAAATAAATTTTCATAAGTTATAAGCTAGAAGCTTCAAAGATGGTGTTTTTAGTAGTTTATTAGTTTTTTTTTAAAACTTTTAACTATTTTGCAAACACTATTAACTTTTTTCTTGAGTTTTTTATACAAACACTATCAACTTCTACTATTAATTATTTTTCTCATAATCACTTTTAATCACTTTTTTAAAATCATAAGCTTTTCAAACACCCCTTAAAAGCGATCAATGCCCAATTTATACCCCGTCTCACCGTAAGACAGTTTAATGCAAGTATGTCTCTTAATTTAATATTCGATTATTAATTGAAGAAGTGGTGTAGCTCAATGGTCAAAATATATTCCATCTCATCTGAAACCATCTTACCTAAGTATTGACTCATTTTTAAATCAGTTTACTTAAATCAGGTAATAAAACAAGTATATTTAAGAGAGTAGAAACGAAGTTTTAAATGAATAAGCTCAGAATTAGATAATGTCACTAATCCCAGATGCAGCAGAGTCCACCATTTTTCCAAGTGGTTCTGTTTTAGTCTTGAGTTTGCAGTAGTTGACAAGGCCTCTTCATAAAGCAGACAAACCACTTTGAATATCACCTTCATATTTACACCTGTCTCTCTCTCTCTCTCTCTCTCCTCCCATGGGAACTCAAGACCACTGAAATTAAGCTCCAGGTTTTGAAAAGCACCACCATGAAACCCCTCCTTCAATTCCTGCTTCTCACCCTGCTTCTTTCAACATCATCATCATCATCAACGTGCAACACCTCAGATCACGCCCTTCTCTCTAAAGCCTTCGCCTCTGTTTCTGGCTTCAACATTTCTTGGTTCCGCACCAAATCCAACTGTTCAAACCCTCCAATCCAACAAATAAATCTCACTTCCAGAAATCTCACCGGCGCAATAGCATGGAAATACCTCAAAAACATGACTTCCCTTCGCGCTTTAGATCTCTCCAACAATTCCATTTCCGGCTCTGTTTCCCCTGTCCTCTGGCTTCTTCCCAGCCTCCTTGAAATCAATCTGGCCCGGAACCGCCTCGGCGGTGCAATCGGGCTTCCTAATTCGGGCCTCCTCAAATCTTCGCAGATTCGAAAGGTTGATCTTTCCTTTAATAGGTTCAAGAACTTTGCTCATCTTTCAAGTTTTCGTAATGTAACCTTTCTCAATATTTCGCATAATGAATTTCAAGGTACGTTTCCTCTTTGGTTCACCAACTTAACTAATCTTGAAATTCTCGACATTTCTGGTTGTAATATTTCCGGGAATTTAAGGCCCGTTTCTGGACTTAAATTCTTGAAATATTTAGATATTCGGAGCAATAGGTTTACTGGTAATTTCCCTGTCGATTTCCCACCTTTAGATAACCTCAATTTCTTGAACATCTCAATCAATAATTTCTCCGGCGTTTTAGACTCAAAAAATGTAAAAAAATTCGGTATTTCTTCTTTTATTAATGCCGGAAATCTCGTCACACGGAATAATAATAGTAAAAGTAACACCAGTACCACCTCCCCTGCTTTACACATCAATCCCCACCCGCCCGTCCCGACCCGCAAACCGCAAAACAGTAGAGAAAGAAACACCAACCCGATCAAAAACACAATACCCAAATCAAAACCCAGAAAAAAACTAATCTTGGCAACATCATTAGCATCATCCTCCTTAATCCTCCTCCTAGCATTAATCGGCGCTTTCACGTTTTACACGTGCAAAAAGAGGAAAAAAGCAGGGCAGAACAAATGGTCCATATCAAAGCCGATCCAAATCCCGTTCCGGGTCGAAAAGTTCGGCCCGTTTTCGTTCGAGACGGAATCCGGGTCGTCGTGGGTGGCCGACATCAAGGAGCCGACTTCGGCTGCGGTGGTGATGTTCGAGAAGCCGTTGATAAAGCTGAGTTTCAAGGACCTGATTGCTGCCACGTCACACTTCGGGAAAGAGTCCCTATTGGCCGAGGGGACGTGTGGACCCCTCTACCGGGCCGTGCTGCCTGCTGACCTCCACGTGGCAATCAAGGTCTTGGAGAATGCCCGCAGGCTTAGCCACGGCGATGCTGTGTCTATGTTTGAGGAGTTTTCGAAGCTCAAGCACCCCAACTTGCTGCCCCTTTCTGGCTATTGTATTGCTGGTACGTATATACGTCCTCTATTTAATTAACTATACATTTGATACCTACGTGTTTCTAACATTAAATTAAAATTGAAAATGATGGTATTTGAAATCGGGGTTTTTCCTGTTGGTTTGAATTTAATGAGTTTGTAGCATTTATTTGAGACCGCATTGAATGAATTCACGTGAGATTTGTTTGAATTGTGAGAAAATGCCAATTCAGATATTCTTGCAGTGATCATGATTACAACTTGTTAGATTTTCGTGATAAGGAGCTTGGATGCTAGTGTTAGATTCATTTTTGAACTGCTGCATGCAAGCTGTGATTTTTTTTTCTACCAGAGTGCTTCGATGTTCGTGTATGTAATTATAAAGTCAAATGTGGACATTGAGATTTGCATTTTAAGACTTTGAGGTTAATTCCCTGGTAATGTACATGTACTCATAAATAGGGAGTATGCATGTCTTTCCTATGCTATTTAATTGCACCCAAACTAGTTGAATCAATCATTATCCATATTGAAGATGATAGATGTGAGAGTCATTAGTTTGTACATACACGTGGTATTTAACTGAATTATTACATCCGTTATCATAAAAAATGAGAAAATTGATTTGAGTTGGTATATTTTCGTGATCAACCTTGATAGAGACTAATGCTACGTAGTACGTACATCAAACCAAAAATGAAATGCTACTAATTAATTTAACGAGGCATATATATTAATTGTTCCCTTGAATGCAGGTAAAGAAAAGTTGGTATTATACGAGTTTATGGGCAACGGCGATCTCCATCGATGGCTACATGAACTCCCAAGTGGGGCCCCCAACGTCGAAGATTGGAGCACCGACACATGGGAGATCCAAAACGGCTCTTCCCCGGAAAAGATGGAATGGCACACGCGACACCGCATAGCCGTGGGGGTGGCGCGTGGGCTAGCGTATCTCCACCACGCGCAGTCGAAGCCGGTGGTGCACGGTCATCTAGTGTCGTCCAACATCTTATTGGCGGACGACTTCGAGCCGCGGATCACCGGGTTCGCACTGAGTCGGGACCGAGTTGGCGGGTCCACCGAGGATGACGTGTACAATTTTGGAGTGATTTTAGTGGAGTTGCTGGCGGGGCGGTCGGGTTCGGTTGAGTGGGTGAGGAGGTTGGTGAAGGAGGGGCAAGGGGCGAGTGCGCTCGACTCGAGGCTCAGAGGGTGTGTCGACTCAGTGAGTGAGATGGTGGAGTGCCTCCGAGTTGGGTATTTGTGTACGGCCGAGGCCCCGGGGAAAAGGCCCACTGTGCAACAAGTTGTGGGCTTATTGAAAGATATACATCCTTCTCTCTAGGAATTTATATATTAGAGTCACAATCGATTATACAGCGTTTCATTTTTATTTTTTAGATCTAAATTGTTACTTTGTTCAATCTTTAAAATTAAACTCCAATTCATCTTTAATGTGATGATATTGCGCTTGTCTCCGGGCTGTTTTGAAATACAATTTAATGGTGTAGAAATGCTTCTTTTTTTTTTTTTTTTAGCGCACTTTCAAAACACAAAGTAAGCTTTGCAAAGTAATTAACGGTGTAGCTTGTAAATGTTTCATTAATGAAAGAATAAGATAATTTAATGCAGGGAAAATAATTCTTTTTCTACATAATTTACCATTTTTTGTTTTATTCTATAAATTTTCGAATTTTAATTTGTGCCCGGTAAGTTTGTTTGTTACATGAATTAAAATAAAAAAGTAATAAAATGTGTAAATTACTAGACTTAAATTAAAATTTAAAAGTCAAAAAAGAAAAAAAAAATCAAAACGTGTACAAATTACATGATGAAAACCATCAAAATTTGAAAGTCCTTATAAAAAAAAAAAAGAAAAAATTATTGGAAAAAAAGAAATATTTTCTCATTAATTTAATATTCATGATCTTGTCAACAAAAAAAAAAAAAAACACGTTAATAAAAAAAAGAAAGAGGGTTGTGTGTGGGTTTTTTTATTTTTTATTTATCCGACAATGCAAATACGCCAAGTTCCATTACTCTTTACACGCACAGACTTATCATCTACTCTTTTTAATCTTTTACGGTCTTTACTTTGTCTTTGTTAATATTTTTCCCTTTGTTAGTTTGGTCTTTTATTTTCTGTTTATACGTGTCTTTAATCCTTTAGATTTATCATATTCCCTGGGTTTATTTAAAGCTGTATAAAAGAAATATTCCATGACATACATAAAGTACATACGGACAATCTTTAGCAAAGAGTTTGGGTCAAAAATAGAATATTTACTAAGAGGGGCATTTTTTGTTGTTTCTTCTTTTGTTTGTTTAAGAGTAGGGACCATTCATATTCAGTTGTTTCTAATGTCGTCTTTCTTTACTTATTGGATTCCACCTACATATTCCATTTCTATTAATTTCATGCATAGCCGCAGCACTCAATCTTGAGGATTTTAGTTTTTAGTTCAATTATATATAAAAAAGTTAAAGTTCAGATAACTCTATGCTAACAATTGCTGTCAGGGGTACGTGTTCTTTGAAATGCATGATCGGGCCTTTTTATTATTTGTTGTTACTTAACCCGGCCCGATCATATGAGTTAGATTAGATCTTGGACAAAAATTAAATAGTTTTTTTAATATAATCAAAATGCATATATTTATACTAGCAAAGAATTATCAAAAAAATACTTTATATATAAAAATAAGTCTATATAATTAAAATATCCATAAATTTGAGGTTTATCTAATGAACCACTCCCTAGTCCAATGACAATTCATTGTGCCCAGATCGATTAATTAATATTTTCAACTTATAGAAAAGTTCTGGTGATCGTTGGTTCGCTTTATAAGATTTTTGAATGCATAAGAGAAGAGAAGGAAAAAAAGATAATTATGATAAAAGCAAATAAAGTACATAAAATCCTAAAAGCTAGACACTGACTAACAAGGCTGAATTATAAGCCATTGAGGCATTGACATTGCTTTTCCACACTTCAATAATTTATTTGCTGTGTTGTAAAAATATAATGTAACAGATAGCACTCAACCCATTAATTTAAAATGAATAGGTTTCGGTGAAACTGATTTTATATTTACAAATTTGACATTTCAATTATCATGATTAATATATTTTTATAATGCAAGTCATATCTTTCAATTATCACTGTTAATAACTTTATTATAATATAAATCACACCCTTTAATATCATAAGTAATACTCTTTTTATAGTAATAAATCGTATATTTCAAAGGAAATGGAACTAGAAGTCAGAAGGACAAGCTCATTTATCTTTCAATTGTGGAAATTTCTACTTACACCCAAATATGGACCGGTTTGCATCATTTTAATTTTCAAGTGAAGTGAACAAATTGAGATATCATAATTTGAGATTTTAATTATTAAGTGCCGAATAGTAAGGCCCAAATCCTAAATTTCCTGAATTTTAATAAATGGGCCGTGAATTACTATCTGAAGGCCCAAGCTGAATAAAGTACATGCTTGACCCGACTTTAAGGCAACCCGAGTCCGATAGTATAATGTGCTGAATCCGGTAGCAGTCGGACTCGGAGCCCCATTTATTTCAGAAGAGTTCAAAAACTTCCAAACGTACCCTTCACCTCTTCTTCCCCAAAAAATTGTTTCACGTTTCTTCTTCATCCTCGACGCCGTCGCCACCACTGCCGGAACCTAACTTCTTCATCCTGATCGCCGCCCCCGCAGCAAGGGAAGAACACCGACGTCGCCATCCCTCTGATTTTGAGAGACGAGACAAGGTCGCCGCCGCCGCCTCCAACTGAATCGAAACCCTAATTTCGCGAATTCTCAATGTTGTCTCAGTTATAGCCTCTCCAAACACTTATCGAAGATCAAAGTCCATTCACTAAAGAAAATCCATCAGTAATAATCCCTGAATTAGGGTTCAATTTGGAGGAATGGCATCGGAGAAGAAAGCGTCGGAAGGCATAGCCTTGCTGTCAATGTACGGAGATGAAGATGATGAAATGGAAGACATAGATGAAGAGGAAGACAATATTCTTGAAGAGGATACTCCCCGTCCCGCTTTGGACGCTGCAATTGATAACGGTGATTTTAGCCGTGAAAATACGCCGTGGCAAGAGGAAGAGAGAGGTTTGAATTCTTCAGTATCCACAACTCCACAGGTAGCCCCCTTTTCCCCGCAACAGCGGTTGCAACAGCAAAAGATTGGTTTAGATTCTTATACTGTTCAGAGTCAAAATAGTCGATTAACTATTGTGGACTATGGCCATGAAGAGGGCGCAATGTCTCCAGAAGCAGAGGTTTGCTTTGTTTTTTTCATTATCAACTAGAACTGTTGGAATTTCCGTTTTATTTTATTTTACGAAGTTGATTATTCAATCGTAATGGTAGGAAGGTGAAATCCCAGCGACTGGTCGAGTTATGTATGGGGAGCGACTTCAAAGTAGCGATGGTATGTGGGGATTTTGATTATATCATTCTTGTCTTATCATCATCTTATCTGGCTCATATACTCATGTGGATTTCCTAGGATGATGTAACTTGTAGGAGTCCGTTGTAGCTGGAAATAAATGCTAAAATTCTTTTAAAAAGAAGATCTCATCTAACGCTAGTTTGTTTAGGTAATGATGGTCAATTGGTAAGGTTAAAAATCTCTGAAGATGATTTCTAATGCATTATCACTGTTCCTTTATGTGCGTACTTGTTTTCATAGTTATCACCTGTAATCCCCAACATCAATATATGAGTATTTGCTCACATATATTGCAAGTGTCTAAAATAAGCTTGGATTACATATGTGCTTTAGGAAAAGAAAGAGATAATGATATTCTTGCCTTTCAACTTAGTAAATGCATGATTTGCTAGGTTTTTTATTGACTTCATAGATGGAAGAATCCATTTGTATTATATTAACATGCAAGCAAAGGATATATCTCAAGCTACTTAGAGGTCTGTTAAATAGTATCTATACTTGTTGCCTGTGCTTTAGGTGAGTCACGAGAAAAGACTTCCCCAGGAATAGCTCGGTTTCCAACACCTAGCTCTCGAGCAGCGACCCCTCAACTGATAGAGCCCACTGATCAACCCGACTTAGATGCGCTGGATTATGCTGTCAATAAGTCAGAATCTGCAGGGGCCGAGGATGGTGTTTTGGATTCTGCCGCAGAGCAAAAGGATGTTGATCCATTGGACAAATTTCTTCCTCCACCTCCCATTGCCAAATGCTCAGACGAACTACAAGTAAGTACCTTTTCCCTTCTAGCAGAACTGATTTTTCATACTATAGTGTAATAGAACAAAAAGCGAAGTGTTTATTTGCAAACTCGTCAAAGTTCGTTTTAATACAAAAATTGAATATGAAAATGGTGTATATTCCTGTCAATATCTGTTGTGCTTGAATGGTCAATTGCATAATTGATTGATGTTGATATTTCTCGTCATTTTTAATAGATGCTCTGAGAGGACCATCAGTTTTCATTACTGATTGCTATTTGGATCACACTGTAGTGCTACAATTGAGGCCATGGAGCATGAAAATAAACAAATGCATGTGAGACAACTTAAGGGTATTCACTGATGGAGCTGACGTTCTAAATTATAGCCCACTGACATAGATTAAACATTTTCTATTTAAATTGTGAGGTATGAGGTGATTGGCTGAATCATCATGTAAATAAGCCTCTAGTTGGTAAATCTCAGAAATACAGTCATTTTGCTGGTTCTTTTCTTAAGTTATTATTTTCAAACCCAGTGTGCGGTTTTACTGGACTTGCTCCTGAAAATCTGTAAATACCTTCGAAGCCACTACACTCTTGCATTTTTAAATTGAGATGCAGCATGCAGCACATCTGCACCCATTGTGAAAATTAAAACACATATTCATGGTTTCGAAGAAAAAAGGGCGGCATAATCGATAAATTGCTCCTTCATTATTTATAATGTTTTCATCTCTATTACTTTTGTTCTGGAACAGATTCAAATTGTATTTCCTTTTTGCCAAAACATTTTGCCTCAATTTGTTTCTACATGCATTGATTTTTCCTTCTACTTTGCTGCTGTAGGAGAAGATTAGCAAATTTATTTCAATAAAGAAGACTACTAGACGAAGCTTCAATGCTGAAGTGCGAAATAGAAAGGAATACCGAAACCCGGACTTCTTGCTGCATGCCGTGACTTACCAAGATATTGATCAGATAGGATCTTGCTTCCATAAAGATGTCTTTGATCCTCATGGATATGACAAAAGTGACTTCTATGATGAATTAGGTTTGTTCCCTAGCATCCTTGGATTATATTTATACATGTATTGCCTTTATCATTTTGTTTGAGACTTGAGATTATTTCTATATGTATGCATTTATCGTTAGATGTTAAGAATGATAATCAACTTGCTCTTTAAGCTCTCAAAATTAGATAAGTATGAGACCCAACGACCAAGTACTCTCAGCATATACTCAAAGTATTCTTTAAGAATCACCATCTTTTTCACTTACATAATTAGTTGATGTTAAGTCTGAATATTAGGAGAAAAACTAATAATATAGTATGGATCAAACAGTCTGGACCTGAAAATAGATAAATTATGTGGAGAGACCAAACTTGAATCTAAAAATATAATGATTTATTGACACAGGAAGATATTGTGTTTCAAATTTTATCAGCTGTCTCCATCATCATAAGTATCAATTTATGATCAGGAATCATGCATCCTTCTTGCAAAAAAAGAAGTCATTTGAGTGAAGGCATATATTAATGTAATGATTTAAGCTGAGATTTGTGTTCTCTTCCATTTTCTGTTGTTCTACTTTACTTTTTAATCCTTCCTCATCCAAAAAAGCTTTCGCCTGCATTTGTCAGATATAGTGAAGTATATTATTTTGTTGAGGACAAGCATATTTGTTTCTTTGAGTTGTTTTAAGATTTATTCTCTGCAACATTCTTTTCCTCCTTTGTGGGTGTTCAATGCATCTATTTAATCCCCAAATCATGAGTTATAATGTGATGATAAGTTTAAATGCATTTACAGAGTTACTTTGAAGTGTGAGCCAAGGTGATCATCTATGATAAATGGTGATTTAGGAAAGAAGACTGCTTGTATAAGCTAAGCTGTTAGACATTAAATAAAGAACAAATCAACTTGTTGGAAGATTTTTTGCCATATAAAGAAGTAGATGTGGGATTCGGAGGTTGTGGTGCCTTTAAATAGCAACTGCTTACTCCACAATTGATTCTGTACATAATGATTGGTTTAAACTTTGTACTTCCACTCTGCCTCTTACAATTATTCTACTGTCTGTGTTGCTTTGCTGGCTGCTTGTATGATTGCTGGTGCTTCGCTCGCCTTCTGTACAGAAATTGCTGTTTTTCCTTTGGAAAAATAAACATATTATTTAATTTTCATTTTCCGCTTTTAATTGTGCCAAGTAGAAGCTGACATGAGGCGGGAATTGGAAAGGAAAGAGCAAGAAAGGAAGAAAAATCAAAAGTTAGAGTTCACTCCTGGAGGAGTACAGCCAGGAAATGCTGTCCCTACACCAAAAAACAACATACCAACTCCAGGTACTTGAATAAAATTCAGCCCATTCCTTTTTATGGTATAAGAAAATTTCGAGTGCTATTCTTTGAACTGTGGGCCCATTGTTCTTCAGGATTGACTGCCGTTTCTGGTGGAGCAATAAATGTAACATCAGCTGCTTCAGATGTTATGGCTCGGGAAGGTAGACCGAACAAGAAGTCAAAGTGGGATAAGGTTCATTTACTTGCATATGATTTGCTTTCTTAAGGAAATCTGAGTTTGAGATAAATGCCTGAATGTTTTCGGTTTTAGGTGGATGTTGATCAGAGGACCACTGGGGGGCAAGAAAGTCTTTCCAGTGTTAGTGCTCATGCAGCGCTTCTGTCTGGTGGATATTCTGCTTTCGCGTAAGTTCTGTTTTGAATTGTCTTGCCTTCCGTTTATTTTAATGTGATCTTAAAATTATGCTGCCTCTTTGGTGAAATGAGATTAAGAATACGCCTACCACGAGATCCCATCTTATGGTAGATTTTGGTCTAGTTGAGGGGTAAAAAATTATGCGATTCTTTGGAGTTTGTTTATATAGGTTTAATTTGTGTAATGACAGGCAACAAAGAAGAAAGGAAGCAGAAGATAAGCGATCTAGTGATAGAAAGTCTGATAGAAGATAGTAAACCTTGACTTGCATATTTGCACGAAGATGAAAGGAGCGGCTATTGCAGACATTCGAGCTTGTATCCTCCTTGGTTGGAAACATATTTCTTATACATAATCAGGGGTGAATTTTTATTTAGATAACATCATTATTCTACCTTCGATTCTCTAGCTGCTATACTTCTTAATGATATGTAGTTGAAGCTGTACACCCGATGTTTATCCACATATAATGAAATGTTTTGTGATTCATCGCCTTAATGGGATATTCATATTTGGATCCTCTCAACTTGACGTCTCACATCCAAGCAAGTCTTTATCCCTAAATTTAGTATATGATAAATAGAGAATCCAAATCCATGTTTTGCTTAATTTTCCCTAGTGTCGTTGCTTTGCAGTGGGCTCCCTCCCTCTTTCATTATAATAGTAATCTTTTTATCATGGTCTTTAATTTACAGTATGCAGTCAAATAGCATCATTGTTGATATGTGATGTGGAACCAAGCAGAAAGGAAAGGGTAAGGTCCTACCTCGTATTTTATTAACACCATCATTGTGTGTGCTTAATTGTTTATTCTACTTGTTTTTTGTTAGGCCGATCAAATGCCTCTTTTAGTCTTGAATCATCTTCTTGAATCATTGTGTGTGCTTAATTGTGTGTGCCTAATATTTATATCAGAATCAACTTGTCCCCAGCTACCTCGAGCTTCATCATAATACCCTTCAAGTGTCATCGCTTTCGAGTCATAAAATCTCTCTATCCGTTCTGTGTTTGTGTAATTTTCTTTATGCCTGAATAAATGATTTCCCTGTATTGTACGTATTGGGAAAATCTAGTGGGTGCCAAAATATCGTGATTGAGAAGTTGCACAATAATTTAATGGGATTACCAGTTTTACCTTTTTCGGCAGCAGCCGCTGTTCTTTTCACACTCATTTTTACTATTTTAGTATCACAACTCACAAGTGGAGTAGCAAAACCACAAAATCCAAAATTTATTAATGCAAAATGTATTTTTGAATTTGTATGTTTTACATTCAATGAAAATAAACAAATCATATAAAAATTATTAGAGACACATTTGCATAAAATAATCTCACTGTGAGATGAGATATAAGTTGAGCATTGACATTTTAATACTTTAGAAGAGGTGGATGTGATTTGTGTTGTGATATGAGATCATATGAGTTTTTGTCAAATTATTAGATTGAACCTCACTCAACTCAGTTTTTACTACACCAAAATTATATTTTCCCCTACCCCTCACGTAAGATCCATTGGAACTTGATTTTTGAATGTTTATTGGGCAGGTAGGAGGTTTAAATGCTGCTATGAATGGCCCCCGCAACTAACAAAAATAAAATAAAAAAATAAAAAAGGATTTTGTAAAACAATAAACCCTAATTGCAGAGTGGCTCGAATATCAAGGCTGCAAACTTGTCTCTGCATTCGCAAGAGAGACATTGATACTCTTCACACTTCACACGTCGGATTTTCTGTAATTTTAATGTGAACATGATTAATAATATAATTATAATAACTTGAAAAAGGAAAAATTAAATAAAAACTGCATCTACGTGGAAAGCAGCCTTTCGACTTTTGAAGCTGACAAAGTATATCCCATTTCCATGTTACGATTTCTCCTTTAACCATTAAACTTTATGGCAATTAAATTTACAGTTCTTGTAATTTCGTTTACGGGTGGTGGAAAATGTTGCTGATTATTCTGATAATCAACTTTATCATTTTTTTGTCGGTATATTTTAACGAACTGCAAATAAAAATAGATGAAACTGAGGGACGGATAAAATTTCCATTGGTTTACATGTGTTTTTATAAAGACAGGTATGTGTACAATACAGAAAATGACAAGTATATATTAATATGCCTTTATAGTAAAATATGCTTATTTAAGCACATGATTTTACTATTTTGAGAAATTTTTCGTTTATTTCGATTTCAACTTAATGAAGGTTTTGAGAAATTTTTCGTTTTTCCTTTTCAATTCTCATTAGGATTTCATATAAAATTTTTCATTTCCTTTTCAATTCTCATTAATATTTCATATAAAATATTTTGCCAAAATTTATTGTCAACACTTACATTTGGTGAGACTTAAATTCAAAGGAATTTTTATTTATTAGTAGCGTCATCCTTTTTATTTACGGACAATAAAATTTATACATATTGTCCGAGAAATCGGAGTAGATAAACTTTATTCTCATATAATTATTGTGCTTTTATGATGAGATGTTCACTCGTAAAATTTTTGCTTGAAAAATAAAAAGAAATTTTTTAAAAGAAAAGAGTGAGTCTCTTATATGTTATTTATACAAAAAAAAATATTATTATGTGAAAATAAATTAACTAATTAATATTATTTAATGAAAAAATTAATATTATTAAAAAGTACATTTAAATTACATAATTCACCCCCAAAAGTGAATTACATACAATACTTTGTTCAAAAAGAAAAGGAATCTTGTTTTATAAATTAATTTTGTAGGTATTCAAATATTTGCGAGCCTCAGAAAATTACCTAAATTAATAAAGATTATAATAATTAGAGTAATCATGATTTAAACAAAAAAGGGAAAGTACAGCAGGAAGGCAGGGCCTAACGGTAACATCTGGTTTGGCAGTGCCTTGAGGGGCAATTCTGGAATTAAGAAAAGGTTAACGGAACATTCACTATCAAAGAAAAAGCTTAAAAGCAAATCAACAATCCCTCCCTCGTTAAAAAGCTTCAGAGTGGGCTGCAACTGCACACTCTTATATATTCATATATAAACACACACGACCACTGTACGTTGGTCCAATCACATTTGACTCTGTCTCAACTTTTGCTGCTTTTCTTTCTCTGTCCTCGATTTTCTTTTTTTGCTTTTTTTACTTTGAGCCAAGACTTTGTACGATTGCAGCATAAGTCTTGCTAATTTATTGTTTTCTTGAATACCCTTCTGAGAGTTTGAGAAAGAGATAACAAAGATTGTGAAGAAAATTGTTAAGTTGAGAAATGGCTGCTCCAAAAGCAGAGGAAATTAGTCATCCGCCTATGGAGCAACTCCAAGGCTTGGAGTATTGCATTGATTCTAATCCTTCTTGGGGTATTTTTATTTTGTTTTTTCCACGTTTCTGCATTCAATCAATTACCCCTTTTCTTTTCTTGATTGATTTATGCTTGTGAAAACAGGGGAGGCAATAGCTCTTGGATTTCAACATTATATCTTAGCATTAGGGACTGCTGTGATGATTCCCACCTTTCTTGTTCCGTTGATGGGCGGCTCTGACGTAAGACAATTTGATAAATTAATTAACTTTACTTATTTTTGTTTAGGTTTCTTGATTTTTAAAGATTGTTTATTTCTTACAGCAATAAAATTCTGTTTCTTACAAAGAAAAAGTTTTTTTAAAGATTCATTATCAAAAAGGCAGATGTTCTTGATTTCGTGAAGCAGTGGTGCATTCAAGATTTTGTGGTTAATTTGCTTTCAAAAAAAAAAAAAAAAAAAGAGATTTTGTGGTTAATTTAAACTTGATGATGTTTGTAATCAGGATGATAAAGTGAGGGTAGTCCAAACTTTGCTATTTGTTGGAGGAATAAACACACTGCTACAAACGTTGTTCGGTACCAGATTACCCACTGTTATTGGAGGGTCATGGGCATTCGTGGTGCCTATAATCTCAATTATACATGATTCATCTTTGCAAAGAATTCAAGATCCTCATGAGGTATATATCTTGTGTTGTTTCTCACAAGTTTCTTATTTATGTCAGCATATACAATTCTTTTGTTCTTAGAAAATGAACTTACCTAAGACATTGAAATGATTTGCTTCAACTAACTAAAAGTAGGACAAGTTATCATCTTGCATGAAAGGTAGTTCAAAGCACGTGCTGTTTAATGCTAAATGAAGTACTCAAATCGTATTTATACACAAGGCCTATTTTATATATATTTCCTAAGAGATGACTTCTAAAGTGTATCCTTGAAGTATAGATGCAATTCAGTGTCTCCATTTTTTCTGGACTTTGGTATAGTTTTTACAATGGCTGTTGATGCATTATTTTGCATGTGTAGAGATTTCTTGGTACAATGAGAGCAATACAAGGTGCTTTAATAGTAGCATCAAGCGTGCAGATAATTTTGGGCTATAGTCAGTTGTGGGCTATTTGTTCCAGGTATAGTTTTTAATACACTTCAACCTTGTGAAGTTTTGCTTGTGTGAGTTAATTGAGAGAAGAAAGCTTTTTCTCTTCAGGTTTTTCAGTCCACTTGGGATGGTTCCAGTAATTTCTCTAGTGGGTTTCGGCTTGTTCGATCGTGGCTTCCCCGTGGTACGTTGAAACCTCATTTTAAATTGCTGAAAAGATAGTTTCTTTATTAGTATATATATGATTGATTGGCTTTAACAAAAATGTGTTTGTGATGTAATGTATCAGGTGGGGCGATGCGTGGAAATTGGCATTCCAATGTTCATCTTATTTATTGCCTTTTCTCAGGTAATGGTTATTAACTATAGCTCCAAGATTGCATAGAATATGTTAGGAGTAGTGAAATTTCCAGTACATAAATAACAAAATGTGTGACAGTTGTTCAGAAATTTGGCATATACTCCAATATAAGTTTATTCAAATCTTGTGCCCTATTGTTGCCCCAATAGGTTCAGAAATTTGGCATATACTCCAATATAAGTTTATTCAAATCTTGAGCCCTATTGTTGCCCCAATAGTACTTATCATTTCAAGAAAATGTAAAAACAGTTTACATATTGATGATAGATTAGTGATTTTGGGTTCCATTTTAGAAACTCTGTATTATTAAGCTAATAATATGCTTGTGTTATTCTGTTACACAGTACTTGAAGCACTTCCAACTAAGAGAAGTCCCCGTATTGGAGCGATTTGCACTTCTTATTTCCGTCACTGTTATATGGGCTTACGCACACCTCCTAACAGCTAGCGGAGCATACAAACATCACCCGGAGTTGACCCAAATTAACTGTCGCACCGATAAAGCGCATCTAATTTCTGCTGCACCATGGTTCGAATACATACATACGTGCATGTTTATATATCTGTCACATTTTAACAGAAATGATAAAAACCATTAAAATTTCTCAATAGGATCAAAATCCCGTATCCGCTTCAGTGGGGTGCGCCCACGTTCGATGCTGGCCATTCATTTGGAATGATGGCTGCTGTACTAGTCTCCTTGATTGAGGTAAAAAAAAAATTCTGATGTTGGTAAAAGTGTAATTAGTGAAATAGTTAACAAGAATTTGTGTTTTTGTGCAGTCAACTGGAGCATATAAGGCAGCATCTCGTTTGGCTAGCGCCACACCGCCTCCTGCTCATGTTCTTAGCCGTGGAATAGGGTGGCAGGTCTGTAATAAACTCTACTGTGATGCAACTGATAATTCTGTCTCTTAATGAAGTAGAATCTTAGTATGTAATTTTAATGTGCTACAGGGAATCGGTATCCTGCTGGATGGATTGTTCGGTACTGGTACTGGATCGACAGTATCTGTGTTAGTGTTTCGGTTAATTTTCAGACACAGTGAGGCTATTTAGTTAGAGTTTGCTTTCTAACATTATCTTTTATATCAATCAGGGAGAATATCGGTCTTCTAGGAAGCACTCGAGTTGGGAGTAGGAGGGTAATCCAAATTTCAGCTGGTTTCATGATCTTCTTCGCAATTTTAGGTGAGCAAAAGAGTCTGCTTTCAGTTGTCTAGAGTTGTTGTATTGTTACAAAACTGGTAATACTATAACACATACTTTTTGATATGTGTAGGCAAATTTGGAGCCTTGTTTGCATCAATACCATTCACGATATTTTCAGCATTATATTGCGTTATGTTCGCTCTTGTTGGTGAGCTTTCTGTCATGTTTGCTCTCTCTTGATGATAATGTTCAGTTTGTGATGATTGTTTTTATTTTAACGACTTTTCCAGCTTCGGTGGGGTTATCGTTCTTACAATTTACAAACATGAACTCGATGAGGAACCTCTTCATTGTGGGCGTGTCCTTATTTCTTGGACTATCGATTCCTGAATACTTCAGGGAATACACTACGGGTGCTTTTCATGGTCCTGCTCACACCAGGGCTGGATGGGTGAGTTTTTGTTTCATTTTCCAAATAAAACAGTAGACATTATAGCATTCTTGTTCTAATGAAATGGATCAAAATTGCAATCGCAGTTCAATGATTTACTCAATACGGTGTTTTTGTCATCCCCAACGGTTGCCTTAATCACTGCTGTGTTCTTGGACAACACACTCGAATACAAGGACAGCGCCAAGGACCGTGGAATGCCATGGTGGGCAAAGTTCAGAACGTTCAAAGATGACAGCAGAAACGAAGAGTTTTACACCCTTCCGTTCAATCTCAACAGATTCTTTCCTCCATCATGATCATCTCATCATTTTGGAAGGACAAGTTTCAAAGAGGAGAAGAAGAAGAATGAGCTTATGAGTGATTAGAGAAGAGAGTGTCCAAATGTATTTTGAGTAGTGGATTTACTTGATGACAGATAAAGCCTCCTCTGTCAGTTATTTATTCATTTATTTCAAGATTGATCTGGTTTGGGTTATCTAAGTTTAATCCAATAAAACTACATTTATCATCTTTTCTGTGTGTTTCAATAATTTCATGATATGCATTTATTTACAAAACAGTATAAAAGAAGCAATTCAATTTCATTCTCAGATAAAAAAAGACACACACGTCATGATTGATGCTTGCACATGCATTCTTTGCATCTGGGTTGTCGATAAATGCTTCTACTGGGACGTCTGACACGCACTCTTTGACCTTCCTCAATCATCTTCCTCGCTCTGCTCTCAAAACTATGCCACCCAATCGTGCTATTTTCTTGCAAAATTGCAGCTAGCCTCTTCTTGCTTGGCCTCAATGTGGGAGCACTTCCTGCCCCATAATATGTTCGAAAACCAGACACCAGAGACGAAAGCTGGCTCCCAGAATCCGTCATGGCAAACACATCAGAAACAGCACAAGCAATGAAGTCTAAAGCTGCAAGCTGCACCAATATTAAATATAGGTGATGTGAATTGTTTCAGAGAGGAAAATAAAATCAGTTACACTATTTAATACCTGAGAAGAAAAATTGCTGAAAGGTGCCATTTCACTTGGTGAAAGAAGATCTTCTTTCGTCACCAGATTTGGGTAAAGATTGATCAGAGGACGCATCCTCGTTTTTCCTCCATAAATTTGGGATCCAGCAAGATAGATATAAGTTCCAGTGTTGAATCCAAGACCAGCAAGAACAAGTGCTGCTTCTTCTGGTGTCAATGGACATCTTCCCATATTTCTCAGTTCTTCGGGCAAAAGGGGTCTGTCCAATTTTCAGAAAAAAACAAAATTTGAAAAAAGGTTGGTAGATCATGATCAGTAAACATAGCTAGAGGGTTGGAGCTTGATTGCATACTTGGTTTTCTTCAAGCGCTCGAGAAGCAGAGGAAAGTGCTCTTGTCTGTAAGCTGTAAGTTCCCTCGTCTCAGCTTCGCCACCTCCAAAATCGCACATAGAATACGCCACCATATCAACTTCAAACCTCAAATGCAGAGCAAGGTATTTGTAAGGGCTTTGTGTTAGGACATCCTCTTTGGGAGGTAAGAAGCTTCCAAGAAGCTGTTTATCCAACATGTTCCTACCAGTTCCATACTTTCTTATCCTTTTCACCAGTAAAGAACCCGTTTTTTGAATTTTAGGTATAAACCTCAAAGCATGGAAATTGCATTTGCATCGAAGTTTCTGCAAAGCCAGTATTTCTTATCTAAACAACTGAACTTTTGCAATAAAAGAATATATTTGCAATATCTGCATTTTTTTTTTCTACCTGAAGATCAGAAGGCAATGATTCGAAACCGAGTCTGTTTCCAAATCCGAGGAAATGAACAATTCCATTACGCGATAAAATAGGATATATATTCTGTATATATTCAGCAGGTGTTGCCTCCTTTGAAAGGTCTGCATCTGTTACCTGTAAAAACAGTATCGAATGGCTTAAAACATTGTTCTGGTAAAGCAAATGTCCGACAAAAATTTGAATGTGTAACATACTAGACTACCAACGGCTTCAAGATCAGTCGATTTCAGATGAGAAGGGAGCTCCTTTACAATATTTATATCATCCTTTAGCGCGTTCATAAAAGTCTCCTCTTGATAAATATCACTGAACTGGCTGCAATCACAAAGGAAGAATACTAAATTAGTTTTAACTTGTGTCTTAGTCTTAAATGGAGAAAATAGCGAGTCTAATATCACCTGGGATCCTTCCATACGTTGCTGTAAAGAAATCGTGGAATTACTAATGTTGCATTTAGTAGAAATGCCACAGCCACAGCATTACATACCTGCACATAACACAAGGAGCAAGAGTTTACAGACGAAAGTAACAAGAAAAGTGAATTATCAGAAGAAAGCAAAACAGATTGATATAAAATACAAAATACGGAAAAATATCTTTTGTATCTGCACATTATCATGTCAATGTAAAACATCAGAAACAAGAAACATCAGAAACAAGAAACATCAAAAAAGAATTTACTTGAGAACAAGAAAATAAAGAAATCTTACTGCTACTCGTTGTTGATTCAGTCCACCATTAGCACTAACCAATATAAAACCAGTGCGGTTGTTCACTGTCCCTGCCCTGACAAACATAAACGGTTAAACAAGAATCAACTTTTGTCAAATGTAAAGCAATGAAAAGTTAGTACACAGATGCACCTTTTCACATTCTTATCTGCACAAGGTCTCCACAAAGAAGCTTCAGGATATGGTTCTCTCCAAAACTTCGATACTTTCTGGCCGACATCATTCTGCAATAGAACAAGTAGTAAATAAAAAACTCAAGTTTTAGAGTTGGTAATATATAACAACTAATACTCTTGAATGAAACAACTAGTACTGTATAAAAATTCACACAAAATGCAAACCAGTTGCACGGTGAAACTGGTTTACATAAACACACTGGAAGCGACAGGTTTGGCATCATACCTCAGCAAGTGAAACAGAAGCCATATGTAATAGGCGAGAGTACATAACCGAACTTTTTTCCCGTTCATTTTTCGTAGCATTTGTCTCCTACACACAAGGACAAACCATAATCACAATTAGAAAAAATCGATAGAGAATAGATAGAACACGTCAAAGTTGTACCTTTGGGGCGTACGTGTTTCTTGGAACTGGACTATTCTTGAGAAATGTTGGATCAAAATAGGAAAACATAAACCAATCTAAGAGAAAAAAGAATCCCATCAACATGAATGTGAATATAATAGACCTCATGTGCCTATGGAACCACCATAGATGCCTTTTACCACCACAAACTCCTTTACATGCATTAAACTTAACAATGTCATTCTTACATCCTTTAACCAACATAGCTTTGTCCCAATTACACTCTCCTACAGACACTCTCCTACCTAGGGAAGGATCGCCGTTTTGTAACATTTCACTCCATCTCAACTGATACTCCTTCAGTCCATCCAAATTTAAAGAATCGGGTCGGGGGCTTTTCGGAAACCCCTGCTTTCCCATTTCTTTAAAATGATGCAAGATCAGGACACTATGATCACAGCTCTCTTATCTTATTACAATGATGCAAATTAGGACACTATATTCATGTCATGAGTTGAATTTTATTTAGATTAAGGAGAGGGAAGCTTGAGAAAAAGTACTACACTGGGAGGGAAATTGGAGCATGGAAAAATTAGATAAACCAGAAATATCAAAGAAAATCATGGATTGCAAGTTAAGTTTATAGAGTTGGTGAAACTTAGGTTTACATATCAATATTTAAAACAAATAATGCAGGCATAAATTGAGTCAATGAACACTGAAATTGGAAGCAAATATAATTAAATTCTGACCTTATAGTTGTGTTTGTAACAACAAGAGGCGATGAATAACATAGCGAAAAACAACCCTCCACCAAACAGGCTTCTTTATTTTCCATGCTTTGAGTTGAAGAATTTGAATAAGTTGGAATGAAGAAGATAGAAAAAAGAAGGCTTCAACCTCAAGGCCACTGAAAAGAGGCACAGATAGGAAGTTTTTATCGCGGGCCCTTTTCAACCGATCAAACTAACTACCCCTTTGGTATTCTTTAAATTTTTCCCTTATTATTTTTCCTTTTTTTTTTTGGGGGGGTGGGGGTGGGTTGTGTTGGTTGCACCTACTTAATTAAATTTTAATTTTTCTTTATATATTCTAGATTACGAAAAGGTCTTTGAACCTATTTTCGGCAGTTTTAATACTTTTTCTAAATGAGGTGAAGATTAGCTTTCATTATTGCAAATACACTGTGTGTATAGGATGTTCGGTCACAAAGTCAGTGGTTGTGAGATGAACAATTCATGAAATTAAATATTTTTTAAAATATGATACTTTTTAATTTTTATACTAAAATGTATTTCTTGTGGCATAGTTGTGATTTGAAGGTGATTTGTCCTTGTGATATAAATCTTTTGTAAATATGTTTGCAAACTCTAGTGGAATGGGACATAAGTGTTTTTAAGTTGTCCTCTCACTGTTTTAGTTTTTAAGAAGTGTTTTTAAACTGTGAGTAGAGTTTGAGAACACTCTGAGAATTGAATACTGATCTGAAATAGGTACTAGAGTGTGTGACGATCTGTGGTTCAATTCAATCTTAATAATGGTAATAACTCATTATACGTGTGTCAGTGTATATAATATATACTCATATATGCATGACATTGATTTAGGAGATAGACTGAGTTGACTTAAAAGTGGAGAATAAACGACGATTACTGGATTACACGATTCAAAAGTTACCTTATTTTGAATCTGATTTATTTATATCAAGCGTAAGTAACAAAAAAATAATCATCCACTTACTCTTATTATCCTATGCAACAGAAAGTTTTCACTAATTGCTCTATGCTGACGCGATAAATTATTTTGGCAGACTTTTACACAGACATATTTTCTACAGAGTGGTTATTTCAGGTTTTGAGTATGTTTTATGAAAAATAAAATTCAGATTGAAAAAAGTTAGAGAGATGGATATATGATGATAAATAGATGATGGAAATGAAAGACGCGTAAGAATTTGATGAATAGACATGAAATTAATTATTTGGATATCCCAAACCCAAACCTGTGGACTGTGCAATCCACATGCTTCACACAAATGATGTTCCTTGTTTCTTTTCTTTTCCCCTTATTAAAAGACTCTAATGACAGCAAATTTGCTGTTGATGCCAATCATTTTCTTGCCCCATGTAGGTCCCTCCTCCTTTAATTTGCATCTACCTAGCTATATTTATTGGTAATATAGTAATACTCAATTCCTCACACTAACTTTGGATCATTTGTACATTTACTCAATTCGTGATAGTTAAGAAATAAGAAGAATTGTCTGTTGTTTTTTTGGGAAATACGGTGTCTCAATAATGAATGAATGATTAGTCTATTGCGTGTATTAATATAGCAAAGGAAAGGAAGATTCCGTTATTCGGTAGACATGGTATCTGAGATATCAGAAAATGTTAAAAATTTAAAAGTATAGTTATATATTTTTTTTCGGAGGAAATATTATTTAATATGGAAACGGAATATGTTAACCGTTAACTTACAATAATCTTTAATAAGTAAGTTGAAAAAGTGTATTTTACTCAATTATCCACTATTTAACTTTTAACCCATTTCCCAGTATAGTGTTTCAAACAAGTTAATGGTATATATATAAAAAGAAGCGACAAGTCAACTTTGTAAGTGAAGAGGTTTTGATAGTGAAGTTCTGATATTCCAGATCAGATCCACCAGGTTTTCACTTATTATTTCAATAATAAAGAATAATAATGTAACTCCAACACCACTCCTCCAGCACGTTTCAGCTCAGCTCCTAAATAGTTTATAATCTCATTCCTACGTATATGTACAAAATTTTGATGCTTACTATGTTATATATCCATCCTCTTCAATGTAAGAGAATTCAGTTGCTGTGATGGCTCAAGAACAGAGAGGAGGCAGTGATGATTCAAGAAATTCAGAAACTTTTGCAGGTCCAAAAGTGGAGAGGGAACTAGAATCATGTTCGATCGACGTCGATTATTCAGGTGAAAATGAGAGGATCTGCAGAATATGTCATTTGAGTGCTGAGGAAAATGGTAATAAAGGAGTAGTTGATTTGATGGAGCTTGGTTGTGGATGTAAAGGTGAGCTTGCAGTTGCTCATTTGCCTTGTGCTGAGGCTTGGTTTAAAGTCAAAGGAAACAGGTAATTAATCTACTCCCATAAAAAGAGACTTAACTACACATATAGATGATTTTTGTTTTATTTTTTGGTTGTAGATTGTGTGAGATATGTGGCGAGGTTGCGAGAAATGTAACTGGCGTTGGTGATAATGGATTCTTGGAAGAGTGGAATGAGATCAACGGCGGTAGTTACAACAACACATCAGATGAAAGAAGAGGATGCTTCAATGGACAGCCATTGTGTAACTTTTTAATGTCGTGTTTGGTTATAGCATTTGTAGTTCCCTGGTTTTTCCGTGTTAACATGTTCTAATTTTCCCCATTTCTTTCTTTCGTGTTTCGGATATTTTGATTATGCCACAAGCCTTCCATTACAATTATACTGAAAGAAACAGTCATTTGTGGAGATCGGTTGATTCTTGGCAAATCACAAGGCCCGTCAATTAAAAAATAGCGAAAATGGGAATACAAGTTCGAATAATTGAAATCCAGTTTACGAAGAAATGCCATCTAGTGACCTGATTAGGAGCTCTACAAGCTCACTCTTTTTAAGTTTTGAATAACCCTTGATTCCTTTAGATTTGGCAACTTCTTTTAACTTAGTGAGTTTCATTTCCTCCAACTTTAGTGATTGCTCATCGTTTGCTGGTAATCCTTCACTCTTGAGCTCAATTTCGTCCCTTGGGATTGATGGTGCCAGCGTTTCTGGTAATTTTTCATTTCCCGTTTGAATTTCCTCATCTGTAGTTGATAAAGTTGGTATTGGAGACCTCCTACTGAAACTTGACGGTGGCCTCGTTGATTTCAAGCCTGTTGCTGATAATTGCTCTGGTCTGTCCTCTTTCTTCCAAGAATCATTTTGAGGAGCCAAAAATTTGTCCCTTTTCTTACCTACAGTTTTCCCTGTCAGGGAGCATGAACTAAGTTTAAATCAACAACAAACACCAGGCAAAAGAGATGTCAAAAGAAGATAGATGCAGTTCAGAGATATAGATACAGATTAGACTATAATAATTACTACCAACAACCAATGCATATATTTTACTCTTAGCACTAAATCTTTGTTCTTTTTAGGTATGCATATACATATTCAATGCAATCTTAGTCTATAAACTGCGTCTTTTTTTCAACTGAATTGGAATTGCATTCTCTTCATAAAAGAAACATTGTTTGTCTCACCTTTTCCTCGCGTCCTTGATTGGTGAAGAACTTCCAAAATTGATTCAGCTGAGGGCGAGGGAGAGGGCTTATCTTCAGCAGCAGCTTTTGGATTCCTCTTCTTGGGATTTAGAGCCCCCCCTTTAGAAATGGAAATCTGTATTCGCTTAAACAGAGCTAAGATCTCTTCCTTGTTAGATGTTAAAGATGATCTATCATCAAATGATTGAGGATAATCCTCAGCCTTGTTTTTAGGCCTTTCTCTGTTCCCATCAGCTCTAATGCTCCATACCAGAGGCCTAACTACTATTTCTGCCAAATTGAACAAGCTGCATCAAGAAATGATACCTCAGTTCGATTTTGGAAACAGGTTCATCTGAAATATGCTAATTCATGTATAGTAGCCAAATTAAGAATGACTAAAGACCCATTTAAGCTATGGAGATTGCAAAGTGACCCCAAATACCAAAACAAGTGTTAACCACCAAAGAAATGAATGATGAACACGAGATTGGGGATGACATTCCCATCTACCAGAATTTAATGATGGATTCAGCTACATTTAGGCCACAGATTACTAAGATGGATTGCAGGGATAATGTTATCCTAGTATATTTAGCTGTACCAAATTTCTTGAGATTGATATTTATTCAAATTAATGAACCAGGGTGTAAGAGAATTTTCAGAAAACATAATTATTGTCACCAACCAATAATTATAGGGCATTTTAGTTCATGATTCACATAATAACCTAAACAGGGGCACCGCCCAAAATTCGTAATAACAGAAGAACAAATTCACCTACGATTCAAATTAAGGGTTTCCTCAACAAATTGAGGTGGGTTTTCTCAAGAAGTCTACAAGCTCTTGTTACCCATGTCTCAAATTCACTTATGATTCAAAGAATAACCTAAACAAGTGTACCGCCCAAAATTGGAAATAACAGAAAAATCAAATGCCTACTCAAACAAGAATGATAATAATCAAAGAGAAAGGTGATTCATACCTTTAAGAGAAAAAGGCGGTTTTCCGAATGTAGGTATGGTGGTGAAAGCGGAAAAGGATGGGAATTGAACAACGGCGGAAAGTAGGTAGAGATTGGATCCTGCCATATCTGCTTTGGTCGGCGCCGCTATCAGTAAATTGACGATTATTCAATCGTAGGCAACTATAAATCGTTGGAATGGTACACCACAAAGCAAAGCACAAGTTGTAGGTGGGTATATCCTGACCACACCTCACTTTCCTCACGCTCTACCAAACACCCTGCATCTCCTCTTATATTTAAATTTATTTTAAAATATTTAATAATTACAATATGTACATAAACACAATATTTTAAATTTATAAATCACAAACATATATATAATAATATGAATATTTCTATAAAAACCACCATCAATTTCAAAATTGTTTCTCCATATTCAAATATATGTTCGAAATTTTAAAATTAAATAGAATAATTTTAATGCGAGTAAATTTGAACCCGCCCAATTGTCATTCATATTTCAGAGAAGGAAGTTGTGGACTTTGTGGTGGCTCATAAAAGGGATTTTTTGAAATCGTTGTCTAGGGCCCCAAGAAGAGGTCGGTGTTGTAAGCAAGGGTGAAGTGGAAGTGCCCAGAGTTGGGTCGATTGAAGCTTAATACGGATGCCTTGATGAGAGCTGGGTGTGGTGTTAGTACTAGGGAAGTTCTCCGTGATTTATCTGGTCATGTGGAGTTGTGCTTTAGTGAGAGATGTTGTATGGTGAACGTTGGTGTAGCGGAGGCCATTGCTATTAGATTGGGCCATCAGTATGCCCGGGACTAGGAGGTACATGATTTAGTGGTTGAGTCTGATGCTCAGGTTGTCATTTATGTGTTGGTTCGTCCAAGATAAGACTTGAGCTACTTGGAGAGTGTGGTTTGTGATATTTTGGAGCTAGCAACTGTGTTTGATAGAGTTGAGTCCACGTGGACAAGAAGTGAAGAAAATTATGTTGCTCATATATTAGCTATTTTTTTTTTTTTCTTGTACTTTTTACTTTCTTTTCTATCCATATTTTGGATAATATTGATGCTACGGTGGAGGTCGATCTTTTGGTACTCTAATTACTCTAGTTTTTCCTTTACAAAAAATAAATAAATTATAATAGTAATACTCGCAGTATTTTGGTTAATTTTCCACCCAATCTTTTACAATTTCAATTGGGAGTGTCTCCAAACCCATGATGTTGATGTCCAACACTTCGATTTTGGGCTACTTTGATGGTCCATTATCCAATTATTATAGGAAATTTAGGAGAAAAGTGAAATGAATTTTTTTCGAAATAATCACCTCGTCAAATTGTTGTCAGTAATCCTTTGATCAATTTGCCCTCACATATATGAGGATTTGTTGTAATTACTGATATCTTTTATCCACGTGTTTTGTATAAAAAATAATAAAATACCGAATGAAACAAAAAAATAGAAGTAAGAATTATTTATTAGTATTATGAGTAGTGTATCATAAAAAACTTTTTATAATTCACTTTTAAACGAATAGACTAGATGTTCCATGTCATGTGAAAGTGGAGTTCAATTGCAAAACCCTAATAAACAACTCAAGCATGAAAACTGGACCAGGTAATAATCCATAATTATTTGCTTAAATATTGTCAATGACCTGGCATTGCTCCACTGTAATTATGTATAGAATGTGCCCACACACATATAATGAAAATACTTAAACCATAAGCATTCAATTTCTTGTACTAGTTTTCAAGTTAAAGAACAAATGATTGCATAAGAAAAAGGTTAATCTAGAACAAGCTAAATGACAGTTATTATACAGCATGAGAGCAAAGGTGGTCCATGATGCATCTAATTAGATTTGGAAGCCAACATCTAAAACAGTTGAATTTTAGATATCAACAGTTGTACTTGTGCATATATCCATCTCTTAATTAATATACCCATCTTAATTTACAATCCTTTTCAAAATGTTGCAATCATAGTTCAAGGCATCCCGAATGGGGTAAAGGACACAATAAACCAGTTAAACGATTATCAAGATAATTTATATAAGGGGTGTTTATTAATTACAAATAAAATAAAATAAAATGCTGTGATACTAAAAGACGATAGATTAATTTCAGAACCAATATACAATAAATAAACGAAAAGCTGAGTTCAGAAAAGAGAAAAAAAAAAAGGCTGATACTACGTAAAATGCAAAAATTAAAGCAGATTCTTACATCTCAGCAACAAAAGCTGAAGAGTATCATTAAAGTAAATGAGTACAATTAAAAAGTAATAATCAGGCTTTTTTTTTTTTTTTTTTTAATTGCGTGGCAAATCATACAGCCAACATCCAAGCTAAAAGATAGTACGATCAGTCAAACTTTTCTGCAATCAATAATATTAAAATTACACAAAAGAATCACCCTTCCATTTCACACTCAATTTCTTGAAATTTCTCATTTTACCAAAATAACTATCAGAACAAACTCAATTTAATTCCCCTAAACAAAAACTAACCAACAAATAAAATAAATAAATCCCCCCATTTTAATTTCATTTGCAACATTTAGAGCAAAGAACCAAGAAAACAATAAGAAAAACAATTGAAGAAAGGCCAATCGCAACGCCAAGAACAACCTTAGTTGGTTTACTGTGATGCTTCTTTTCCTCCATATTGTCGTCATAATCTCCATCATCGGAATCACTCGAATCATCATCGGACGATGAAGACTTCGCCGCCGGCGGAGACATCGGGATTCCATGTTTATCACAGGGGGCAACCCCAATCTTCACTTTCGACAAAATTGAGCGATTAAAACACAGATTCGAATTATCACCCACCTTAAACACCTCCAATCCTTTAATAAACGTCGCATTGAAAGGCAAAACGCCGCGGAAGTTGTTACTCTGAAGATTTAAGTACTTCAGTTTCTTCATATCTCTAATGAAATTAGGTATCGTCCCATTGAGCTGATTGGAGCTCAGATCGAGGTGCGTTAGCCCCGGCAATGCGGCTAAGGACTCCGGAATCGAGCCTGATAATGAATTCGAAGCCAGAGAGAGATTCTGCAGAGAGCTCAAATCTCCAATGGTGGTTGGAATCGTTTCGTTTAGAGCGTTCGATGACAGATTCAAGTGAAGCAGATTTTCGAGACGAGTGAGTGAGATCGGTATTTTACCTCTGATATGATTTCCTGATAAATCTACAAAAGTGAGATTCGGATGCCAATGCCTGGGGAGAATACCCGTGAGATTCGTGTGTGAAAGCGTAACAGAATGCAGGAATTTCATGTTTCCGAGAACAATCGAGGGGCCGCTGGCGGTTATGCCCACGCCGGAAACGGCTAACTCGGTTACATTCTGGAGGCGGCTGAGCCAGACGCCGGTGAGCTTCTTAAGGCTGTTGATGCAGGTGAATGAGCGGAGATTCGAGGTGAGGTCGTAGGGGAATCGAATTGGGGAAACAGGACAGTTGATGAAATTTAGGGATTTGAGAGCGGAGAGCGATTGGAGAGCTGTTGAGGATAAGGCAACGTCTTCGGAGCAGTTGGAGAGTGTTAGGGAGAGGAGGTGGCGGAAGGGGGAGGAGCCGTCGCAGGTGGTGGTGGGAGTGGCGGAGTGCGGCGGCGGAGAGCAGGGGTCTTTGGAGGTGGGGATGTTGAGGGATTGGAGCGCTCTGAGCTGTTTGGGGTCAAGGGGGGAAGAGGAAGTGCGGGAGGGGGGTTTGGGGGTTGGGGTGGAAGACGGGGACGGAGCAGATGTGGGAGAAATGGCGGTACGGGCGGCGCCGGTGGAGTTTACGGCGGAGATGAGGAGGAGGAAGATGAGGAGGGCATAGGGATTCGGTGACATTGTTTTGTTTAATGGAAGATTTTTTAGTTCAGAGAGTGTTGAGTGGACGGTAGTGTGGGTGTTTATGAGGAAGAAAGGGTGAGAGTGATGGTGTGACGATAATAGCCCTGGATATGCTTATATTTGCACACCCAAGTCCAGCCAGGCAGCGATATTAGTAGTGAAGAATGAGGATAGATGAATGATTTTTTGGTATTGACAAATGCAGAAATTTCACCTGAAAATGGTTGGGGGAAACTTCGCATATGGTAAAATTTCTATATAAGATAAGATAGTACTAAGATTAGGTAAAGTCTAATAATAAGATTTGCTTATTATGTAATGCAATTAGTTATTGGTTTACTTCTTTTTAGTTAAAAGAACTTCATTAATTATTACAAAAAATGAAGTAAAAGCATAAATTATTGAAAAAAAATTCTTTTAATGTTATCTTCAATCCTCGTTACAAATCAAAATAGCGGGCTTTCCGTCACTGCGAGAATGGAGCAAGGCTATCAGAATTTTTTTATCTTCATAACGGGTTCTTCATCTATCCGTGATTTCAAGATTACCCGAATTCATGTTGTGTATTCAAAAAATGTTAACGTTCTTGCTTTTTTCATGTACATCCCGAATCTTATTATACTACATACTTCAATTTGAATATCACACAAAAAATTATCATAATGGTCTTTAATGAAATTAATAAACTTGATCTCCGGTTGGCAAATGTATTTATCATCGCCTCATCGGGTCCATAGATTTGTACATGGGTTTCTTTCTAATTTTAAAAAGTTATTTTCTTTATCATCAAAGTTATAATATATTCTATTAATCCCAAGTTAGGATCATAAAAATATTATATAGAGAATTCTTTTTTTAACTATTCCTATTCTACTAGATGAGACTGTACGTCAATGTTGGGCCAGTCAAATCAAGTTCCAACAGTAGTTGAAAATGCTCTTTTCATAATAAAATTAACATTTGAGATACGATTAATCAACATATCTGAGTATATATTAAACTAAACATAAAAGTACTAGTGCCGTTAATTAAACTGGTGGTTCAAAACCCTATACACATTACATATGGGTATAGCTGGATGCACGCGCTCTCAGGTTGGCAGATTTTATTTGATTAAATTCTAAATAATTCCTTTAAACCATTTTAAATAATTAGCCATTATTAACTGTCTTAAAAATCAAACCTCAATTCATAATTGCTCCTTTAAATCTACATAACACAATAATGATGTTACACACTAAAATATAGTAATCTGAAGCAACATCATCATCCATTACATCATGCATGCAATGCAAATTCTTGACCAAATCAAGAATATTCAAATCAAAGCTAACTTTCCATTATTATACATGCTCCCAAAAATTGAAAGTGAAAAACCAAACCATCTTCTAAAACTGGAAGGTCAACAATCAATGGCAATGCAGCTTTGAGCAGCAGTTGAAGCATCATTTGTGGTAACAAAAGGATCAATCTTGACCCAAATAAGAGAGAAAACAGAGGCAAGAAGAACAGACCACAAGATAACAATGGTTGGAGTTCGATTTTGGCGGCCCATTAGACCCTTGAGGAAGGGATACAGATGCAGTATCACCCACATTGCAAAGAAGACTTTTCCGAACAGCGGGCCCCACGATTCGTACCCACTGTTGAGAGCGTCCGAAAAACCAGCAACGACCCCGACTAAGTTCATGATCAGAATGGTCGTCGGAGGGATCAAAACCGTCGTCCATTTTATTATGTAAAGATCACCGAATTCCCCGTCATCCGCTGCTTTGCTTGTGACTGTGAAGTTAGTGTCCACCCCTGCCAGCATTTTCAAGAATCCTTGGAAAACTGCAAAGAGATGGGCCGACACGCCTCCGATCACCCAAAACTGCTCATTTCGCCACAATGCCTCGATGCTTACGCCGCTCCACCTCAGCTCGAGCACGCTGGTTAGGATGATGGACATGAATAGGCCAAGAAACAGAACACTTGCTAGGTTGGACAGCTATATATACCAAATGGAAAAACAATAGTAATGATAATGTTAGATGATAAACTAATACTTTTTAGTAGGACAACTAATACATTTTAGTAAAAGAACTAATACTATTGGGGAAAGAAGACTTACCGTGGGGATGATGAACTTGCCGGTGACAAGGCAGATAGCGGGGAGCGTACAGTAGGCGACTAATGGGAGAGACGTGAAAGGGTAGACGATGGTGTTGATGTACGCAAGGCGTTGGAGCCATTTGAGGCGGCCGCCCCCAAAGCCGTACCACAACGGACAATGCCTACTCAAGAAGATTTCGACTGATCCCAACGCCCATCGCAGAACTTGGTGCAGCCTATCGGACAAGTTGATAGGCGCGGATCCCTTGAATGCGGGCCTCAATGGCATGCAGTAGAGTGATCTCCACCCACGGCAATGCATCTTGAAACCTGTCAAGATATCCTCTGTAACCGATCCGTATATCCAACCGATCTACAAATCACAAAAAATCTTGGTTGATTATGGATTTCAAGTAAGTCCAACTTGTATGTTTGAAAACACTAAACAGCAACCAAATTTCTCACCTCTTTACCCCATGCAGTCTTTTCTTCATACCCACAGCTAATGACATGGATTGCTTCTTTGATTAGCATTGATGGATTAGCAGAGTCAGCCACTCCTCCATTTTCCATCATTGTCGACTCAATGAAGACCGAAGATAAGCCGAAGGTTTTCTCAAAGCTCATTTGAGATATGAGTAATGACCTTTCGTGCTCATCGTAACCTATAAACGTTTGCAAACACATATAAGCCAGAGAAAAAATTGTAAACATATTTTTAAATGGTATTACTTGTTTCACTAAAAAGTATTAGTTGTTTTGACTGAAAAGTATTAGTTGTTGCAACACACAACTGTGTACAAGAGACTTACTGTCAATTTCCCTGAGGTTAAAGATAGCAGCATTAAGGTCTTCCCTTTTGGCATCACGATAAACCTCCGTCATGTCTTTCTCTTTGGCTGGCTTCTTTCCACGACAGCAACAACAGCAACCTCCACACCACGAGCAAGACGATGACGATGAATTCTTAGGTAGTAGAGTGGGGAGATTCGAAGGACCATAGCCGTAAAGGGCTTGTCTATTGAAACAACAACCTGTTCCAACATACATAGGTCCTTGAATACCATCCAATCCTTTCATGTTCACCTGACATCACAACACAACCAATTTTTAACTAACTAATTCTGATTTAATGCTTTTAGAGATTATATTCATTGTAACCAATCTCACATCGAAGAAAACTGTGTTGCGATTGGCATATCGATCACTCCTATCAATGCCGTCAAACCTCTGAGGAAACTGGACATAACATACGTCTCGACCAACTTGAGGATCCATATAGAAGCACATCGCCTCACGAATGGCCTGGCTGTTGTTAACGTAGTGGTCACAGTCAAGATTGAGTATATACGGTGCATTTGTGAGAACAGCAGACACTCTTATCTGGAAAAACGAAGAAAGCAATCATCAATCTCTGGTAATAATAACAAAGAGAAACGAAATTCATTGTCTTAAAACACAAGCATACCAGAGCATTCTCAGCACCGGCCTTCTTATGATGTTGATAACCAGGCCTCTTCTCTCTTGAAACGTAAACCAACCTAGGTAGCTCGTTGCCATCTATGTCGTACGCACCAGTATTTCCTAAAAACACCTGAATCATGCCAGGATGATCACGTGAATTGTTTCCAGGCCAAGCTGTTCCATCTGCCATGGTCCACCCTTCATCTGGTGTTTTCTGGGCCTTTGCTACCAAAGCGTTTATCCGCACTTTATACTCCTCGTAATCCCTCTATAGTAAAAAACAGGAAAATAGTAAATGGAGCCTTTTTATAAGCAAAATTTAAATTATATGAAAAATGAATGAATCTCAACTTACTTTCATTGCTCTACGTTCCTTGACAAAGGAAGGTTGTATCTTATCCTTCAAGTAATCAATCTTCTGTGAGAAGTAAAACTCAGGGGCACGAGGCTCGATCGAGAATTTCTTGCAAAAGGGCACCCAAGCATAGCTGCACCATCATCAGATACGTAGCAAGAAACTTTATCGACTGGATAATCCACTGCAAGAATTGACAGAACTGTGTTTGCCGTGATCAAAGGAGGCTCCTTCAACGGATCAACCGTACTCACAAAAAAATCCACAGCAGCAAGCCCGGAAGGTTCCCCCTCGACCTCATACCTGATAGATACATTGTAGAAAATGAGAGATTAAATAAAACAAATTTCACAAGAAAAAAAACAAGTTTTTATAATATGATAGAAAACACACCTTGCAGATAACCTGTCAATATAGGTCTCCCTGTTGACGGGGCACCATTTGGGGAACTGATCGAGCACCCATGAAAACGCAAACCAGATCTCACAGATGACGGATGTGAGCCAGAGGCCAAACGCACTATCAACGGGATGTGTTACACGATAATGGAAGAAAAAGGCTAGGATTATCAAACGCATGATAATCACAGCTCTGTATGGCGAAAGCTGGGTTTTTGGAATAGGATATACTCTTGAAAGTGGCTCTGATGCATCTCCGGACCTGCATTGTATTAGTTGGAATCATTACATTCTCATCATAAAACATTATTTGGATATTGATTTTTTTTTTTCTTTAATTGTCTAGAGTACTTACTGCGGCTTTTCCTCCATCTGCTGTTGGGATGGAATTTCTTCTTCCTTTTTCCCCTTTTTTGCGGCTTTCTTTTTCTTGTCTTTCTTGTCTTTCCAGCTTTCCACCCTGTTCTTCCATATTGGATTTCCGGACTCATCCATATATTCTTCAAAGTAAGAAAAGAGTACATCACCGATCAGTGTTAACGTTCAGCAATGCAAGTAGGTAGATTATAGTGGATTGTGATTAAAACTATTCACTCACCACTGTCCAGTGTAGAAACTGTACTAATATTTCTAGCATGAATTCCAGTATCCTGCAACATTTGATAAGTATGAAGTACATCCAAAAGTTGAATAATGACTTTTCAAGAATCATACCTGAGAAGCATTTTGATGTGATGAAACTGGGACATGATTTCCAGATTCTTCGGCCACTACCGCGTCATCTGTTGATTCAGTAGTTCAAAAATCTTGAATTTTTTAAAGAATTATATGAAGGTAATGAGCAAGAGATTAATGAAAGAAAAAGAGTGGGATACCATGAGTGTAAGGAGTGGCACAGCGAATACAGGCATTACGGCCTTCTTTGACATCATAATCGAAACAATTGTGGCAAATGGGATAGTTGCATTCATGACAAGCTACAAAGACTTCACCTTTAGAGGTTAATCCCACTTGTTCGCCACAAGTGTTGCATATTGGCATCCCAGATTCCATCATCTCTACTTCCTTAGGCCTCACTTTGCTAAATTTGCAACTCCTTAGCGATATATGTAAGAGTTTCGACAAAATAAGATGGTGCTTGATAAAGACTTAATTGGCAAGAATATTATTATCGAGCAGATATGGGAAATGGCTGTTGAATAATATGTGAGTTGGGACAAGTTTTAAGCAAAAGGCAAGGGGGAGAAAGGTCATTTTCTTGGTGCAAACATTTGAAATTTTTGCGGGAATTGCAAGCCAACTTGTGGTTGGGCGTTGTACATCTCAACTGACTCGATACCAGCATTTCTTGAGACAGACTCTAATTGCACAATTGTCCCCCCTTGTCTGGGTCGTTGCAAACCCCCCAAAACCCACTATATTTGTACAAATACCGCCCCATTTATGAATATACTATAAAATATAAATCCCTGACTGGCTTTCCATAAAAAATAAAGAGAGCTTTTCTTCCAATTATTCGTACGATTAATTTTGAAGATAATTGCCTAGAAGGTCATAACAACGTCTCTTGAATTTACCCACCAAACTATTATTAAAATTGCACTTAAATTTTTCAATATAATATAATTTATTTTCACATAAATGCCCCTTCGCCAATAAAGAATTGGCCAAGAAATAGTATAGTGATTTATTTGTCAAAATTAAATAGTTTGTATATAATTGGTAAAAAAATATAATTTGATGGTTTAAGTGCAACATTACTCATAGTTTGGAGGGGGTAATGCAAATTAGGCCATTTTTTATTACCCAAATAAAGTGTGCAAGAGTGTTGGGGTGGGTCCCACCCGACCATGTAGAATAGAGATCGGACAGCAGGCAATACTTGATATTTCAGGCATACGCCATCTCACCTTCCAAACTGACACCTTGTGTAAATGATACATTATAAGAACAAAATCACAAGAATAAACATAGAAAAACACTAGCTCCTTCTCAGTAATTTTATTCTCAAAGTTAAATTTGAATAGTAAAAGAATCTAAAGTAACTAACCTCCAACACACAGGACAGAATCATCGCCACCAAGATTATATACGATTTTGATCAATGCGGCATGTATTACCAACACCACAAAAAATAACTCCAAACATAGAAACGCTCCAAATTGTTATGACTATTGCAATTAATACTATTCCACAATTCTTAAACCAAGGGTCGTATGAGAAAACAATTAAAACATAGATGTTCTAGAGCTCATCCATGCACAAGCGGTCTCTCCCGCCACTGGATTATCCAACAGTATAAATCTTCACCACTTTGGATGTGTCACATACTACTAGATTCTCTGAATCAGAGGGAGTTGTGCAAAGCCAGTTAACCTGAACAGGCAACAATACATGCACAGTCATAACAATGTCATACACTAATGTGAAAAGGGGTAACGCCTAAGAAGAATATGCTTCTCACCTTTCTTCTCAAACTAATGCTAGAACATACAAGATTGTCACCATCTCTAGTCTCACCAGCATCATAACATTTAAGCAAATCCCACACCTTTACTGATTTATCATTTCCACCAGAAATGATAAACTTCCCTTTCTCTCCAAACATAGAAAAGGCCCTTTGAGAAGTCAAAGAATACCAGTTATTCTAATGCAAGAAATAGATTTATCAAGAAAAAAAGAAAGAGAAATAGACGTTGTATCACTTACACAGAGGACACGGAAGCACTATGGCCACCCATCGAGCGGTCCAAATGCAGAGTCCGAGTCCCACCATTTTGATCTTCACCCTTAGATGTTGATTTAGTACTCAGATTGGTTTTTGTTGAACTTCTGGATTTGTGGCCAGCAAGTTCAGACTCAATATCAATTATACTGACAACACCATCACCCCTGGCCACAACACAGATCTTTCCAACTCTATCTACAATATCGACGATGTCAGGAACTACCAGACCATGGACAAAAGCTGGGTTACAACACTGTCCTGCATCACCTCCACTGCCTGCATAAGTTGTTTAAATGGCACGATGAGAATACAATAGATAATATTTCAATCATCTCAAGAATAATTAAGAAATTTAAGTTCAAACCAGCAATTTTCAGCTAACATTAGCATTGCACTAGAACTCACATCTAACTGATAAATTTTAAAAATTCAAAAACTTAAATGTATTTCTGTACAGCTTTACATGAAGGCATATCAATTTTGAGCTTGCGTTTCTTAAACACAAACACAATCACAATCCGTACCCATTCTACTGCAAAATATGCTTAACTTCTAATCAAGTGTAAGGCCAAATATATTATTGAGCAGGTTTCTAGCATAACAGACGTGTGATTACTGATTACTTTTAACTCCTGATTCCATTGCATAAGTAAGTTTAGGAAACAGAAAAGAGCAAATCTAAAGATCGTGATGATACCAAAGTCAATGATATTCTTTGCACGCCCTTTGGAGAAATCCCACATCACAAGTTTTGAGTCAAGACCCCCAGTAATGACTGCAAGAATGATAGTAAAAACAAGTATTAACCCGAGTTCAGAGAAAAGGAACTGAAGATATTACAGCAACATATAACACCATAAGAGTAAGATGCTTATTTGTACATTCAAATATACCCAAAAATAAAATAGAATATACCAATAAGAAAATAGAATATTATTTTAACGAAACATAGCAGATAATGGAAAATCAGCAAAGGACCAGATGATGGTGTTGTCTAAAATTCAGAGCAGATAGACAGTGAGATAGGTTTAATCAAATGCCACATGGAAACAAAGCAAATTGATCAAATGAACACAATCAAAGATTAGAAGTTCTGTAAAATACCTTCCCAAGATCTCCAAGGAAGGAACTGAACACTGCTACAAATCTGAGGAACATATGTAAAGGCAAAACACATATTAATAGGAAAAATAAGTCAAGTTTGAATCTGCTCCAGATCCGAACAGAGTTGCAAAGAATATCTTATGAATACTAAGAAACATCATCAGTATATGAGCTTTACCTTTGCATAATATAAGTCCAACAGGATTAGCATCAGGGGAACTAGAACTAACACTTGAAAGAAAAAGAAAATGAAAACATAATGACCGTTATTAAATCATCCTTCCCAAACCAATGGTGCACAACAAAGGAAAGGATACACTCTGGTGGCCAGCTCTTAATGTTTTGTACAAACATCGTTGGTGAGACTCAATTATCTGCAAGAAAGACAATAGTCATAATCTCTTCCATACTATTAATGATTATCTCTGTGGAAGCACATCGTAAACATGAATTAGTGACACTTATAAAACATGAAAGAGCATATAACACATATAATTGCTACTAAAAGTTTTACTTAGTTGCAAGGATATTATGCCATTCTTCCAGGACCAAACCAAATGCAATATCAACATTGTACTTTACTTTTTTCGTACTGTCAGTATAGCTTACATGATAATATTCATAGTTCAAATCAGGCGATTTTCCTTCCTTTCTAAGTGGTCTTCTCTTCTCAAGTAAGTAATTAAGCATATGATTAATCAAATTTCAGGTAGTTTTACAAATAAATTGTATTTCCCCCTCAGTAAACCAAGTTCATCTTGATCGCCAAAGAATGACCACACAGCTGCATTACCATCTTTTTAATCTGAAAAATTCTTGTTATTTTTTGGATATGAACTTTTAAATCCAACACAATATATTTGATCATATAAAACCAACAAGCAAATGAGTACACCTTTACTTGTCCTGCATCATCTGCAGCAGCTAGAAACAATGATTTTGGGTGGCAAGTAATCTGCAAGATATCAGAATTCAGTTTTAAATGTACAGAAATAAACAAAGAAACAAATAAGATTGTTTTGATACAATCAAAGACAGACAATCGACCAAAGCTCCCAAAAATCAGTAATCTGTAATTCTTACTCAATAAAAACAATGATTTTGGATGGCAAGTAATCTGCAAGATATCAGAATTCAGTTTTAAATGTACAGAAAAATTAACAAAGAAACAAATAAGATTTTTTGATACAATCAAAGACAGACAATCGACCAAAGCTCCCAAAAATCAGTAATCTGTAATTCTTATTCTATAAAAGTATACTATCCAGTCAAAAAGGAAGCTCAGGGAAATCAATCACAATGAAAATTATTATGAAGAAATCTTACAATTATGAAAATCTTCAGATGTCATACCTGATTTATTTCGTCCGTGTTATAGTTGTAACTCTCCAGTTGCTTCAATGTAGTAGTCTGACATATTGACTGGACATGTTAGTAACAACACACTTATTCTAAATATGACCCTATTGGTGTTAGTGTTCAGATTTTGAGCATCCGCTTTACTGCAACATATTATGGTTTAAGGTAAAAAGGGTCAGAAAAGCAAAAAACTTTATCATCAAATATATAGTATGGCCCTCAATATGATAACAAGAATAAGTACATAAAAGAAAAAAATATCATTAGAAGGAGCAAATTCATATATCCATTTCAACGTTAATAACTAGTTATATTACGACATTGACCTCCTTTTGAGAATGAAAAATACAATAAATGTCCATGAAAATAGACATTTTTAAAAATCCTGAAAAGAACATTTTATTTCAAGAATAAAGTCAACAAATACATGATCCACAAAAGAAAAAGTGAAATCAAAGCGTACCTCATGCAGATCAAAACACTTAACTTCACTTCCCACAGAAACGTATATGATGTCTTCATTCCCTGCAGCATGTAATAATGGATAACATCATAAGACAACTCTTCTCAGAAGTATAACGAAAAAATTGCAACAATCACATGATGCAAATCTCACACAAAACCAGAACCAGAAAATAATGGGGAAATAATTGAGTCAACTTTTTTTCCTCCCACAATACTTATCTTTTTAAACACTTACCAAAATGAAACTAAAAAAAATAACTACACAGGCAGTCATATACTCCAATAACAAAGATAAAAGATGACTTGCTGCAATACTTGATGTTGACACATGTCTAATCATATATCATGAGAAAAAAAAATTGTTAGCTAAGAAAAAACATGTCATATTGAATACAAAATACAGTACATCCATTATTTGATATTCCGAAAAATTTCCTCCTACTGAAGAGTGGCTTATAGACGTAGCATTATGAATTTTCAGCAAAATAAAGAACAGCCGCCTGCATATAAAAACCAGAGTCTCCAACCCTAATTCACGCTATAAAGAAGACAACGGAGAGAGAAAGAAAGCAAGAACAGTAAAATAAAGAAAGGAACCACCAAAGCAAGAGAGGGGAAAACAAACCTGGCTTAAAACATACAGATGATACAGGGTTCCCATTCCCCACATCTATAGAATACAACATATCTTTGCACCGCAAATCATACCAGCAGACGAAACCATCCTATTTCACATAAAAAAGAAATCAAGAAACAAGAAAGTACTTTCTTCTAGTAGATAACAGAGGTAACCCAAAAACCCTAAAATTACTCAAAACTGAAAATACTCAAATTCCATAAAAGTCAATGTTCATCTCAATAAAAATTTAAAATACACACAAACATTAAAAAAAATACAGCAGACGAACCGTCCTATTCAACATTAAAAAGAAAATCAAGAAAGAAGAAAGTTGAGTTAAGCCGCTAAAACCCTAACAATATTCAAAACTCAAAATACTCAAATTCCATAAAAATCAATGCTCATCTCAATAAAATAGATACACGAGCATAAAAGCGACTCAAGACAGCTAGTACCTCGCCGGCGGTGGCGATGAGACCTGGACGGCAGCGGGAAGCGATACAGCAAGTCGCTGCCGCTGTGTGCCCTTTCAGTAGTCTAGGTACCGTCATCTCTGCGGTGCCGTTCAGAAATATGCAACAATCAATCAAGATTGTCGAAGAAACTGGAAATTTGGGGAGAAAGGAGGGAAATTTAGGTTTTCCAGTTATTTATAAACGCGGATACAAGGAAAGCGTGGTCACTTAAAAGAAATAAAAGACCGCCTTTCCCTTCAGCTCCTAACACTTTATTCGGCTACACACGACTTATGCGTGGCTCTCCGTCGCGGTTTCTCTCGTAGGAAAAGGCTGGAAGTCGTGTTTTGATCCGTTATAAGTTATAACGCCATATGCGTAAAAAACAAGCTTCTCAATTCCAGCGGTAATAATAAGTTCCATTATATATTTGTACATACTTACATTTTCAAATTAAAAAATTATCATGCTATAAATTCCTTGCAAATAAATACATATATTCAAAATTAATTTGTTTAATAAAAAGGTATTGCGGATACGTGGGTAAAATATGTATTTTGACAACTTCCAAAATTCGTCCAATATTATTTTATCGTGCGCATGAATTTATTGATGCACAATAAAAATACAAATGTAGCAGCAACGTTGCATGTTATGTAAATGGTCAGGTTCAATATTGCACTCGGTCAAGATAAATAAAATGCATAGTACAGCGTACACGGAAAAAACGACATTAATTTCACGAACATCTCTTGATAAAGAATGAAAGAATAAGTCAATTAATGGGAATCACTATCAATAATTCACCTACACAAATTTACAAATCAAAGTCTACCTGAATACCTTTATTAAATCTACACAAATATACAAACTAAAATATTTACACATTCAAAACAAAATAAATCAACAACTCGGTTAGATTCATCTAACGGCAGAAGCAACAGTATGGGCCCAACACTTGATGCTATCTTTCATGTCAATCTCATTACTCATATCACCAATTCTCCAATCCATCATCAATGGCGCCGCCTTATTTCTATTATTAATTTCCCATGCTTCAGAAAGATAAGGCCTCATTCTCAATTCTTCGTTGTGGCCCAATTTCTGCAGGCCAGGAATGATTTGAACGAGCCTCGAGTCGGGCTTATCGGTTTCGGGAAACACAAAGCCCAGATCCATGAACCCTTTGACCTCTTCAAATTCCAGCTCCGATAAACTTTTGCTCAATCTATTTTTCTTTCTAATTACGACGTCGTTTTTTCCAAAATGTGGAGGTTTTGGAATCTCGATCGAAATCTCTCTATCTGAGAGTATTGTTTTGAGGACTGAATCTGGAGATGAAGAAATATATGAGACCTCATCGCTTTTTGATCTTGATAATTGGGTCGAAATTATATTAATTGGTTTTGATGAATTTTGCTGGATTATTGTTGAGGTTTTTGGTTGGTTTTGGAAGATGTCGACGTGGAACCATAAGGCGTCGAAGAGGCTTAAAATAGCCTCAGCTTCCATTAATTGTGGCTGACAATTGAGAAAAGAAGAAGATTATTATTTGCACCGGAAATTGAATGAGGAGTTATATATATAGGGTGATCTAAATAGAATTTTAAGACTAAATTGCCCTTTACTACATAAGGATTCAAAGTTCAAACTCAAACTAATAATTTACACGTTTTTTCTCGGAACGAAAAAAGTGGAATATACCATATTGACCGTTCCGCGATTCTTGTTAGGCTAATCCTTCTTTTTAGTTTCTTGCAAGTTTCGATTTTATCTACAACCCTCTATATAGAGGATGGAAAATATTGAGATAAATCACAATAATGTGGAAATTTGTCTTCTTGCACGAACATAATATGTCGATTATGGTTATTCGGCGAAACTATATGATCATTTCAAAACCAAATGCTGTATAAATCTTATAAAAGAATTACGTTTATTAAATAAGAAAACGATTAAAGCATCTTAATATTTATATTTTGTTTTATCAAATTGTTGCATGTTTATTTTGATACATAAATGCAACACACGTTTTGCCCGGATGAGATCTCGTGCTATGTAATAGTTAAACACCTTTTATTACGCTACTTAAATAAATAACACACAGACAGTGCAATTAATCACATTTATCATTTTATAATTTTAATTATGTTTCATATATCATGATCTTATATGATTATATCGTTGTTAACATGAGGTTTGACGTGTTTTTTGCCCACTCATTTTTATTTTTTGACTTTTGCCTTCTACACTATAGGAAGGAAAAGAAAATCCAGAAGCAAATAAAATTCAAAAAAGAAAATTGTAACAAGAATATCAAATCTCTAATTTTGCCTGTAAGTATTTTAAGATATTAATTAATGTTGGTAGACGGTGCCGCGTAACCGCGTAATTATTTACCAAAAGGTAATTAATTAACAAAATTTTCCATCAAGACAAAGCCTCCCTCTAGGGGAAGAACAAGTAAAATATGTTTAATTAGACCCTAACAAACAAAACAGGCCTCTGCGTTTTCAACGTAACGACAATACCGTGTTATTTTTTGTGTTGCGTTTTATATTTCATATTTTGATTAATGTAAAGTATATAAATGATAAAAATAATACTCCATCCCTCCGCCAATTTTATATACACTTGCCTTGTTCGTCCGTCCAACAAATTTTATGCACACTCATTTTATGGAAAACATTACTTTATCTTTATCCACTAACCACCACTTAATTACTTCAAATGTCATTGTATTTCACTCACAAACAATCACTTTATTTATAAATAGACCCCACAATACTCCATAATACTCTTACTTTACCAACTTTATCTATTTTTTTTTCTTAAAACTTGTGTCACATCAGTTTGACATAAGATTGGACGGAGCCACTGAGGGAGTAATAAACATACTATATATATCACATCGACACGTGCTAATAATTTTAAAGTAAGTTTTCGATTAAATTGGTACATATTATTTCACTTATAACTTAATATAATCACATTTATCAACAGATATCATTACATTTATTAACTGGTATCATAACAATAAATGATATAGATATTAGTTTATAAATATAGTAATACAATTGATAAATGTAATGTTATTAATTTCATAGTATGAATAAATTTTATAAGAAAGTCTATGATAATTCAGAGGGTGAAATACAAAAAGTGGCACAAATTTGTACTAATTTTCAACTTTCAATTTTCTATTAAATTTTTTTGTACGAAACGGTCTTTCATTATATATAAATTATATGACACATTTAACTTATAACCCTAGTCGAATTATATTTAGAGAAAAAGTGGGTTTAGTGTGAAAATTTTCATGTATGAAAATCTATAAAATTGTCCTAGATCAACCATCTACACCCTAAACACTAAATAATGAACTCTAAATTATGACCTACACGGGTAGGGTGAATCATGAACCACTTGGGTCGAATGAATCATGAACCACTTTAATTTTTGTCTTAGCTTCACCAATTATAAAATTTAATTGTAAATTAAAAAAAATTCATGTATATTGTAAATTTAAACTTTATCTTAAAGAGAATAGTGAGATCTAATTATATTAAAATTGAGTTTAGTCGAGATTCATACAAGACTTCCTGAAAACTATATTATATTAATGTAAATACCAAACCCGCCGTGGAGGGCATTTCTGTAGAGTCGTACACTTCAAATTGATGAATCACAATTTTTCAAAAGATGGCTGCGAATGACATTATATGATTATAACATAGACTAGACTCCACATGCAATCCGTATTAGCCAGGGTTCTCTTCTTTCAGTTCAGATTTTTCTACTTCACTTTTTCATGTTTCAATTATACCCACCTTTTATCTCGCTGCACAAAAATAACATTATAGGAGTATAAAAATTTGTACTGTTTCGTTTAATGAAGAAAAAATATTAATCTTCAATAAAAGAATATTTATATGAAATTATATCAAAAACTATTTTATATATAAGAGAAAAATATGTATTTTTTAATAAAAAAAATTACATCGAAAGCAAAAAAAAAAAAATTGCCTATGTTTTTCTAATAAAATTATGTTTATATCATGTTAGAAATTATCACTCAAAATATTCCTTTTGGATGAGAAATTTCCTTTTTTACGTTGCATGCACAAAAAAATTTTAATTAATGAATTAAGAGGGAAAATTATCGTCTTCTTTTCCTTTTTGAAGAAATGATATCTTTAAAAAGGATTTAAAAATAATTAACGTAAACAGTGGGCGCGTGTTAACGTTGTTTTTCCTTTATTAATTTCTAAAGGTGGGCTCACTACGTTAGGGCTACAAGAGAATAATATTCTTCGGTGCCCAGAAATTTTAAATTGGATATGGGTTTACAATCTGCGCCAGCTATAGCCTAATTTGATGGATTGATAAACTGGGCACATAGAAAGTGATGGGACTCATTCAATTTTTCTTCCTTGTGTGACACATTGACATAGTCTATAAAATAATAATTTTTTTTATAAATTTAGTTCACATAAATTTTATGGTAACACGGCACGTACTCTATACATCATATAACATATTATCGTTCAAACTTTAAAATACAAGTATTAGTATTATTTAGTGATTTAAAAAAGACTAATACATAAAATCAAATATTTTTAAAATAGTAATACGACTTCATGCAATATTACTTTGAAAAAGAGAGTTGAACTAAATCTATTTCACACTATACCTATATCTGTATCATTTACAAGACAAAAATATATATATCAACGACCGTGAAGCTGAAATATAACAAACATACATAATTCGGGAGTGGGGTTGTTACCTTATGTGGTTATATATGGTTATATATATAAAAAAATGAAATGGTATTTGTATAATTTGTATGATCAAGTGCATTGCCGGGCAAATCTCCTTTGGCAGTAGCTTATTTATTCTGCTGCAAATATAGTTCGCAAGAATTTAAGCTTCTGCCAATAGAGTAATTGCCCTGTAATGCAACCATACACCTCTCTCTCTCTCGTTGCTCTATTTGGCTTTTCTATATCAACAACATAGGCTCTATATCTATATATAGTGTACCTTGGACAAACAATTTCATGCAGTACAAACAGTATGCAGTACAAACAGTATATTCTTAAAGAATTCTTTATGCTGTACGAAATTAGAAACAAATAAACAAAAAAATAGTTTATAATTGACCACATTTGACTACGTACTTTATATCTATCCAGATTTTATTCCTAAAAAAGGGGCTTACTTCTTAAGTTTTGGCATAAAGTTCATTGAACTTTATTATGAAGTAGTATTAAATGTTTGATCATAGAGTAAAATTTAAGGAGAGAGTATGTGTGCAAGAAATATGTATCCATAATTTTTAATTACATGAAAAAAATTCATTTTCAATTGCCGTTTTAATACATTATACATATACACTTTGATGCACTTATATAAATACTACGTCTAATTATTAAGTGAATTCCGTGGTTCAATTGTACTTGCAAACAAACTTAGTATTATCTACTAAAGATTTGAGGAATTGACCCTTTGATATTCAAAGGGACATATTAGATTGAAGTCGAAGAAGGCAAATACTGTAAAAAGAGCTTGAAGGCATCTACAGCCTGTGCTACTTTTTTTACAAGTTGCTGAATCTATATATTACACCATCCAAGAGAAAAATGAGGACATTCTCAGGAATAAATTTCAGATCCTCAATTTAATTTATTAATTTTCTTAAGTTTTTTTTTTTTTTTGGCTCTTATTTTAGAAGATAAAAATTCTCAACAGAATGCTCTTAGTTACGTTCGGTGCAAATGCATTATTTAGTTTTGCATTACACCATGACATATGATCAAACAAAAGGATTTAGAATGTTACTCTCTTTCATAAACTGTGTATGTTGCACATCTATTTTTTTTAACCCTCAGTGTTCGATCTAAGAATCGAGTAATTTTGGGGTCCAATCCCACCGTTCACCCGCTATATATACATATAATAAGTTTTTTTTTAACAGATATTAAACACGGCTTAATCCACCAAGTACAAGATTAATTTTACTGACATTGTTTAACAATTCTAATTCTAAATAAGTCATAGTTCTTTTCTCCTGACCAAAAAAAAAAAGTCATAATTCTTTTTTGAAAGAAAATTATAAATTCTGGAAAGAGACATAGCTAGCATATATCGCCTATCAATTAACACGTGGCAGCTCTGCATACAGTTGCAAATAATAAATAGATTAAAAACTAATAGAAATGTGTTAGAACTGATACTTATGGCCCATCATTTTCATAACGAAAAGAGAATTTTGTTGCCACCAGTTTTCTTCTCCTAATAAAATATAAGGGAATTTTGCCACTTTCTTTTCTTTCTCTTGTTAAAAGGAATTTTGGTGAAAGAATTTTCCCCGCATATGCCACTCAATTCTCCGGCATATCCAATTTTTGGTGAATATATAATTAAATAAAAATGTTTTCTTATGGTGTTATGTGGCAACTCGAGAACGAATAGTTTTGAATAAAGTAGGGTTGGAAATTCATGCATGCACATGCATACTCTTATTTATCGTTGAATCGCAATTTTGCTTTTGCAACCTTTTGCTCACACTTTTCTTTTTCTCTTTCTCTATTTATATATAGTTCTTTAAATATGATTGCGCTGGGAAAAATTAAAAAATTAGAGACATTGTGAATGAAATGAAACAGCTCGTAGTAATAATTTAATACTACGCATGTGAATTGATAATTTTCCTATCATTTAAAAACAAACGTTACTTGTTTTCAAAAAAAATTAAACGAACAAACGTTGCTCCGAATAATTAAAAATAATTATATAATGACGAATATTATTTCCATTTCCCCATATCCCTGAATTTTAGCTCTCAATGTCCTCTCTATGTAAAAGGGGAAGAATAAGAGAATTAATTATTAAAGGTAATGTCATTTATATATATGAGAAATTTTTGAGATTGGAATAAGGGAATGAGTGGTATTAGTTGCAGCAAAATGAGTGGCATATCTGGGGTCAAAAGTATTAGTTGGGTATAATTATACCATGTAACTGGTGTACTAGAACGTTACTTTTTAAAATAGTCATTCCAAATCTCCGATCTTAAATAAGTGATGTTTGGTGCAGAGATGTTAAATTGGATGACCCTAACCCATTAGGGCTGACACTATAGGACCGCGGGCTAAAAGGTCCAGAGTTTTAACCGGTTCAATCTTAACGGACCACTAATAGTTGAGACCTAAACCTAATCCTAGCGGACTACGAGCTAAATGGGCCATTAACGGGCTTCCAAAAAATTAAAAAAAATATTTTAAATATTAAATTACATTAATACATTCAAATTACAAGTGACGTACGTACCAATATCATCATACCATCAAATTACAAATTTAATTAACACAATCTATTTTATATATATATGAACAAATACCATAAAACTAAATCAATAAAACCAGCAAGTGTGTTTAAGAAAAAGAAAAAAAATTGAAAAAAAAAATATTAAGTTGGGAAGGCCAAGGAACAATACATTGTCAGTGAGGATCGGTATTAATAAAATTTGCCCAAATTTGTTTCTATATATTTAAGTTAATAATAATATAATTAACATATATACATATAATTAGGAGGCTAGCGGTCCGGGCCAAAATAGTCCGTCTTTAAATGGACCTACTATTGTTCAGCCCTAATCTTGCATATGTTGTGTACTAAAATATGAGGATTATGGATTAAGATGTGACTTGATAATCTTAGTGACATAAACAATAAATGTGTAAAATGGATTGTATTTATGTTATATGATTGCTTGAGAGAGTAAGAGTTTGAGCAATAAATTTGCAAGAGGTTTTGTAAGGTATTTATTTCTCCCTTTCTTGGTCATAAATGACCCCTATTTATAAGGTTTGGGAGAGTGGAGCTCACTCTCCCGATTTACAAGGACAAGTAGCCGGAAATGCTACATGATTGATGTGATCCAGGTCCGAGGTCGTTGGGAGGTCGCTGGGAGGTCGCTCGAGGGATCAGAGCTCGCGCTCCTCGCTAGGACGTCGCCCGAGGTAAATCCGGATTTGTAGGGATTTAGCCGTCTATCTACTCATAGCTATTCATCATTACCGTCCTTTACTGACACATCTCTGATTGAGGTCATTCTTAGGTAAGGTCCCTGGGGCTGCTCGCCTGCCACGGGTCCCATCCCCATTAATGCTCGTATTTTGTGATTAATGCGCGACCTGAGGCGAGGTAAGGCGTGTGTCGCATAACCGGTCTTGGCATGCGCCGTTTCCATCCTTTCTGCGAGGTGTTATACTTGTGCAAAATGTGGTCTGGTCCTCCTCTGTTTCTTTCCAGGTCGGGCCCGACCTCGCGCCATATGCCCACAACAATAACCTCTAGCTCATTTGCCTATGCTTGCCAAGGGGGATGAGATAACTCCATCTGCCGCCGATCCGGGCGCGACGAGGTCGCAAAGCTTAGGGGCACGCGTGATTATGCCTCGGGGTTTGCGTGATGACGGCAGCTCGCCTCGACTGTCGCGCCCATTGAGACTAGGTGATGATGGCCCATGGGTTTCACGCGCGGGATTTGATCGGCCTTGGGCCGGCCCACGTTCCCTAGAATTCTCCTATAAATAATGTTCTCTTCTCCACATTCCACTTTTCACACTCTGAAATTTCAAAAAATTATTGTGCTGCTCCGATTCATCTCTCAATTCTGATTTCGATCGTCGTTGTGTTCAAGGTAAAGATCTTTATTCTTCTTCTTTTCTTCTTATTCTTTGCTTTGGTGAACGATGTCTACCTTGAATCGGGAGGACTCAGGGAGCGCGACCGAGAGTTCTGCCCCGACTGCAGCGATTCGCCGGCGGCGTGGCCACGGCGGGCCTGAAACTTCGGTAGTGGAAGTCTTCTCGAAGACGGTGAGCGGAATTCCCGTGTCGGCTGGGGGTGAGGTCACATCAAGACGATGCCACCTTCGCCGGGCGGGGGGACTCGGGGGAGGTCTTCGCCCCCGCCGCTACTGAAACTCGGGTTTGAGTTGGTGGGGAGGAAGGAGATGAGCCTAGTTCGGGATCGATTGATCCGGCCGAGTTCGACTTCTTGTCGGACGAGGTTGTACCCGACGTGCCGAGTGATGACGACGAGATTGACGACGTTGATCGCAAGCTGCGGATAGAGGAGAGTATGTCTCATCCTCGGGAATTGATCCCCCGATCAACCCGAACTCGTGCGGACAATATTTTTGTTGCGGGTGAGGTAACTAGCTTTCGATAGCGAGGCCGAGCTTTTTCTATGGAGAGAACAATTTCAAGTCTCCACGACGTCCGCTACGGGTTCGGTTATAAGATCGATTATCCGAGCCGGGTCCACGATGGGTGTGTGGCGATAAACTATGACCACAATGAAGGTGGGCTCGTTTTTTTCGCTTCACCCTATTATTACTTTCTTCTTTGTGGTTTTGGGGCCTAGCTCAGGCACAAATCAATCCCAATGGGTGGAGCACCATCTTGGGATCTTATCTGCGTTTCGGACGATCCAACCTCGGGCGTTCCCTTCTGTCAAGGAAATGAATCTTCTCATCTCGCTGGCGAAGTGGGGTAAAGACCCCGGGTATTACTATGTGAAAGCCCGCCCTCATATGAAAATAGTTGAGGACCTCCCTAGCAAGGTCCAAGATTGGAAAGAGAAGTGGTGGTTGGTAGGGGGAGCCTGGCAGAGTCCCGTTTTTGCCCTAGGAGCCCTCGGATATCGCGAGATTCCTCGCGACTATGCGATTCTTAAAAGTAAGCTTTTTTATTTTTCTTTTCCATAATACTGATTTAACTTCTTCTCCCTATTGCAGCTCCCAAGAAATCCAAGGCATCCGAGCTCTCCCTTCCCTTCTTGGTCTGGCTGGTTCAGGTGTGCTTAATTGATCCGGACGAGAGGTCGCTGATCATCCTCCAACGGTTGAAGTGTCTGGAATTTGTGGGCCTAACTGTTCCACCTCGATCGTCGCTGGATGCCAACCTTCCCGGTAAGCTTTCCGGGATTTTACTCGCGTTGACTCGACTTCTTTGGTTATTCTCTGGTCGTTTCCTGATCTTCTTCTTGTCTTCAGTTTCCTTCATCGAGCCTATCTGTTTCACATCCTCCAAAGTTACCGACGAGATGCAAAACTTGAACGCCGAGGAGATGCGCGAAAAGGTTTCTCGCGCCTTGGCTCTGTCCAGGCAGCGGGCGAGCCAGAAGAAGGATGTCGCGGTCGGTGGGGCCACTGGGGCCCCCCCTCCGAGGGCCAAAGCTATCGCCGCCCCCGACCGAGGCCGGAAAAGGGCTCTTGCCGAAATGCGAGCAACCGAGGGGAGCTCCCCTAAACACATCCGGACGTCCGTGGACATGGATGTGCTCCGGGACTCTCCGAGTGGGAAGGTGTTGGTCTCGGGTTCCGCGGGGACCCCTGATACGATTGTCGAGCTCACACAACGTCGGGCTCGCGATCCCGATGATCGCACTTTCCTTGGGTGGAACCCGGATTTCCGCCAACGGTATACCTCATTTTACTTATGACTTCATTTCTATATTTTATTTCGAGTGTACCATGTTTATGTCCGGTTGCCTTGCAGATACAAACTGGATGATGGAGTATTTCGGGGAGTCGACCCGCAACTACCTGTGGTCGCGAGCTCTTGCGGCCAATGACACCCACCCTTCCTACCTCCGACAGATAGCCGAAGATGCTCCGAGGTCTTGGACTCTGGATCTCCACGAGGAAGCTCATACACAGCACTTCTCCGAGAATCTGACCTCGGGGATTGCTCACATGTGTAGTTCCTTGGCCTTTTTTGAACGGAGCGGAGCAAGATGGGGGCAAAGATCCAGCCCGTAAAGTGAAACAGTATTGCTTCGTTGATGGCGGACTTGGCCAGTCATCAAAAGAGCGGAGGTCGCTATCAATGCAAAAGTCATGGCGAGGAGAAATTGAAAAAATGTGACCCGAGAGCGGACGAGCCGAGAAGAAAATCTCCCCAGATGGCGAAGGATCTCGAGCTCCGAGATCAAAAGGTGAAAGAGAGCATGGGACAGATCGGTTGAGGTGGAGGCTCGGTGGTGTCGCGGTTAGAAGCCGAGGTCCATGATTTTCCGACCATTTGTGAAATTGGAGCGCCATCATGCCTCCAACCCGCCTATATCCACTCATTTTCTAACGTTGTTCGGGCTTGTCATCGAATTTGGCGACCTTGATGGAGCAAAGTCGGTGATGTCCGAAAGCTTTTCACGGATACATGCGAATAACCCTATTCGGGAGGGATGATCTTCCCATCAAAGACCTTCTTGTCTTTGGTGTGGACTTCGATTTCCTACCCCGTGTGCTAATCTTTATGATCCCGGGAGTTGCTCGGGCCATTGAATGAAGAACGGCGGGTGATGGCGAGGATGGCGATGGTAGAGGAGGTTGTTGGTGGTGATGACGGTGGAAATGATGAAGGGAATCAGGTTGGCGTCGAGATTCGAGGTTGAGCAAAACACGACGACCAACCCCTGTTGAGGGACCTCGGATGCTCCGCCGAAATGATTCTAGGATGGTTTTTCTGCGGGCAAGATGCAAATGCCTTCGGGCACCCTTTTTGTAATCGCCGCCCGGGGTTTTTTCTTATCGGTAGTTAGGTTGCCGCCGGGGTGTGTAAGTGTTTGCCCGGAGGGCGTGGGACTTCGGCCGCCTTCGGGCGTTTATTAATGAAATCGCTAGTTCCTTTTCATTTCTATCTTTCTCGACTTCTGGTTTGAATGCTTGTTTGTTTTTCCAATACTTTGTCGTCGGTGAATCGGTATATTTTTTCTTCCCGAGAGCACGGGTAAAAAAAAAATAATGATAAAAGATCTGTTAATTGATAGCGACTTGATTATAAAACTTAGATTGGGTATGTGACCGAGGTCGACTTAAATTGGGTATCGACATACTACCTTCATGTGTTCTTCATGTGTTCTTGGCTTAGCCGAGGACTTAGATCGGGTATCTTGACCAGGTCGGCTTTTAGATTGGGTATCGCGACATACTAGCCTTCATGTGTTCTTGACTTAGCCGACTTAGATCGGGTATCGACCAAGGTCGAAAGACCTGGTTATCGTTTTACATACTAGCCTTCATATGTTCTTGGCTTAGCCGACTTAGGATCGGGTGTGCGACCGAGATCGACTTAGATGGGTATCGACATACTAACTTCATGTGTTTCTTGACCTTGACTTAAATTTGGATCGGTATCTTGACCGAGGCCTTGGGGACTGGGTATCGCGACATACTAGCCTTCACGTGTTCTTGGCTTAGCCGACTTAGGCGGGTATCTGACATGATACTAGCCTTCATGTGTTCTTGGCTTAGCCGACTTAGATAACTATCGCGACCGTGGTCGCTTAGAATGGGTATCATACTAACTAGCCATCACGTGTTCTTGGCTTAGCCGACTTAGATCGGTATGTGACGAGGGTCGGCTTAGGACGTGTATCTGACATACTAGCCTTCAAATGTTCTTGGCTTAGCCGACTTAGACTTTTTCATTTTGCGAATCTATTTACGTCGAACTTCGTGAGAGGTGGGGACCATCCCCAAGTTCGTAAATGTAAAAAGATGGAGCAAGCTTTGTGTTATAAGTCATAATTCATGGAGAAATATACCACCAATCTGGATTTTACAACTCATAGTTATTGGTAGAACTTCTTGGGAGTAGGTCGATTCCACGGATACATCGCGGGAATGCCTCCAAGTCCTCGAGCTGGTAAGCCCCATTTGGGAGACATTTCGAAATCTTCATGGGTCCCTCCCAAGTTGGACCGAAAACTCCTTTCTGGATGCCGAGGATCCTTTTTAAGACGAGGTTGCCGACCTTGAATCTTAGGATTTTTGCTTTTGAGTTGTAGTATTTTTCCGACTTTTGTTTGTAGTTTGCGTTTCTTAAGTTGGCTTCCAATCTTTTTTCTTCGAGGAGGTCGAGGCCGGAGAGATCTGGCTTGATCGTTTGTCCTCTGGATCGTCTGCGATGTTCGATGGCCGACCACGACCTCATTGGGTATGATCGCCTCAATCCAAAAAAGCCATAGCAAAAGGTGTTTCGCCCGTTGAATTTTGGCAAGTGGTCCTATATGACCATAGGATGCTTGGAAGCTTGAAAGCCCACAATCCCTTTGACTCAATGAGTTGAGTTTTTAGGGTGTGTTTGATTATTTTGTTCACAGTTTCAACCTACCCATTGGACTGGGGGTGATAGGGGGTGGAGAACAGCTTTGCGGTTTTCCACTTCGCGAAAAAGGCATCGATCTCAAAACCTTGCTTCCCATTATCTGTGACGATTGCTTGTGGTAAGCCAAAACGACAAATGATGTTTTTCCATATAAATCGAATGATTTTCTCCTGGGTAATGGTCGCCAAAGGTTCTGCTTCCGCCCATTTGGTGAAATAGTCTACTGCGACCACTGCAAACTTCGAACTACCTGGGGCTTTTGGGAACGGACCGATCAGGTCGATTCCCCCCTCATGAAAGGCCGTGGGTGTAGATTGATGTGAACTCCTCCGAGCTCGCTTAATTGTCGGGCAAAAACCGGCATTCTTGGCACTTTTTTGCATATGCAATCGAATCTTTCCTTAAAGTTTAGCCAATAATAGACGTCTTGAGGCGGCTGCGGTATGATTTCCACAATCTCTTCGTGGATTTCTTCGGGATCACTTGGCCTTCTTCGGGGTGACGCATTTCAAAAAGTGGCAAAGAGAAACTTCGCTTATAAAGTTGTTTCGTCGATGATGGCGTACCTCGCCGCTCTTAGTTATGTCGGTCGTGAGCGGCGACCTTATCCTCTGGCAATATCCCTTTCTCGATGTAGTCTCGACTTCGGTCATCAATTGTTTTTTCCGGTCGCGATCGGGAAGGACTTTCCTATGAATGTTTGATGGACTCGCTTGGTTCGCCCAAGTTATTTCCTTTATGTCGATGATGACGCGACTTCCGGAGGAGTGTTGAGTTTAATAATCGCTATGTTGTCCATATCCATGGCGCCTTCCGGCGTGGCGAAGCTTAGTGCATCCGCTGTGTGTTTTCGCTCGAGGTATCAACTCTATTTGCACCTCCTCAAACTTTTCAATGAGGCTCTTCGTTATCTGGCTGGTATTTCATCATTTGTTCACCTCGGTTTCGTACTCTCGACGACATCGGCATACGACCGGCCGGGAATCGGCCAGAACTTTCAACTTTTCACACACCAATGGCCATCGCCATTTCGTGCCATTTATCAAGGCCTCATACTACGCCGTTGTTGGTGGCATGAAAATCAAAACTTACGGTACCGTGGTGAAGGATTGTTGTTCGAGATCGATTAGGATCACTCCGGCCCCTTTCGGGTGCTCATCGAAGAAGAGCCGTCGACGTCAATGTCCATGGGATGTCGGCCGCCTCCGTGTCTTTTTCTCGAAAGGTGAGCTCGGTGAGAAAGTCGGCGAGGACTCGAGCCTTGATCGCAGATTTAGGTGCGAAGGTGATCCCGAATCGCCCTAACTCAATGGACCATTTTAACAATCTTAAATTTGTGTCGTCGATTGCAAAACCCGCCTCAAATGGCATGGTAGTTAGGACTTTATTTGGTGATCGAAAAAATCGCCGAAGCTTAGGGGGACTTTCATAATCAAGACATAGGCGGATCATCCCATAGGCCTCAACAGCCGGGTTGGTTAAAACCCCAAATTCCGACCTCACAAGGCTCGACGTAGGAGTGGAAATTGCCGAAAGGTGTCCGAGTCTTTTTGAAAAGGATGTTGCGAAAAGCCCCATTATCAATCATGACGCGATGAACTAGAGCCCCCATTATTCTGGCCGAGATCACGAGTGGGTCTCAGTTTGGAAACACCACCCCATCTCTGTCCTCCTCGGTGAAAGTGAGCTGCTTCCGACTTGGGGTGATGGTGTTGATCGGAAGGCAACTTAGCACAAAGATTGTCGAGCTCGTGATCTCGCCTTTCGGGCGTGTGGTTAGATAGGGAGGTCGCTGGGAGGAATCCACCAAGGGTCCCCCCAGTAGGGCAGATTATGTGGATGACCCTGCTCCCGCTTGGATCTGCGGACCTTGCTTTCTTTGGTCGGGCTGGTTTCCTGGCGGTGGCGCTGGTCGCTGATTTTACTGCTGCCTTGGCTTAACAAACCTTTCCAACTTCCCTTCTTCATACAGCTTCAAGAGCTCCCTTTGGAGGTCGCGACAATGCTCAGTGTTATGCCCAATGGAGTTGTGGTAGCCACAAAACTTCTTCGGGTTGAGTTTAGAGGTGTCCTGGTACATTTCCTGGGCCGGGGGAATCTGTTATTCCACCGACGATCGCTTTGATAGATCCGAATTGCATTCATGGTCGGGTTTTTTCGGGAGTTTTACCTCGAGAGGGTTATCAACTGGCTTGAAAGTCCCCGGAGGTCGGTAGTGCGTGGATCCGGTCCTCCTGTACGGTTTCTCGGGTTTTGGATTAGGCTTCTTGACTTCGATCTTCTCCTCGTTTGGTCGTTGCTATCCCAATCTTGATGCCAGTCTCGCCAGCTGCTCTTGGAGGTCCTTGATGTTCTGAAGGATGGCAGCCATCTGCGGAGAGTCGTTCTGTCCGGCGAGGTGGAGAATTTCTTTCCTATCGGCGGGGTGATGGGGTTCGATGACGTCTGCAAGGTGAAGGTGTTCTTTCCACCCTGCGAGGTGAAGGACTTCGATTGAGCCGATCTTTCGCCGATACTCGTTGTATGGGTCCGCCTTGGGCTACCAATCCTGAACACGAACTTTCGAGTTCGACATAGTTATTTGCGTCGGCTGGGCCGATCTCGCCGGGGTCATGGCATTAGTGCGGGCCATTATTGAAACCTTAAGAGAATAAGCGTTTGTGAATGGGATTAGGCCCCTCGTTTAGATTACACCGATAGACTGGAGTACGTTGCGTCCCTCGAGAGTTGGCTTTCTCACTTCCCTCGCGGCGAGGTCCCTCCTGGCGAGGTTCTTCTTGGCGAGGCCCTTCGTAATTGGCTCTATCCTTGTAAGACTCTTCGCGACGGGACTCCTCGTGCCCTTGGCCTTTGCCCTTACTTTGGGCCTTCCGGTTCAGGTTGTGGCGTAGGTCGCCATCTGGGATCTGCCGTCTGCCTCGGCCGTAACTCGCGATAGCTTTTCATCAATTTCTTTTCGGGGTGCGGATCTGTTTCGAGCTTTTGAGCAACCCGGTGGTGGGTCCTCCATTTTGTAGTTTCTAACGGCGGAACACGTAGCCCCATTCACGAGCGACATGAAACTGAAAAGGCTTTCCTCTTGGTGATGAGAGTTGCTTGAGACATGGTTGAGTGATTTTTTGAGATATTTGGGTATATGAGATGAGTTTGTACAAAAGATTCGTGAAGAATACTCCAATGAGAAAACACCGAATTGTTCTCCTTTTTTGTTGCCCCTGGAGGATATTCCCGAGTCTTGATATACTGCAACATGTCATGGGACCACGGTCTCCCATCAGGCTCCTCTTCTATATTTAAGCAATAAGCTGGGCTATCTCTTGCTTCAATTTGCACTTGTTCACTAATTATGACGGTTCACCAGGGCCTCTTTCCTTCTCCCTTTTACGCTTCACTTTGGTAGGGGGTGGGACCCCAAAAGGGAGGAGTCGACCGAATCTCGACCATTGGCGGGAATTTCGCCCGCATCCGATCCCCAATTCTTGTTCACCCCGGATGATCGTGTTGGGTGAATTGTGACCTCGTACGATCGTGTTGGGTGAGCTTAGCTCGATATTTCTTAAAGAGTACCATCCTTCTAGCGCCCAATTCTTGTGTACTAAAATATGAGGATTATGGATTAAGATGTGGCTTGATGATCTTAGTGACACAAACAATAAATGTGTAAAATAGATTGTATTTATGTTATATGATTGCTTGAGAGAGTAAGAGTTTGAAGCAATAAATTTGCAAGAGGTTTTGTAAGGTATTTATTTCTCCCTTTCTTGGTCATAAATGACCCCTATTTATAAGGTTTGGGAGAGTGGAGCTCACTCTCCCGATTTACAAGGACAAGTAGTCGGAAATATCTCCGCAAAACATTAAATGCTACATGATTGATGTGACCCAGGTCGGAGGTCGTTGGGAGGTCGCCGAGGATCAAGAGCTTGGCGCCTCATTTGGGGCGTCGCCCGAGGCAAATCCGGATTTGCAGGGATTTAGCCGTCTATCTACTCATAGCTATTCATCATTACCGTCATTTACTGACACATCTCTGATTGAGGCCATTCTTAGGTAAGGTCCCTGGGGCTGCTCGCCTGCCACGGGTCCCATCCCCATTAATGCTCAGATTTGTGTCATGCGACTGCGAGACGTCCCTGTGTGTCGACACCGTGCTTGGCATGCCTTCGTTTCCATCCTTTTTGCGAGGTGTTATACTTGTGCAAAATGTGGTCTAGTCCTCCTCTGTTTCTTTCCAGGTCGGGCCCGACCTCGCGCCATATGCCCACAACAGCATATAATAGGATTAAACGGTCTGATCCATTTAGCCTGACCCAGATTAACATCTCTAATTTCGTGCATACTAGTTAAGTCATAATTAATATTCATGGACTGAGGACTACGATGCATGAACGGGAACCATCAATTAAACGATCAACTCGGCCTCCTTATACATAACTTGAATAAAAGAAACTTATATCGAGAGTTTCCGTTAACATTTTAAATTTTACAAATCAAATTGAATCGAATTTAATTATGGTGTGTTTGCAAACTCTAGTAGAAAGATAGAAACACTTATTTTTTAAATTGCTCTCTCACATTTTCAGCTTTAGAGAGTGATTTTAAGTTGTGAGTAAAGTTTGCAAATACCCCTAGTAAAATTAGGGTTCTAGAGATTTTTTAGTTATTCAAACCAAGAGAATCGGACCGAATACGAAAAACAGTTTAATAAATTACTTTAAAAAATAAATACATATATGCTTATATTTTTATTTGTGTATATATATATAATATATGTTTTTGTATCTTGTATTGAAATAATTAGATACTCCATTTATTTGACATATATAATTTAACAGTGTATAATGCTACTAATGTTTATAAAAATCACAATTTTTACCAATTAATATTTAGTAATTTATTATATTATATTGGTAAATAATAATCATTTTAACAAATTGGATAGTCGGCTGAAATGATTGAATCCTAAACCTCATCTATAATTAATAAAATGTAAATCTATTTAACATTATAGTAGGTAAAATAAGTAACAAGTTAAAAATAAATAATTCTAATATATATATATATATAGTAGTGATATAGAACCAACTATCTGATTTTTTATGAAACCAGATTAATGAGGTGTCATGTCAACTTATCATCCACATAATTAATCTAATCAAATAAATTATAAAATATTTTATAATATACTATTCCCTAAACCATGAACCTTAAACCTTAAATCATGAATCATTCGGGTCGGGTGAACCATGAACCACTCGGGCCGGGTTCGAGTCTGCAATTTTGGGTTGGGTCCGTAAAAAATTTTTTTTTTTTTTTAACTACCGAAAAAAAAAAAAATCAAAAAAAAAAAAAAAACTATTTTTTTTAAAACCGGCAGACCCGAATTCGCCCGAGTGGTTCATGGTTCACCCGACCCGAATGATTCATGATTTAGGGTTTAAGATTCATAGTTTAGGGTATAGTATAATCTGATTCCATAAAAAATAAGATAGTGGGTTCTATATTACTTCTGTAAATATATATACACACATACATAGCTAGCCAAATCTTAATTTGACCAAATGTCAGACAATTTTTTATTTATTTTTCATATATATATATATATATACAACATTGTTTTGGAGAAAAACTTATTAAATTAGAATCTCATTATATATATAATCATATTTTAATCTCGTAGTTTTCTCTACAATGATTCAACCTATATATATTACATTTGATAATTGGTTTTTTTTTTTCAGAAATTCATCTTACTTTACTAAGTAAAGAATATGAGACATTATCATCTTTAAACTTAATATTTTCATTATTTATGAACATAAATGCATTATATACAATGTATATGACATTATCATCATTTCAAATCTCAAGTTCTCTAAATTCTTCGGTTTCAAACTGATCCAAACAATTAAACAGAATCTCTGCTCCAGGCCGAATTTATGGGAAGTTTGGTTCCACTTTTATTTTTTAATTGTTGTAGATTTAATTTTAGACATATCTGAAGTTTGCAACGGTCCAGAAAACTTCAAATATCCATATTACCCGAACCTCTATCGTACAAAAACACAATAATTATTTTCTTTAGTAAGAAGAAACTAAGACCTATCAAGGATTCATAATATTCAACATAACTAGAAATACATTTCCTCCTCAAAATTAAACCAGTATTTCTGGATATATTTCAGAGTTTATAAAAACGAAGAAAGTAAAAATGATAACATTAACAAAATTATATATATTTACAAATGTAAACGTATTTTGATTATGTTTTCCGAAAAGAGAGAAAAGAAGAAAAATACCCTGAAAAGGCCATCCAAATATTTTAAATTTAAACAATTTAATTTAGCAGCGGAAATCCACTTTACAGCATATATCAGATTTTGGCATTTCTCAATTCGGACGTAAGAAAAGTTGAGAAAAGAAAGCATAGTCCTTAAATAGTTACATTAACTAAGGAAGAAAACGACTCTTAATAGTTTTTATTCTTCTAAAGAAACAAAAATAAACCTTATTACAAAAAGTAACAATACTACATCACTAATATACATGATATAAGGAATAAGGGAGCCCACACAAACATAAAACAGTTACCTCATTATGCAAACTCATAATTTTAACAGTTGAAAAGAGAACCATTAATGGGTGCATCGCGGGGCAAATCTCCTTTGGCAGTGTGCTCAATAACTCTTTGCACTAAGTTTTATTGGCCAACTGCCAAAAGAGTATTTGCCCGGTAATGCATCCTTAAGTTTACATGTTTTCCGTTGTTTTTCGATGAATAGTTCAAAGGCCATGTGCATATATATATAGTAGAAGGAAAATACTGGAATTTTCACCGTGCTAAGGTATATTTTGGAGCATATTCTTACAGTTACCAGTCATAGGAATAAACTGTTTATGTCCTCAAGGAGATATGATACTCACTTTAACATTTTTTTTCCTCCAAAAACAAATCAAACAGCATATATATTAATTAGGTTTTGAATTCTTGAAGCATATATAGTTCGCTGTACTGAGTGCAGAACAGCAAAAAAGTCTCTTTATTTCAGGAAATATAGAATAATTCGAGTCTTCAATGGGAGCTTAAACTTTGAGGTAACTAAGATTAGAGATGGATCTTATTCCAACAAGTAAAAGGGTCAAAATGACAAATTTTACTAATGGAAGGCATAAAAAAGAAAAAAATCTACCCCCTCAAAATCCTATATAAGCAGAGTTTAGACTCATAACAGTCATTTGTATCATCAATATATTTGCGTGTATTTGATGGTGTTAGAATAAGAGATGAAACAGAGAAATCACACTCTGAAAGAGCAACTTTAAATCCAACAAAATCAGACAACAGGAAGGATGTTTGAGTTCTAGCATTCATGGAATATGGACAACCATTAGTGCTGATCTTTCGTATGATAATAGATTTAGCTTTAATTTATGCTTCTTGGAATTGAACTGATGCTGATTCCAGGTTGGTTTATATCGTCAGTTGGAGTTAAAATGTCAACATTATATCAAAATATTTGCCACAACCCACAATACTTTAAAATAACTACTCATATTCGTCCATCATTAAGCTGAATATAATTCCTTCAAAACATTTCTCCATCAAACTTATTTAAAAGTATCTAGCTTGTGAATTGTGATAGCATATTAATCAAATTCACACACACACACAATATTAGACTCATATTTCATCAACCAAGTAAATTGGCAAAATATGATGAATTTTAGCTGACTAAAAATGTATATACGTACAGATAACAATTGGACTAATCTATATTCACACTTTGTTTAATTATAATTAGTATCTTATTTAATTAATAGATTATAATATAAATTTAATTTATATACACACTTTTGTTGTTCTTCTACTAGGAGACTAGAATATGTATTTGACGGCATGAAACCATCAATTGATCGCTTCAATCGGCCTCCTTATACACAAGAACAGATTTTAATAAATTATTACACACACATCACTCTTTTTTTTTTCTTTTTCTTTTTATATCATGTATTAAAATAATTTCATATTTATTTGACAATTTTTTACAATATATAATGCTGTAAATTTATGTTTTAAAAATCACAATTATTTAACAATTTAAAAAATATCAATCATTCTAATGAATTGGGATGGTCGGCAAGAAGAAAGATTGAACCTGGACCTCGTCTTTAATTATATCGATCCTTATTATAATGAAAATGTAAAGGCATGAGAATTATACTCAAAATAGTGTTTAGTAGCTTTGATACATTTGTAATGGAAATATAAATAATTGATTGCCCTACTTTCATTATCTAATTTCACTCTCACTCAACCCCTCACATGATACTCGATGTTTGAACTAAGCAAGAACAATGCAATCAATACCTCATAGTGATTGACCCATCAATGATAATCATTCCCTAGTCAAACCAAACAGACCCTAAGTCTATTGAGAGGAAATCCTGAGATTGTCTCACACAATCACACATGAAACAGGATCCTCACACCTTAATGTTTGGATCATATATTTTTTTAAATATGAGTTATTTGGAGCCTCTATAAGCTCATAAATCATATAAGAGTCACTCTCCTGTGCACTCCATGCACCAATTCAAATTGGTGCAATTGAATTCAATTTTAATTTAGATGAAATATGCACTCTAAGCCATAACCCCTAAACAATAAACTCTAAATCATATATAAACTATTCGGGCAGGATGAACCATGAACCACTCGGACCGGATTTGGGCTCGGATCGGGTATTTAAAAAAAAAAAAAAAACATAAAACTGAAATTAAAGTTAAAAGAAAACTGAAATTGAAAAGAAAAAAAAAACTAAAATTGAAAAAAAAAAAATTTAAAAAAAACTCCTAAAATTAAATTGCACCAAATTGAAATTATGCATGGGGTGCACAAGAGAATTTGCCATCATATAATATACCCTCACAATCCCACCATAAAAATGAACTTACAGATTTTTTCACACATATTAAAATTGAAGTTATTATAATTAGAACTTTAAACTTTTTCCCCCTTATGTTTACTAGTTTTCCAATACAATTTCTAGTGTCAAGATAAGTAGGACTAAAAAATGAAAATGAAAATTTAATGAAATCTTAACTATAGTAACTAACCTATCTTTGTGAAATAGATAAAGATATTTCTCATGTATAGGACCATCTCAAGAATTTTAGTTTATAGTATATAAATTGAATCTCCAGGAAAATTGGGCACTTCATTACAGAGGGCCAAGGACAAGCATTTCAGGGTAACTTATCAATTTGAATTTAATTAAAACCTATTTACCAAGTCCTAAACTTAGGTTTCATATTTCTTAACAGTACTTATTTGAGGAACTTCATGCAGTTCTTTATTTATGTGATCAGAACAACTGATTCAAAATATGATTTTGTTCATTGGCAATAACTAATATTCTGTATATTGACATAATCAATAAGGAATATTGTGTTTCTACTCCTAGGAAATAAAATCAAGGATCCGATTCCTTATGACAAGGCAAACAAATAATGTTTCAATATCTTATGCACGTAAAAGAGCATATCCATAGAACAAAAATAAGGAGAGTGAAGATCAGAACTTTTTTACCATGGCCCCAATGAAAAGTAAAGGGGAAATCCCTAGAGGACCCAAAGCATATGCCGTTTCCTCCTTCAGCATATCCAAGTGAATGTGCGAAGCCAAGAGGTTCCTATATAAGGCCTGTGCTCCCGAGTTTCAAAAAATAACTCAAACTTATATCAAATGCAGGTACTGAAGAATAATTGTGTGGGATCTAGAATAACAGTGTGATTCACCTTTGGCAGGGAGGACATGCACATGCATACTTCTTTCTCTGCCAAAGGAGAATTGCCCTGCCATTCAATCCCACAATGCTGCAGGAACACTCTTCTTCTTATGGCATTATTATGCCAATTACTGTATATTGATGTGTAAATAGTGTTTTGAAACTTGTCTGTTATTTGTTGTATGTTACATTATAATTTTAAAACTTCTGGTAATATTAGGAAGCAAACGATGATGAGCCTGATTATTCATGAATTGTTTGGTATTAATTATAGTGATAAAAGGTTTTTTTTATTATAAAATATATTTTCATACAAAGTGTATTAGACTTCTTATGTGAATTAAATGTGAAAAAAAAAATATCAGTACTTCTACATCCACAAGCTGAAACCAAGGCTTTGAATTTTTAGAAACTGGTGATAATAATAATAACTTCAAGTAGATTTTATTGTTAGTACACGCTGACCACTTCCCTACAGAAAACTGTCTCTAAGTTGCATTCCCTGCCCAGTTAATTAAGTAGATTAATTTATTTTTATTTATAAGCCGACTCAATTGAAGATGTTATTATAATCTTGTTCTCATCTTTAATTTGGTGCATTAATGGATCAAAAACATCATCTATAAGCTGATTAAAAGAATGGAAAAGCTCATTAAACTTGTGCAGAACTTATCAGTATTCTTGGCAAATAACAGCGTATAAGCTTAATTTCAAATATGTTAGCTTCCCAATTTAATAAAAGAAATTAACTAAAACTTACAGAGTTTGGAGAAATTGATAAGATTCAACGACATGCGTGATCAACTACCAAGCAGGCTTCATTCTTCTCCCATCACAGGAAAGTTGATTATCAGTGAATCCACAATATGAAGTTAAAAGGTTGCTTAGTATAACGAAGAAAATTCTAATATACCAAACATTGCTTTTTTTTTTTTAAAACAATATACTAAACATTGCTTAATTAAAGCATTAAAAACTAATTGCCAGTTATAAACTATATAGAAGGAAATGAATTTACTGTTATAGTGGTTAATCCATAATCACCACTGGACCATGGCATCCATTTCGATCCTTAATGATCATATAAATTTAACATATGTCCATCTTCAGAAACTTAATGAAATTCTTTGCATCTGTGGAAGTAATGTGCACCATATTGTACTGACACAGGGCACACAACAGAAAAGTATTAAAAATCTAATATGATATTTTGTAACCATCCCATACTGAGACAAAGTAATTAAAATATATAACCAGAAACATTTGGTAGAAGCTTGCTCATGCACATCACACACAAAAAATGACCATGTCGCTATTTGTCCAGACAAAAAATAATTGACCTAAACCAGTTAGAGTAGCAACTAATGGCACTCCCCACAATAACAATCTTTGGTAATGGGGGAAATGCCTTTTAAAACCAACAAAGAATACCTCCTCAAATTCCACCAACAGCTGAAAAACAGGACCAATTGAAACTCAAAGTCGAGTCGAAGTTTCTATTCAGATTGATTGATCGGAAGTGATTTTGTAAGATAATTAGTGAGCAAATCTCCTCTGGCAGACAGCCACAGAAGGCATATCGATAGAACTAGTCCCCAGTCAAATGATAACCAGTGTTCGTCTGCCAAAGAAGACCGCCCGATAATTCACCTACACCTTTTTTAGGGGAATAATCACCTGAACCTTAGAAACTAAGAAAAAACTTGCAAACTGGAATCTAGTTTAGACAGCAAATTGCACCTTGTCCTACATTGACCCAGCACAAAGTTATCATTTATAAATCTCTTTTCTTGTCGTTATTTTTCATGATAGATGCTTTATAAGAGAGGGATCATATTCAGGTTCAAGCATATGGATTGGAGTTGGAATATTTCTTAGTTCCCTTATCTCTAATGGAGTATTTCGAAGAAAATCTGAAGCGCAGATTATAGAGACAATTTTAAGCGACCCAAACTTTTCACAAAGGTTACTATGTGATATCAATATGTATACGTGTAGCTCTGAGCGCGCATGTGCGTATTTAGGAGCTTGAGAGAAAGAGAATGAAAATCTCGTATTACCTTAGTTATTCCATTGTCAAATGACTCATATTGAACCAATGGTTTGCATTCCAGATGTGTGGTCCTTCCTTTTAAAATCTGTAAGCGTTAAGGTGAAAGTCATATATATGGAATGGGAACTCATCATTCTGTGTGATAGTCAGCATGGTTCCGCTAAATATTATCATTAAGGCGGACCAAAGAAATAACTAAATATCAATGCTACATTATTCTGACAGTTTAATGCTACTCGCAGAAAAATCACGGGAGCTTTTTAAATTTCAACTCATATGCCGTTGTTCTTTGAGTTGAACCCGAAATTATCTGTGGTCTAACGGAAAAGACGAAATCATGCAAGTCAGTTCTGAAAATGCATTTATGAAAGCCTCAACGTTCAGGGTGTTGGTACATGTCTGGGCATACAACTTGATAAGAGCATCACCACTATAAGAAAGATTGAGATATCACGGAATATGAATACCACACAAATTTCATTATATAAATGAATATCATGTATGTTTTGTTTAATCCTCTTGACCAAAAATATGGCAACATTTATGAATAAACAAGCACAAATGCAATGTGTTAACATAAATATATTTTGGCTACACGCGAACCTAATTAACAATGTTTTTGGTCAACTTACCATGAGCTTTCTACGATAATGGCTATCTTGATATGCCCAGCAATCAGCCATTGTCTTGATGACACATAAAAGAAGACCTGCAAAGCAAGGGGGACCATGACTGAACCAGAAAAAGTGAAAGAAAGCTTAGAGGCATTGTTCCACAGAATATCCCATTGAGTTTCCAGAGAATATCCAAGCAAGGTGCGAATGTCTGAGTATAAAATCTCACTGTCTAAGTTCAAGTCGTAACTATCCAAGGTGAAAATTGTAGAGTGGAGAAGAATAACAGTGCAATTCTCCTTTGGCAGAAATGGACATTACATAGCAATGGTAATTATCTCCGCCAAAGGAGAATTGCCCTGCCATTTTGCATCTCCACTCATGGTTCCAAATGCCCCTAGGTAAAATTTTATCTCTTTTGATATGCTCTTGGTATTAGTTAAGCTGATAAATGATTGGTAACAAAATGAAGGTCCACAATGGAAGAATGCACTGATTTGTGGGGAGTTGTTGAATGGAAACTGTTATAGCCAAATTCTGTTAAACCCGAATCCATTGTCTACAATCATTCTTTCACCTCATAGAGGGATTTTGCAATGCTAGATTTACGTTAGTTTTCCAATCAACAAACCCAAAGACTTCGATGAAAGGGCCCATTTTACAACATAGGTAAAGCATATACTGAATCATAAGCCATCATTACATGTATTGACTATTGAGTTTAATTCCTAAGAATTTTAATGATTTTCTTTGTTCCATACATTATGAAAGAACCACAGATTAAGGATATTTTAAACCTATAGTTTTCAATAGTAGAGCACGTTTAAGCTATGAATGTTAGACTGGTAATTCTTCATCTCTGATCATAGTTTATTACTTCTCCCAATTCTAAATCAATTTTATGCTCAAAACACACATATGTATCAAACGCATTGCATACGATTATTCCACATAACAGTTAATAAATCATAGGTCACTCCATACTTGTCTAAAACAAGCAATTACGAATTATTCACCGACAAACTATTATCATCACCAAAGTAACACAGAGCAACATAATATCTTGAATTGCCGATCCAAATAATAGCAACCGGCAACGAAAACACGAATCGGAGCAGCAGTATAAAAATAGCAGTAAGTATTGAATAAAATTTACCGTGAAAGCTCTGTTGATTGCATATTCAGGAGTAGCCTGCGCTAGAATAATCGCTCCGATCACCGTGCATGTACATTTTCACATTTACATGGCCGTTAATTACCTGTAGAAAAGGGTTGGAAAACAATAATAAACGACGGATTACACGATGAGATTGTCCCATTAGGTCCATCGTTGCCCGCAATCACAAAATATAGGGGGTTTTTGCAAAAACTTATTGTTTTAAAGAATGAATAAAATTAGTAATTATTGAAAAGTGATTAATATCAAAAGTTGATAGTATTAAAAAAAAAAAATTGATAGTGTTTGTAAAAAAAGTTAAAAGTTTTAAAAATATATTAATAAGTTACTAAAAACACCCTCTATAAAGTTTATAACTTATAATTTATGTGAGCTTATTTAAGCTACTAAAAGAGAAATAAAATTCTTCAAATTATTTTTGTATACAATTCTAACACTTATAAATTTTTTAAAACACCCCCATAATTTACTTGAATCTTCCATCGGAAACGCATTAAAAAACAAACTGAACAACGATTCTTTAAAACAAAGAGTCCTTTATTTTTTTACTTAAGTACTATCTCCTTCCAGAAAAAATGTGCACACCACTTTAATTATCGAATTTTTGTGAGCTAGTTGTTTATTAGTATTTTAAATGATAAAGTGATTTTTAAAGAGGAGTATTGTAGATCTACCTCTCATCTATTGCATGCATCTTTAAAAATTATTTTATCATTTTAAATACTAATAAAATTTTCGCTTGTAAAAACACGTGAAAACAATAAACGTGCACATTTCTTTGGGACGGATGGAGTATATGATAACTTTTTGCGATTAAAGTCATTTTAGAAAAATAAAAACTCCAAGATCAAAATCGTATTTAAATTTTAATTTCAAGAAAAAATAAAAATAAAACGGAAATTTTGGTATTATCTTCATATTAGTTTATCCAATCGACAAATCATCATGTATGTAAGTGAGTAATTGAGTCAAATTCATAATGGTTTAGCTTTATTTGAACTTTTATTAATATTTGAAGATTTTGCTAGAGCTTATTTATTTACAAATCAAAATAATGGTTAAACATGAGTCAAACTCAAGTAACTTGATATTTTATTTATTAATTTGAGCTCGAGCCAAATTTTAAATCTTATCAACCGTAACATTAAGTTCGAGATTGTCTGGGCAATTATCCTTATTAAACTTGAATATAAAATTTTAAAAGACAATCTTGAATTGCGTACAAGTAGCATTGTTAATCCGGGCCGGGCTAAAATTTTATTTTAAAACCTATTATATGCGAGGGGTTAGGCCGAGCAATGGGGAGACCGTTTAAAAAGCGGGCCTTTTTTGATTCGGGGCTAGCCGGAGTTAAATCGTTTAGCCCGTTTATATTTATATATACTCAATTTTTTATTTTTTTTTATTTTTTTTTTTTTAATTAATTTTTTTAAAGTTTTTTCACAAATTTAAATAAGGCAAAAATCAATTATGGCCAATCAATTACAAATTAAATATTTATATTTGATTTAGTCAATTAATAATTAATCTTCTCCAATTCAATATTTTTTAACAGTTTTGAATTTCTATTGAATTGAATAAATAAGTAAAATATTAATCCAATATAAAATAATAATATAATATTTTTATAAATTCTATTATAAAATTTGTTCATAATATGAAATTGATATCATTATAATTATAAATTAATATTATGGTATTAATTTATAAATGTGATGATACAAATTTTATATTATTAACTAATTTCATGGAAACTTTGCTCAATTATGTTATTAAAGATGATGGGAACTAATTTTATATTTTGAACATTTGTTATTAAAGATTGTTCTGGATAAATTTTTGTCATTATGTAATGTTAATGTTTGAACATTTTTTTTTTTTGATTATTTTAATTCAGGGTTAGGGTTAGGTCTCAATTTAAAGGCAGTTTTAAAATTTAAGGCCGGGACCTTTGACCAATAGATATCTAATGGATTTTAGGTTTTAACAATACTCTACAATAATAATTTTATTTTCCCCGTTTGATTAGCGGGATTGATCGAAATAAGTCAGGATTAAATTTTAATCTCAACTAATTTACTGTTTAGTTTATAAGATGAGTGTCATAATATATTTTAAGCTTGGGTGTGAAATGTATTAAATCCCTCAATGGAAGGATATGTCAATCTCATGTGAAATGTGTGATAAAACATATCTCAAATGCAATATTATAATATTGTCATTCTATTGTTTTAATAGATTCACAAGAATGAGGTGGTTATTTTAATTCAATTTAAAGACATTTATGACATTTCAATAGGATCTAATTTAATCTGTCAATTCAATCCTACAATCCAAATGCATATTTAAAGGCATATTTTGAGTCAAATCAATCAAATCTTACTCAATCTCAGTCAATTTTATCACACCTAATCAATCCAATCCCGAACCAAACACCCTTGTATAGTATCAATAATCAATCCTACATACAGATTGTTGATATTTTCTAAGATCTTGTAAGCTTCACATAAAAATCCACTTTTGATTTTATGTTTAAAAAAACAATATTATAAATTTGTGCCAACTTAGAAAATCAATTTACCAAATTTGCTAAGAATTTCATACATGAAAATTTGGTACTAGTTATTTAATGGGGTGTTTGAACCCATCGGGTTGAAGCTTGAGAAAGGGCAGAATAGATATTCGGCCCAAGCCCATCCAAATGACTAATTACTGCTATCTGAACCTCATGTGGGCCGGTCCGTGGCTCCCCTGCTCCAACCCAATCTAATTTGTATTCGGGCCACTGAACGAACCAAATCCGAATCAATTGACATAATAAAATAAAATAATGACATTTATGGGATCAGTCCAGAATTTAATAAGATGGTTTCCTAAAATAATACTACTCCGTTGGTCGAAAAAAAAATAATAATACTACTCCGTAATAATAATAATAATAATATAAAGTGCGCTAGAAAGTAAAAAAATAATTTTAATGTTAAAAATATATGTATGCATGATAAAGTAGGATATGTGGAGAGTACCACTATGATAATGAGTTTAAATTCAAATTGAAAATACAGTTATGTGCACAAATATTATAGAATTGACATAAGATAAATAAAATATATAAAAATTGGTTTTGTTGCGTAAATAATACAAACCCTATTCAGCTAGCTGCTCTCGAAAAAAGTGATTTAACTCTATTAGATAAAAAACAAAGAAAAGGTAAAAAAGGTCGGGGAACTTGTACATTTTACTCATTAGTAGTGGCCGACGTCGTATGGGGTTTTATTTTAGTCTGATTGAATTTTGATTGGGTTTGAGAATTTATATTTGCAATTTTTTATTTTTTTTGAAACAAAAATTATATACGCAATGAACTTGTAAGTGCATGGGATGCACTCTAGTTTGATCTGCCTTTAGCAAATTAACGGTATAGAATAAAATGGAACTTATTAATTTGGTGGATAACCAAATGTATTATTCGAGTGATCATTGAAATGAAAATTTAGAAAATAAATGTCAAATTAGAGTAAAGTCTCATAGCTAGCGTATTGAAATTGAGATACTCATATTGACAAGTTTAATAATTTAAGAGCGATGCATCAAGAATGAAATCTAAGTTGGTACCAAGGTACCATTATTGAAGCAAAAGGGAAGTGATTATGCTTCACGGGTCATCTCAAAACAAACTTGAATGAAAGATGGGCACGTGAAATATTACGTACCTAGATTCTATGGACGAACAAAAAAAGTTCAAAATGTTCAATTTGTACACAAAATACAATTATGTATGTACATGTTTGTATGTATACGTTAAGTGGCGCTGTAATGAGTTGTGGCAGCTGAGAGAGATAGGGACAATAAGAGAGAGACAAAAGAAAAGGATGAGGTTGCTAGTTGTAATTAGATTGATATATCAAAAGAAAAGAGTAACGGAAAGTGATCCACTTAAACTAAAAAACTAAAAGTTTGTCAAGAGTGATTTTAGGGTGGGTGTTATAGTGCTAGATTGCTCTTTTTGTTCGTGGTTTGTGCTATTTTGCCTCGCCTTTATGGCCAATATATATCATGCATGCTTTCACAAGAATGTGATTAGTGATTAATGATTAATGATGGAGTAGTAAATAAAAGAGGAGAAATATATATTGTCAAATTAATTTCTTCCTTTCCCTTTTCAATATGGCCAATCCAAATTGAGTCTTGACTATCGATCCATCATAATTGCCTTATCCCAGTGTTTTCATAACCGAACCGGTGATCGAACCGGACTAGCCACCGGTTGGTGGTTCAACCGGTCGGACCGGCGGTTCAACCGGTGATATAATCTTTGCCTATATTTTTTTTAAATATATCCTATGTAACATATAAAAAAAAATTCTAACACTTAAATAAAATCTTCTAATATTCATATTAAAAAAACATAAGAGGATCATAGTCATAATGATAGATAACAAAATAGAGTCATAGTCATACACAACATAATAGAATAATAGTCATGAGCAACACAATTTCAAATTCTCAAACAATTTTAATCATATCCTCTCATCATCTATTTTTCATGGCAATCTTTTCAATCATTCTCGCCGTAGCCATAACGTTCCTCTTCACATTCCTCCATCTCTTCCAAAGGATGCACTTCATTTTCAACCTTATCCATATCTATAAGAGATACAAATGGATTTAAAAAGAAAAAATAAATCAATCATTTAAATTAATACAAGCATTGAAAATATAAGACCTTCATCATCGGGAGCAATTATTGGAATGCCATCATTTCCATAAAGCATACTATTCAATTCATCAACATCTATAATAGGTGGATGATTTTCCTCTTCCTCTTCCACAACCCAAAAGTTAGTTTTCTCAATGCTTTCAGTAATCAATATGATCATAACAAATCCTTTTTTTGCTCAAGCCTTACATATAAATGATAAAATAAATGAGTTAATGACAAAAGATGAAATATAAGTTGTAAGAAAGAATAAATTATAACAATAGAAAATTAATGTGAAAGAATTAATACCTCTCTTGCAAACGTAAATTATAATGGATAAACACAAGATCATTGAGTCTCGAATGCTCCAACTTATTTCTCTTCTTTGTATGAATTCTTTCAAATACACTCCAATTTCTTTCACATCCGAAGAAGAAGAAGTTTGACTCAATATCTTAGTGGCCAAATTTTGTAAGTTTGGAGCACTACATCCAAAAAATTTCCACCATTCATCTATAAATACAACAATAAAGTAATAAGCTATATTAGTCAAAATAATATTATTAGTATAAAATTGAAGTATATTAATATTAACACATACAGGGATGCATAGTTTTTGATGATTCCAAAGCAAGTGATCTACCAAAACTTCCAATCCTATCTTGAAAAATACCCACTTCATCAATGCACTTCCTTTGAATAGTTTTGTCCCTAATCAAGGTTGTGACCATCTCAACAAAGCCATCCATTATTTCTTTCTTTTTGCACATGTTTTTCCTATCATATGCAAAAAAGGTTCGAGAGATTAATGAATGTCGTCGAAGTTGTTTGTCCCACCTTGCCTTGATGATATTCGTGACGGGCTTGTGCAATGTTTTCTTATGCCTAAATATCTCCTTTATTGTCTTCTTTGCCCGATATATTCCGTCATAAACATACCCAATAGAAGGCCCTTCAAGATCCATTATCGTAATACACGTATAAGTGGAGCAACAACACCTACTACAATCGTACAATCACTCCAAAATTTTGGATCAAGAACTCTTTCGCCAAAACTTGCTTTTTTGTCTCTATAGTATCGAGATTCCTTGAATGTCTTACAGTAAAAAACCTTGCAAATCATGTTGATGCTCAAGTATACTCTTCAATGCAATGAATGTTGTAAAGTTGGTCCTGGGCGCACAATCTCATCCATCCTTCTTTTCCTCAACCAAGCAAGTAAGAATGCATGATTGTACACAAACTTTGTCACTAGAGATGCCTGGTTTGCTAGACCACTAACAAGCTCCATTTTGCCAATATCACCAAGTAGCAAATTTAAACAATGTATGAAGAAGGTGACCATTTGATGGAACGATACTTATCATTAAGCAAGACACCGGCGACTTTGTAGTTAGCTCCATTATCGGTCACCGGATGAATAATATTCTTTGCTCCAACCCAATCAACTAACTCCACAAATAGATTACAAAAAGAGTGCTTGCATCTTTCACGATATCGAAGATCAACCGATTTCACAAATATTGTTCCTTTCTTACAATAAACCATGAAATTTATAAGTTGCCTATTTGATCTATCTTGCCAACCATCAGCCATAATAAGTGCAACCAAATTCTTCCCAACTAGCTCGATAGCTATCAACCAACAATTGAACTTCCTTTTTTGCGTTCCCAAAGCAAGTTTACTCTCAATTGGTTATATTTAGGTAACTTATTGTGAGAAGCAATAACATCAATCATTTTTTGAAAGTAAGGAGAATTTACAACATTTAAAGGAATGCATTCATTGTAGACAAACTGGCAAAAACCATATCAACATTATGCAAAGCTTCTTTACTTACAAGAACACTTTTGATTGAAGGTTGTGCACTGGAGTTGTTCTTGGAGCAAAGTAACTTCCCATTTTCTCATCTCTTTTTTTTTTTCCTATTGATGTTGCCGGATAGAGTATTCAACTCTTCCTCAACATCAACCACATCAAAAACATCATCTCCCATCGATTTTGCGGCTTGACTTTTTTCATCAAGCTCTTCTTCAATGATTCTTCCATTTGGTATCTTACATCATGAGTTACTTTTTTGCGGAGCAATATCCCTTCCGACCGACTAGGTGTTTCTTCATCCTATTGATTCTCCTTTCCAAGTATTGTTGCAAAGGCAAACAAGTCCAACTTTTCTTTCCATCAACTGTATTCTCTTTAAAATGATTTTGGATCGACTTTTTTCGAATCGAAATTGATGATTGAGTTGAACAACTTGAACCGATTGAAGCATTAGATTGTTGACCACTTGACGAGGAATCCATCCAAAACAATAGTGATTGCAATTATAAACAACTTATGTTTTCATCACAATTTGCAATTATAAACAACTTAATGAATGCTTATGAATATTTAATAGTATCAAAATAAATCAAAGTATCAAACACAAAATCAATGATTTAAAAACCAGTTCAAACAACAAAATGCAAAAAACACACACAATCATTTAATAATATTGATGTCCAAGATAATTATTTCGAATAGTTGTTAATTATGGAGTTCAAGTATGACATTCATATCGCTAATCAACAAACTACACACAAATATCGTGAAGACCAAATCTTTTTGTATACCCTTAAAAAGTATGACATTCATGAAAATTACCACATTTGACTTTTGTTGTCGAAAATTATCACAAAAAAACAAACAATTTTGGGTAAAAACAAACTTTCGAAAAATTAGGTCGATTAGGGTTTGGGTAAAAACACCGGATCATAATGTTATTTGTTTCACGTAACCAATTGTTATATATTCCCAAATTCAAACGACAAATTGAAACAACAATATCTTGTTATATATTCCCAAAATTCACCAACCATATTATCAAAATAAATCAAAGTATCAAACACAAAATGACCAAATCACCATAATAAATCAAACACCAAGTTAATACCAAATTCACCAACCATTACGATTTAAAATTAATGAAAGTGAACAATACCTTTTTAGAGAAATAGGGTTGCAATGTTTTTTAGAGAAAGTGTTGCAATTTTTAAAAAAGGGTTTAACAAGGGGCGGTCTGTGGAGGTCTTGAAACTTCTAATTCTAAGTTCTAATTCGAAAAGAAGTAAATTTTAGTGAAAATGTGAATTTTAATATATAAAAAAAAAAAAAAACGGAGGTTGGCGGTTGAACGGTTTTGACCTGTTCAATCGGTTCAACCCTAAAAGTGGTTTTATAAGGGTTTTCGACCGGTTTATCGGCGGTTCGTCCAAAACCGCCGGTTCGAACCGGTTTTTAAATCATTGCCTTATCCCTTTTCATTTTTTTTAAAGACAAAGATTAAATTCTATTGCAGATTATGTACTCTAATCCCAAAATTACACATAAGCCGACCTAAAGTTTAGCAGGTAGACAGTCTAAAGGATGATGTTCCCAGGAAACAAACGGAACAGAAAAAGATAACGAGTAATGAGATTTAATCCATTTTCAAGAACAAAATTTAATCTCATCTAAAATTTATCCAACTGATAGATGCTCTCCTTGAAAACAATCTCGTTTCTTGACTTACAGATTTTCCAGATGACGCCTTGCCTTATCCCTTTTCATTTATTCCACACGTTTTACACACTTCTTCGGAATTAATATATAATTAATTAGAAAGATGACATTTTTTTTCTTGAAAAATAAACTTAATTAAACAAGTCAAGAAATTGGTGACATAAACTTAATTAACCAAAATTAAATTAATTAAAGAGTGGGATTACTGCAACTGATCGTATTCGTATACAGACAAAAGGGAAAAGTGGTCTGAAAAAACGCAGTAAAACCGCACAATAGCAACGGATAGAATTGAAAGAAGGTGAAATTATTGCACATGAAAACTTACACACACAAACATGTGTGTGTTAATATGATTGTGAGTCTCTTAATTAAAGCGAAATTTATAACTAATGTAAATAAACTCCAAAATAATTAGGTCTACGTCGTTCAATTCCCCTGTTCCATTTTTAACACATGGACTTTAAATATTGTGTTTCGTTGGATATTTTTTATTATTCTACATGCAATTCATCCGTATTATATATAAAATATCAAAGTGAAACACTAATTATAAAATTGATGATTTCATTTCACAAAACGAATAGCTTATACCTACAGATATTGGCTGTGTATGGGATAGCAGTACTTTCCGCTCATTCTCATTACATCAATTATTTGAGGGAGAGAAAAGTATCCAATGCAATTCTTTTCCTTAAAAAATTGAACATGCACGCAACTGATCGAGGTATTATATATGCAAAATTCATGTTAATTCATGATTTTTCTGTTACCGTTCTTACAATTCTCATATTATTTAAAATGATCATCCTTGCACTACAAAATACATTCAATTTAAAGAGGGCTTTAAAGAGGGTTTAACCGAGGGAAAGGGGTTTAGGGAGGGTTTTAACGAGGGAAAATATCCCTCGTTAAAATGCTCGTCGATAAAAAATTAATGAGGAGAAAAATATCCCTCGACAAACAGCGAGGGAATTGCCGAGGGTCTGTGCAGTTTCCCGAGGGCTACCCCCCTCGCTAAATCCCCGACAAAATATCCCTCGGCAAGGCCCTCGCTAAATTTAACGAGGGGCTTATAGCCCAAGGGTTTAGCGAGCGAATCCACGCCCTCGCCAATTTGGCGGAAGCAATTTCCGAGGGATTCGCCCCGCAAATTTAAATAAAGGATTAAAAACGCGCTGGGTTTTGAGGCCTACTCTGAGGCTCCAAGTGCACCCATGGTTATTCGCGAAGTCATGTTATCAGAAGAAACCTAATATGGGCGTAAATTTCCCCCTATGTGATTCAAACATGTGACCTTATATGGATGACTTTGTATAAACCGTTTATTAGTTATTCATTAGGAATGCATTTTTAATTGTATAGGTATTATATATTGTGTTTTATGAATTTTTTTTCTTCTATCATTTAATCTAATTATTTGTCATATATATATACTTTGATTTAATTAAAATATTTATAATAAAATTTTGAAATAAATAATTTATATTCTTGCATCATTTATTATTTTGAGTACATTTATCTATATACTTATATTAATTAATTTTATATTCTTTTTCACTATTTATTATTATGAATACATTTATATATATATATATATATATATATATATATATATACTTATATTAATTATTTTTAATAAAATTTTAAATAATTAATTTTTATATTCTTTTTCACTATTTATTATTGTGAATACATTTATATATGTACTTATATTAATTATTTTAAATAAAATATTTTTTATTCAATTTTTAAGTAATTATTTTATACATTTATATTCATTTTCCTATTAAATTTTCACTACTTTTAATAAATAAATATGTATTTAATAATCAAAAGTACACATTGATCATTATTTTTTAAATATTTTCAATAAAATTGTAAAATTAATACATGCACCTATAATAGTAGAGATTAATCAACAAATAAATATAAAACACACATGTGACGTTCAAATATTCTAAATAAAACATAACAAAATAAGTATCGTTCAAAATTAACAAACAACATAACCAAAATAGATTATTCAAATGTTTAATGCATAAACACACACACACACACAAATATTTAATGCATAACATGCAATTCTGTGCACAACAATGAATCCTCTCCACTGGAAGACCCATCTCACTCATCAGCTGTTTGCTATCTGAAAATTTCTTGGGCACGAGGCTATTCGGACAAAGAACACGAATCGCATCAACCATTTGATTATAGCCCCTTTCAGACAGTCTGTTTTCAGTTTTAATGTTCAGCAATAGGGCATTGTATAACAACTGTGAGTGCGATTCACAACCAGGCATTATATCCTGATTCATTGCATGAAGCATGTTATAAAAATGTACAGCATGCTCATTAGGAGGTTCCTCATTAGGGGCCTCATCATCCACATTTAAGTGGGGACCAGAGGTTAAGTCCGTCATCATATCGTGGTACGAGCTAGATGCAAAAGTCTCGTCAACCGGCCCGTGTGTAGTCGAAGCAGACGGATAATCATTGTATTCATTGTTGGGGTTATACTGGAAAGTATGTTTTTACTTTGTATAACCAAACTGAATTTCTGTCTTATTTACTGAAATAAATTATTTATCACTGATGCTTTAAATATAATTGAATGTTACATATATTTACTGCATAACTGTTCAATAAATAATACGTGTTACATTGTAGTTAATTTAGTGGTACCAGATCACAGAAGATTAAATTAACAGATCCTTGTAACCAAAAGTACACCATTCACGACCTAGATGGAAATGAACAATCCATCGTGAAAGGTTGAAGTGTAAGGCTCAGATTGGCTTGTCTTGACCAAGAGATTACACAAGTGCATGACTGATGCATTGAATAGGACCTACAGGAGGACAAATTCTTCAGCACTGAACTAGGAAGAATTAGACCTCAGTGGTTCGTGTTGGTCCCGGTGCTAATGAGTCTCACAAGTGTATGGGGGGGGGAATACACGTGTTCAGTGATTTTTAAAACTTTTCTTTCAGGTCGAGATGGGTGGGTCAGTTATCCTGATGATTTAGCCCTGAGAAGCACAGATTTCCCTGAGTCAAAGTCTACTGAGACAATGATCCTGAGCTACTTTCAGAAGCTTCAGATTAACCCAACTGAGCCTGAGTCTATCAGAGATCCTGAGGCGCTTGGATCAGATAATTATCTTACTGAACCCTCCGTAGAGTTAGTTTAGTTTGGTAACTATCTGTTCTAGCTACTCAAGTGTGCGGAATGGTTGACCCTAAGTTTATACTCGTTTTAACTTTCTTTGAAAATCTTCCTTCAATAAAAAAAAGATTGATTAAGGCCGTGATCAATTTGATGCAAGTTCAGTGGATTGGTTCCAACTGAATATCAGTGAATTATGCTTTCAGTGAAAAACATGCAAAAGATAGTAATACAGTACAGAAAGCAAAACAACACAAAAATTATAGTGGTTCAGAGACTCAAGCTCCTACGTCCACTCTCTCTGACCTTCAGAGAAATTCCTTAACCACTTCCTAAAGTCGGCTAACTCACAGTAGCTTACTCACTTTTCTACCTTGAGTTTTTCATCCGACTCACCTGCAGCCTTACTAACTCAAACACACACAAGTGTTCGGACTACCACAAGTAGCTTACTAACTTCTTCTCTAGAGTTTTTCGCTAACTCCATCAGAGCTTACTAACTCTTTACAACTCTAACTCACCAACAAAAACACACACAAACTACCTTAACAAAGGGTTTGGGTTTTGGGTTGATTTCAACTAGGGTGAGATATCCTTTACAATAAGAACGTAATGCAAAGGCTAGAATATCTCTTCTAAGATTTGGATATATCTATCACTCTAGGCTTAGAATAGTGAGCTCTTCCAATGTGAAACACTTCGGGGGAAATTCTAGGTTTTTCGAGTGCTTCAAATTTGCAATAATATTGAATGAGCTCTTGAGTTGCTTTTAAATTTCGTAACCTCTCAATGTAAAGGGTCACTAGTATTTATAAAGTAACTTCACCAAGGTCACTCTTGAAAAACTATCCGTTGGAGGAGATTCATGAGTTTCCTCTTATGGTGTTTGATGAAGCGGCTATATTTAGGGTTTGAATACTCCCTTGCATGTTTTAGGAAATATGCGTTATGTAGCCAATCACCAATTTTTGCGATGCGGAACATAGTACTACCGACATGATTCGGTGTCCCGTCGCTTTCGGTGTCGAAGAAAGTACAATGTTGTCTTCCTCCGATTGGTTTTTGTCTTCAAAGAAATGTAGACAAACAAAAACGGCTCTTTTTGGTCAATCTCTCGAATGAGATAACCTTAAACAACACTTAGACTTAGTTCCTTTTATGCATATGAATGTTTTGGGCAATATCTACTTTTCTCGAATATTTGCGTTTTTCACGGTTTTGTAGTCTTGAGATAGATATTATTGATTGCCTCTGAACATTGGTTATCTTTGAGTATTTAGTATTTTCTTGAGTCTTGATAACTCTTTGGGTCTTGATATCTTACGAGTCTTGGTGTCTTGATGACATCTTTGAGTCTTGATGTTTTCAATGATATCTTGAGTCTTGATGTCTTGATGATATCTTGAGTCTTCGGTGTTTTCGATTGACATCTTGAGTCTTGATGTCTTGAGCTGACTTCTTGAGTCTTGGTGTCTTACGTGACATCTTGAGTCTTGATGTTTTCGATGACATCTTGAGTTTTCGGTGTCTTCGGCGACTTCTTGAGTCTTGATGTCTTGATGACATCTTGAGTCTTGATGTTTCGGTGACATCTTGAGTCTTGATGTCTTGAGAATCTAACACGATCTATATCTCTGGCGTATACATAGTGCGAGATAATTTCTGAATAATCTATCTTGAATCTGACTCGATCTATCAAGATTATCTGAACATGTCATACTTTCGGGGTTTTGGGATCTAATCAAAATTTCTTTATTAAATTCATCTCCCAACAATTTCCCCTTTTTGATGATGCAAAACCATCTTGTTACATTTATGAAAACCTAACATATTCTTCTCGGGTTTTGGTTTTGTCTATTACAATCCAAAAATGGTAATTCTCCCAACAATTTCAAAACATAAGGCATATCAAACATAAAAGACATGTAAAAAGATAATGAGATATTATCTTTGAGCATAAAGATAAAATTTTCATTGATGTAGGATAAGAGTTTCTGATTACAATGAAAATCAAAAAAAAAAATGTATACAAAGTCTTGATCTTCTTCCACTTCATCCTCCGGCACTTCCGGGTTGAACATCCCATAGTATCTCTTCTTGAGTTCATCCCTTGCTTTGATGATATCAGGGTTGTTTCCTGTTAGGCCTAGCTGGATGGCATACTGAGCTATCTCCTGAGAAATGACTGTTTCATTCACATAGCCATTCTCAAATCTAGGAGTTGGGTAAGTGTATGGACCAGGGGCTATTATCTGAGTATTTACTTCATCTGCCAAGTTGATCCAACTTTGCAGGTACTTAGTATAAAATGTCAGTAAGTATTCAATGAAGGCTTCATTCATATCCAAGCTGCTCCCCCTCCATTCTCTCAGAATCTCATAATAGAACCAGAAGGTTCTCTTGATATCTTCCCATGTATCATTGAACTGAATAGGCATCCATTTATCAATGTGCGGCCATTTCTGAGTTTTTTCTGTACCCCTCATTTTGCTCAAAAACTTTTTAAAACCACTTATTCTTTTCTGCTCTTCTTCTTTCTTTTTCCTGATCAAAGGAACACCTGAGACACGAAGCAGCAGTCTTCTTCTCTTTTTCAATTTGAAGGGTTTTCAGAGTTTTCTTGGTATTCAAGACTTCTTTCTGAATTTCAGTTTCTTCTTTTTCAGCTTCTTCCTCAGATTCTTCAAAATCCATTATCAATTTCATCTTAGTAGGCTTAGAAGTTTTAGCTCTTTTTTTCTTTTCTTGCTCCACAAATGCAACAACCTTTCTCTTTTCAGGTCTGACTTGATTTTCACCGACTTTGCTTGTCTCAATCATTCTTCTATCACTCGGTTTAAATAAATTACTTCTGAGTGATCGATCATTTGTCCTGAGCGAGTGAAGGTAGGTTTCTCGAACTTCTTTGAATTTTAGTTTCTCGATTGGCTTCAATTTCTCTTAAGGCTTCAAACTAATTTTCTTTCTTTCAGCTTCTTTTTTAGCCTTTCTCTCCAAGGTTTGTGCCAACAACTCACTTAATTTGCCACCAGGCATTTTCCCCTTTTTGGCACCATACCTTGGGAGTAGTTGAGTTAGTGCATTATCCATATGGTATTGCTTTTTTGCTTATCTTCAGACTTCCCGCCTTGTTGATCATGCTTTCATCCTCTAGCCTTCTCATGTAATTCTTAGCCATTGAGAACTCATCCGAAAAAAGAGGTGCGAATCGATTTGAGAAGACATCATGCATCATCTGTCATATTGGTCATGAGCATAGAGCCCATTTCCTCAACAATTTTGTTTTTGATCATCGGATCATTCTTCTCAACCAAACTTGGCTTCAAGATGGCGATTCTATCTTGATACATCCGCTTCATTTTCGCATTGAGCTCGATTTTGACTACATCAATTTTTCCTTCCAAAGTAGTCATTTTATCCGCAAAAAGTTGTTTTAGTTGCGGCGATGTACGGAAGATGAACTCAGATTTTCAAACTTTTGAGATTGGCTTGCTAAGGTTTCTTCAATTTGAGTCACTTTTTTCCACCATTGGCACCACATTTTCCAATTTATCCGGGATAGGATGAAATCAATTTCGGAGGCAAAACAATTGTCTCCAATCGAAATTGGTTGCTCCAACCGAGCCTCGATCAAGATATCGTATATCTGATTTAAAGATAGGAACTTCAATTAGCTTTGGCATAATGTATAATAGTGCCAAAAGATACCTAAAGTCTTAACCGGTCGAGGATGTGTGATATCGGCTGTCTTGACATCGTTGTCCTTCTCCATCCGACTTTCGATCTCTTTTTTTTCTCGAGAATCTGTCGAGGTTCCTTCTCCCCTCCATTTTTTTTTCAAAGATCATCTTGTTTGTCACCCTCTTTATCTTGATCCTCATCTCCTTCGGATTCATAGAATCTGGAGGCATCAACATCAGTTTTCCTTTTCACCCACCTTTCTCTTTACTAGCTCATCAAAGTCGGCAATTTTCATTACGAAGCTTGGTCCTCCCGAACCAGAGAACTCTGTCAAAAAGCAGCGGTCTCAAAGATTCCACCAATCTTCTCCCGAAGGAGGCTATATCAAACATCTCGGGAAGAGTCGATTTAGGATGTAGACTGTGGTTACGAGTCGAAAAGAAAAGATCCCGAAGGTCGGGGATATGCGCTTTCATTTCGAGGTACCTATCAAGAATGAATCGTTCCCCTTGCTAACTGCGCCACTCGGTTTCTTGACCTCTCCTTCTCAATTTTGGGCTTTTCGGGAGCGGTTGGCTCGGATTGTACAAGTTCTAGTCTTTGATGGATCGAGAAATGGTTCATTGAAGTGCATCAAGTTCGGCAATTCTTGAGGTTGGTGACCGATCGAAGTCCGAGCAGTCTCTCTTCGATAGGAATCGAGGTCCTTGAAGATTTCTGAGAATTTTTATCGAGCTCGAGAGAAGTTTTTGAGTACCTCGAGAAAACATGTTCCTCGAGTTTCTTGCTCTTGCACATTTGTCACAACTGAGCAAGAACACGAAGTGGAATTTCAACCCTTCTTTGGCCTTGAGGTTGAGTTTCTTGATGTCTGGCCTCTTCTCGTGATAGATTGAAGCCTTCAAGGCTTACGAGGAGCCAGTGCTTTCTTTTTCAGTTTCTCCCCTCTCTCTTTTAATTTGCATCAGGGCTTTCCCCTGGCTTGTCTAGCTTCTTCAACAGTTTCTTCTTTAGCAGTCTCCTCCTGAGACTCAGAGTTTTTCTCTTTCTTTCCTCTCAAAGTCTTCTTTGTTGGTGGTTTGAACATGATTTTTGACTTTAGAAAGGAAGTGGATTTGACAAAGATGTCCTCCTCTTCTCTGCACATTTCCAAGATAAATGCAATCTTGGTTGCATGTAGAATCTTTCCTTTGACAACTACAGAGTCATTCACCTTCTGAATTTGTTTGGCTTGATCACTCACCACCTTGATTAAATAGTGTAACCAGTTGAATGTCGTGGAAGGTGAATCTTCAATCACCGCCATTAGCCTTAACTTAGGCGTGCTTATCTGTTCGAAGCTACCAGATCTACTCATGATGCATTTACTTACAATATCCAACAATACTCGATATTTAGGCTTCAAATGCCTCTTATTCAGAGTAGCTTCAAACTTTACTGGATGCTTAGTAATTTTATCCAGATATTCTTGTTCCCTACCCATCATGTATACCGTAGGGTCTTCACCTCTATCACTTAACTCATATATGACATTAAGATTCTTAGGAATAATATATAATTCCCTAACAAAATCCACATATTTTGAACTATGCTCCAAATGCGAGACTGTAATCTGAGATTCTATGCAATTCTCATCATCTAACTTCAAATTAGAGATATACTCAATTACCTCTTTCGCATATTCGGCCTCTGGTTGATTCGCGACCAGGCAAGTAAGCTTTGCCAAATGAATCATATGCAATGGCTCCTCCTCGTGAGTTGCATTGGACGAGCTTTCGAGAGAAATGACATATTCGTACCAAGGTTTATTGGAAATGACGAGCTTGTCGTATACAGAAAGCATCATTTTTGGAGAATTTCTGGTGAAGGGTTTTGAGATAGATGAAAATTTATGGGCAATCGAGTGTTTTTGAAGCAGAGTGTTTGAAGATGAAGGTTTTTTGGAATCGGGCTTTTAAAGAAATTTTCAATGGATATAGGATTTTGATTTATGGAAAATCGCGTAGATGAAGAAATCGACGGTTGAGATTAAAAACCGACTAAAACGGGTATATGAAAGGATGATTTCGCAAATACTAAGCCGCCAATTTATCCCTATTGGTGATTAATGAACAGTGCATTTAATTACTGTTCCTGTAGACCATTGACTTTCCTTGTGGATTTCAAAGGTCCCGCCCAATTTATTTCTTCAGGTGTTTTGTCATTTATTGCCAATGATTACTGAGATTCAGTTAGACAATAAATGTGTTGCATGAGTCAATACTTCTTCGGACTAATTTTCTCCATCGGTCTTTATCGAAGTTTTGACCTTGATAAAATGTCAAGATAATAATCGAAAATCGATCTTCGGGATAACCGAAGTTTCCCAAGACTCGGTGTTCAAGATTTTTCAATTTTATCCCGAGTTTTTGAGAAAAAACCGAGAAAAACTTCATGCATCCGAAAACCTTCAATTTTTGATTTGCTTTTATTCACCGGATCCAACATACCTAATTCAATCGATAGTTCACGAAATCTTGATTGACCCAAAGGTTTAGTCAAGATATCGACTCTTTGTTTATCGGTATGAATTTTCTCCATTTCGATGTCTTTTCTTTTCTCAACATGATCTCGATGAAGTGATGTCCGATATCAACATGCTTACATCCGGTGTGCAATCTGAGATTTTGTGTAATAGCAATTACCTTTATTATTATCACAAAATATAGGTACTTCATTGGCTATAATCTTATAATCCCTCAATTGTTGTGCGAGCTAAAGAATGCGCACTGTGACTTCCTTGACCATGTGTAAACCCTTGTAATCTTGGTTGCATCGAGGTTTGTTTCTTTGAAAACCATGATATCGGTTTACTTCAAGAAATTGACAAGTTCTGTGGTAGACTTCTGTCAATTCTACATCCTCCATAATCGAGATCCGAATAACCCGGTTAATTCAAGGTTATCATCAATTTGGATACCATAATCCTCTATTCACAAAGTGCCTTTAAGATATTTCAAAAATTTTTTGGCAAACCTCCATGTGACTAGCCTTAGGATTACTTTGGTATCTTGTACATATCCCAACAAAGAAATGTAATATCGGGCCTACTTTATTGTGAGATATAGCGGTGATCCAATGATCCCTCTATAATCGGTGAGATTTCTCGACGGCCTTCGAGGATCGGGATCCATCTTGTAGTTAGTATTCATAGAATTCTAACCGCATTGCAATTATGTACACCATACTTTGCAATCGGATCTACGGTGTATTTTGCTTGATTGATGAAAATTCCTTCCTTAGTTTGTTTCACCAAGTCCAAGAAAGAAATTCATCTCCCCATCATTGACATCTCAAACTTTCCTTTCATCGGGGTAGAAAACTTTTCACACAACGGTGATGATTTGGAGATCCAAATATGATGTCATCTACATAAATCTGAACAAGTAAGATGTCTTTCCCATCTTCTATATCCGAGCGAGTCCTATCACCGGTTCCTTTGATAAAACCATGATCGAGAGAAACCGAGAAAGGTATCATACCATGCTCGGGGTGCTTGCTTAAGACCATACAAGGCTTTCCGAGCTCAGTAAACTTGGTCATTCTGTTCGAAACCGGAGGTTGTTCCACATAAACCTCTTCCTAACACATCATTCGAAATGCACTTTTCACATCCATCGACAGACGTGGAATTTCATGTGGGCAACATATGCAAGAAACAATCTGATGGCTTCTAGTCTTGCAACAGGTGCAAAAGTTTCATCATAATCCAAGCCTTGTTCTTGGGAATAACCTTGTGCAACTAGCCTTGCCTTGTTTCTCACAATGTTGTTGTTTTCATCTCTCTTATTCTTGAACACCCACTTAGTTCCAATCACATTGTGCCTCTTAGGTCTATCCACTAGCTCCCAAACTTCATTCCTTGAGAACCCGATTCACTCTTCTTGCATAGCAAATAATCCAAAATGAATCTTGTAGAGCTTCTTCAATCTCGATGAGGTTCTTTTTCGAGGATAGGAAGAAGCAGCAGAACAAAGCACTTTCTCTATGGAACCTTCTTGTTTTGACACCATCTGATAGATCACCCACAATCTGACTTTTAGGATGACTATCCAACCATTTTCTCCTGGATGTTCCCTCTTCAGTAGTATCCTCAACATTAGAAATGTTAGGTTCAGGTAGTTCATTAAATTCAAGGAACAACATAAAAGGAGAAAGAGAATCATCTTCCTCAGGGGAAATTCCATTCAGAACATTGTCAAAGACATTTGTTCCCCATTGGTTGATAGATTCAGAGTTTGCCTCAGCTGTGACCACATCTTCATCGGCATTACATACACGAGTCCGAATTGGTGTATGTTTAGATTGGTCACTTCCGCCAGGTTGGCTTTCCTTCCGGTGGAGAATTTCCATCCCGAGTCTCACCATCCCGAAGTTTTTCCATCCCGAACTTCTTTTGTTCGAGTCCGATTCACTCCATTCATAGAAAAAGTGACCGACTTCTTCTTTTCAAGTTCGAGAGGATGTTTTATCATTCTTTTTCGTGCTAAGTCTGGTGATTCTCTTAATCGGTTCTCTGAAGTCATGTTTCGCATTTCTTCCGAACACAAGTAGATTCATCAAAAACAACATGAGGTGTTTCTTCCACAATAAGAGTCCTACAGGTTGTAAACTCGAAGGTTTTATCGACTTCGAGAATATCCTAAGAATATCCCTTCATCGCCTTTGCTATCAAAAGTTTTCAACCGATCTTTACCATTATTGTGTATGAAACACTTGCAACCAAACACGAAAAAAGAAAAAAACAAGAGGCTTCCTTTCATTCCACAAATTTCATATGGAGTTTTTTCCTTGGTTTTTGGTCAAGATGGATCCGTTTCCGAGAGTAGCACGCAAAGTGTTGATAGCTTCCACCCAAAATCTCTTAGGAATATCCGTTTCAAAGAATCATTGTCCTTGCAGCCTTTTTTTTCGAGTCCTATTTCTTCTTTCAAGAATAACACCATTACATTGTGGGGTCCTTGCGGTGATGTTTCATGAGCTATTCCATTTCTTTGCACAATAATCGATATGATATGATTGATAAACTCGGTTCCTTTGTGTTCGATCCGATTTTGACCACACTCGATTCTTTTTTTAATCTTGAGCCTTTTCAATGAGTTCGAGCAATTTTATGCGAGTCTCTTTCTTCGAAAGTAAGAATATGACCCATATGTATCTAGAGTAGTCATCAACTACCACAAGTGTGTATTTTTCGCCATTAGTGTTCACGGTGTTTCTTGGACCAAAGAGATCCATATGTAATGATTGTAGTATTCTATCGATAAAACATCTACTTTGCTTTTGAAAGATGCTTTCGATTTGTTTTCTTTTTGACAAGCATCACATACATGATCTTTCTTGAACACTTCATTGGGTAACCCCTTTACAAGTGCTAATCTTGCAAGTTTGTTCGTGGTTTTGAAGTTTAAGTGATTCATTCTTTTGTGCCACAACCAACCGGGTATCGGTGGAACTTTTTGCAACCAAACATGTATCTTTAGGAGTTGAACTCCAATCAACAAGATACACATTTCCTTTTCTAGTACCCGAGTTAGTTAAATTCTCTCGTGAAGTATTGTCTTTTACATAACATAAGTTCTTTGAGAACTCAACACCTTTGAATCCTTTGTCACAGTAATTGGTGATAGAAAACAAGTTATGTTTTAGACCGGCATACATATGAAACACCATGGATATGAACAGAGTCAACTTCAAGAGTTCCATATCCTTGGGGTTTGTCCTTTGGAATTGTCTCCAAATGTGATCTCGAGGGGCTTTTTGCTCAACATGGTCATTGATTAGTTGCTTATATCCTATCATATGTCTTGAACATCCTTTGTCCGAGATACCATACAAACGAGAGACAATTCATTTCCACTCATCGTCTTTATGTTATTTTCATTATTTCGGTGTTCTTTTCTTTCACCGAAAAAAAAAAAGATCGTTCTTAGTACCCATTTGGTGTAGGGTCCTACCAAAGTTAAATTTGTACCTTTTGGAACCCAAATCGCTTTAACAACTCTAATTACTTTAGAGTGACTTATTTGTCTCCCATAAACATCTACATACACATTCACCACCCTAGGAGCCTTGGCGATATCATGTGTACGAAGTGCAAATCCCCAAGCATGAACATGAGCCTTAGAGTTCTTCTTGAGTTCAGCCTTTTGTTCAAGTGCCTTAGCTTTTGTGCAGCTGGTCTCTGTCTCTGCTGACTTGGTTTCAGGAAACCTTTATGTTGGGATTATACTTGAAAGTATGCTTTTACTTTGTATAATCAAAACTGAATTTCAGACTTATTCACTGAAATAAATTGTTTATCACCGATGCTTTAAATATCATCGAATGTTACATATATTTCTTTGCATAACTGTTCAATAAATAAGACGTGTTACATTGTAGTTAATTTAGTGATACCAGATCACAGAAGATTAAATTAACAGTTCCTTGTAACCAAAAGTACACCATTCACGACCTAGATGGAAATGAACAATCCATCGTGAAAGGTTGAAGTGTAAGGCTCAGATTGGCTTGTCTTGACCAAGAGATTACACTAGTGCATGACCGATGTAATTGAATATGACCAGGGAGGACAAATTCTTCAAAGATTTGAACTAGGAAGAATTAGACCTCAGTGGTTCGTTATTTCTTAATCTTCATCCCTTAAATAGGATCGCGTGTGGTTAGTAATTATTGTTTTGACTTATTACGGGTAGAGAATCAACGAGATTCAATACTTTATATCTTGGGCAATATTATTGGTCATATCGCGATTGCTAAGATTTAATACGAAGAATCGTGTGCAAGACGCTTTGTTCGATTTGCCCCTTGGGAGGTTCATGTTTTATCATACCAAATCTTGCAAGTGGAACTAGTTTCAAAGTATGGATAATAATGTTGAACCGTTCTTAACCAAGGACAAAAGATATTAATTAATGGAAAGCTATTTCAATTGGCTTGAATTAATTAATGGGCTAGATAATCTTAAACACGGAAATAATAACGGGGAGCCATATTAATGATAATATGGGTTAAGATGGATAGTGCAATATTAATTATGTAGTGAGATTAATTAATATTTATGGGCTTGAATAATATTGTGGCTCAATATTGATAATTCAAGATCCATTGGAAGGTCCAATCTTAATTCTCCTAAAGGCCCATCAAGTAGCTCAAACATAAAGTCCAATAACTGAAAAAGGTGTTTAAAATAAAATAAATTATTGTTGCCTAATTTTTCCATTTTTTTTCGAAAATAATAAATAAAAGAGGGAGAAAGATTTTCTTTGAATTTTGTTATGGAATGAAGATAAGTATTCTTGGAATACAAGAATATCTCATTAAATTCAAGAAATCTCCCACTTGGCTATTATTAGGAAATTTTCGAAAATCCCATAACATAAGGAGGAGAAGATTTTGTTGGGAGATATTTTGGGAAATAGAATATATTGGATATATTCAAGATTGTTTCTTGGAGAAGAAGCAAGGAAATTTCCCAAGGACCCAATTGACCCAAAATTTTCGTCCCCCCTTATTATAAATAGGGGACGAATTTTTCATCCCCAAGACAACACAGAAATTGATTTTTTCGGAAAAATATCAGCGTCGATAAAATATCAAATATTTTAAACGTCGACAGATTGTGTTTTCTCGAAAAACTTCAATTGTGAGTGTGCAATTCCATATGTTGGAAAAATTAGAAATCCACAAAGGTGGTGCAACAAATAATTTATTTTCCCTTTTGTTAATTGTTCGCGAGTTTCCTTCCACCGGATTGACGAGCAAGGGCTAGGGAATACTTGGGAAGGCTTTTTGGTGTGTTCTTATCAACCGAGTCCATTGCCATTCCAAACAGGTTATTTCACGTAAACCCTTAGCAATTCCGCATGCGTAGGATTTATGTGAACTGTTTATATGCATGATTTGTTGTTGAATTATTATTTGAATTAATATAGGATTAATTCATGCTAGTAATAATTGTTAGAATTAAATTTGTATTTAAATATTCATCCCGAATAGATCCGGGCAATTAATTCCCCAACATTCATGACCCCACATTTCCTCACCGTGATAAATCCAATTGAAATAATTGGGCATGAACCCGAATCTAAACAAATGTGCTCTCACCTCATCAGGTTCATGATATGTATTATTGTTCCGACATCTAAATTTGTTGCAGGGACACCTAATCTTTCCCTGAATCATCCCATTACTAGTGGCGAAATCTATAAAAGATTCAAGTCCATTGTAGAATTCGGGAGATATGTTGCCATTAATCAATCTAGGACCATACATCCAACGTGAACGGATGGAATAATCCATATCAATTACCTGTTTAAAATATTTACGAATTATATTTAATATTCAAAACCCTAATTAATAATTAATAACTAATATTTTCTAAAAATTTCAGTAGAGTTTCGTCTTATTTTATCGTATTCCCCAATTAATCAAAATCCTACGTGCATCCATTTTGGATATAATCAATTAAATTAAACAATCAAGTCGGAACGCACATGTTTTACAACAAACAATAACCAACAAATATTCATCAACATCAATCCCTCCACTCCAACGTCCAACATAATTAATATAATAAATAATACTAAATAATTAAACAACTAATTAATACTATATGTACACACATTATTACTACATGCATATATGTATAATTAAATTAAATAAATTAAATTAACATAAATAAATAATACTACATGCATTATTAATATTTAATACTAAATAGTTAAACAACTAATTAATACTACACAATATATATACACATTAATTTAAAATATTAATACTAAAAAATATTAAAACAACTATTACTAAATAACAAAACAACTAATTATACTTAATAATTAAATAACTAATACTCAAATAATAATAATTAAATAAAAAATACATACCTTAACTCCCAAAAACGAGTTGAAATTGCTCTAGTTCGCCCCTTCACTCAAACGTCCAACTAAAAACTAAAATAATATGAAAATAATATTAAAAAAACTAATACTAATTAATTAATAGTAAAACAACTAGCTAATACTAAATAAATAAACAACTAAATAATACTAATATACACGTGTTAGCTAAAAAATAAGCTAAAGAATACTAAATATGCAACTATCAAGTAAAATTAAGTTAAAATATACACTATAAATAATATATATACACTAAACAACTACACAATTAAAAAACTAATACTAAATATACACATAATATATATATATACTGCACATTTAAAATGCTAATATTAAGCCTTTCAAAAAAAAAATGCTAATATTAAAACAACTAATACTAAATAATAAAACACCTAATACTAAATAATAGAACAACTAATACTAATTACCTTTATTATTTGGGCCGGATGGAATGGATGCAGCTGCAAGGAGCGCTCCTCTTCTCCTCTCCAACGAAAACAGTAGTGAAATGAAGCTGGGAGGGGGTATATTTATAAGGTGGGCGAGTGTATTAAAGAGGGTAGAAGCCCTCGGGAAACAGCACCTCGGGCAGGCCGCGCAGAGTTGTCAGGACGCCAGCATTGGCGAGGGGGAATGGCTGTCGGCAAAGCCCTCGGGCAGCAGTACCGAGGGGCTGACCGCCCTCGTTAAAATCGCCGACTTTTTTACCGAGGGAAGATGTCCTCATTAAGTGTACCGAGGGTGTTTCCCTTGGGAAAACCCTCGGTCAGTGTTTCTCTTGTTAATACCCTCGTTAAATAACAAGGTTTCTTCCGCCCTCACTAATTTCTCTCGTTAAATCAGTGTTTTTTTGTAGTGTTGTGTCATTTCGTTAATATACATGCTTCATGTTCATTTTGATAATATATACTATGTACATGTCTAAGATGAGTCGCAATCACCATGAAATATTCTCCTTCAATTTAAAAAAACTAGTCCACTTTCATTGTACACATAAATCAATAAATATTATTATTGTGTTTAAAATTCTAAATTTTACCTATAAATTTCTGATATGCTCTTATTTCTTGAAATTTTGAATTTGACCATTTAATTCATAATATACCTTTATTTATTGAATAACACAATGAAAAAAAATTATATTTCAATATACATTAAATATGGATATTTTCGACGAAATATACCCTTTTAAAATGAAAGTGGACTATAATGAGACACAACTAAAAAAGAAAAACTGGATTTTTTAGGAGTGGGTCTGATCATGTGCATCCAGATACACCGTGCATTCATAGTGCATTTTAGAAACATGCAATTTATTATATTGAAAGATGCAATTTATTTATACTGAATCGTACAATTATTTTTTCATATTAATAGTTGTACGGTACAGTATAAACAAGTTGCATGTTTTTAAAATGCACAATGAGTGCACGGTGCACCTAAATGCATACAAGACTTGTACTTTTTTTGGACACATAAGGAGTATTATTAATTTTGTCTTTGCTATATACTCCCTCCGTCCCGGAACACTTTGCACAGTTACTGTTCCGCTCGTGTTTTAGCGAGCGAGTTTTTTATTACTATTTGAAATTATAAAGTAATTTTAAAAAATGCGTATGACAGAGGAGGATAAAAACTATCATACTCCACCTTAAAAGTCACTTTATTATTTTAAATATTAATAAACAACTTGCACGCAAAAACACGAGCAAAAAGTAAGTGTGTTAAGTCTTTTGGGACGGAGAGAGTATCCTATATGATAGTGCACAATAGTACTTTATTATGTAGTACCACATGCCTTAATATATTGCTCACAAGACAGTATAATACATTAGAACATTGAAAGACAGTGCGCTGCAGGTAGCACAGACAAAACCATACTCCCTCCGTCCCATTCTTAACCGTTATGTTAGTGTGTGCTCGGTTATTAAGAAAAAGTGATAAAGTGTTGGGGGTAGAAAGAATTGTTTATTAGTATTTTATTTGATAAAGTAATTAATAATTTAAGATAAAAAAATTATTTATTAGTATTTTATGTAATAAAGTTGATATTTTCAGAGAATGTTTAGTTAAGAACGAGAAGCAGAAGAAAAAGAACGCAGTTGGGAGTATTATTTGCGGTGACAGTAACTTTTCGAATTTAATAGTCATAACTCATAGCAGTAGAAAGAGACAAGAGGATGCATGTCGGTGAATCTCTCTCCTAACATTCCGTGACTCCTGCCTGCAAAAACCACATCATTCCTTCCACCTTTTTTCAGTCTTTATAAAAACCATGCGTCCTTCACCGTTCAATCATATCAATTCCAACACAGAGATGGCATGCAATGTTATTAAGAGAAAAAAGATTAAGATAGCTAGAATCGCATTACTCAGAAAGCTTCACATTTTGAGAACTCTCACCAACTCCAAATCAGTACGTAAATATAATAATTTCATTTCAATATTAGTTAATAATTATTACTAACTTCTTTTACCATATATAATTTATTCATTTAATTTTGTTTTGTGTTTATAAGGTGAAGAAGAGCGCAATTATCATGGACGCTTCCGTCTATATCTACAAGTTGAGGCTCCAAGTTGAAGCAATAAAAAAAGAGTACCAACACCTTATCCAACATATACAGGTATTCTCTCTTTCTCTCCCTCTTTGTAACTCACGTGAGCGTGAACCTTTTGGCTCTAATATCATGAAGAAATCATCTAAAAGTGGAATTAATTCACTTATATTATTTCCGTAACAGAAATTATAAATGTAATTAAGTTATTGGTAATGTAGGAAGTGAAGGTGGAGAATTTAGGGAGAGATTATTTATTAGTGAAGATAAGATGCAAGAAAAGTGAAGATATGCTGGTGTGTATTCTAGAAGCATTTGAAGAAATGAATTTGAAGGTTGTGGAAGCAAGGGTGACGTGCAAAGTCTTGTTTGGGATGGAGGCCATTCTCAAAGCTGATATCAGCGCTGACGTATTACATCAGGCCATTCTTAAGCTTGTACGACAGCAGACTTAATATTACAATTAATTGATTGTTAATTATTTTCATGCATGCACGTGTGGACTGAATACTGCATCCCAAATATGTGTAGTTATTTGGGGTATTGGGGATATGTACATATATTTAGTAGAGGGTGCATGGGTTGTGTTGTGTCTCACACACCTACTCATTATGTATTCGAAATTTGTAAACGTGTACCGCGCGCCTTCATTTTGTAGTAAAATAAAAAGGTTGAGAAAGTATAGTGTATCTCAACTTATTAATCATCCTCGTAGTTTATTGATTTTTTACTGTTCATAAGGATTTTGTGATAAAGTGTTGAAGTATTTTTTTTGACAAAGATGAAGTGTCATTAATACAGATTTGGGCTTGGAGAGCTGTTAAAAATAATCTTGGAGAGCGGTTATAATAGTTCTCCAAGTAATAGTTGTCCAAGCTTGGACAGCTGATAAAAAACCGCTGTCCAAGATATTGCACTTGGACAGCGGTTTTTAACCGCATTGCAAATTAAAAGCTTAGACAGCGGTTTGTAACCGTTGTCCAAGAGTATTCACTTGGAGAGCGGTTACAAACCGCTCTTTTACCCCCTTTTTTTATATATATATTAATTACACTTGGACAGCGGTTAAAAACCGTTGTCCAATATATTTTTTTTAATTTTAATTTATATTTTTAAAATCCTGTTTATACAAAACCAAAACCAAAACTAAAAACCAAATTTTATACCACACGATAATATATATACGTACGTCCAATTAATACCAAAACTTCAAATAAATTAATAAACGCATACACATATCATGAAATAAATATCCGTCCAATATTAATACAACAAATTAAAACATATCAATACAAATATATATATAAGTAATATGCTACCAAAAGTTATCCCACTCTATCTATAATTATACAAGAATCGATTGTAAAGGTACCCTGTCCAATCCATTTTCCATTTGTTCATTCTTTGTTTGGAGTAAGACTTGACCGGACGATCATAGACAAACTGCAAACAACGATCAATTAATCAATATAGTTAGATATATATAGTATGAATTTTTATTCAATTAATAATAATTTAAATAAATCGATAAATTGACTTACGTTGATAGGAATCGACGTTTGAGAAGCGCATATTATATCTTCAATATAATAGCACACAAAATGTCCACATTGATCGTTATCTCGTTGCCTCGGTACCTGTTGATTAGCAATTATAATCACATATTACAATTATAATTATTTTATATTAATTTGATAACTTAATAAATTAAATTTACCTTAACATTATTCCAGTTCACTTTATTGAAGTTAACTTTTGAGCTTTGATTAGGAAGTCGACTCCGATACATCGTCATCACACTATTATTATTAGAATTAAAAAATAAAGTTAGATTAAATATGCATAATTTTAATAAGTAAAACAAATCATTATATTATAATATTAAAAATGAACTTACGCTTCCATGTACGAAGTGAGATCAGGCCGATTTAAAGTCAACTCATTCGCAGCTGGATCCATAAAATATACACTTAATGTGCTCATATTTATGGCGACCAGCACCCAATGATTTCTATATTATATTAAGAATATTAAAATTAACTGTAAATTTAGCATATGTGAAAATATCATATATATTATGAATATAAATTTTAACGAAATGTTTATTGTACTCACCCCACATTTGTTGGCCAAAAAATGAGATGGTCTCTGTCAATATAACTCAGCATATGAGAAACTAACCACTCCATGGTTTGTGGCCTATCAGCCATTAAGCAAGACACTTGGGGGGATACGAAAGAATACATTCCACCTGCTCGAGGATCTCTGGAGAGATATACCTCACCCAAATATCTTTAACCAACATATATACGCTAATTAATATTTAATTTGAAAATTAAACCATATATAGAAAGTAAATACTGAGAATTAATTAGTAAACACATACCTGAGATAAAAGGCTATGCTCGTTGCACTCAACCACTGGTCGTTCACGACTTCAATCACATGCTCCCGAGCGATGTATTCTTCAATAGAATTCCGATGAAAGTAAGCATTCATCGGAAACCGTGACCATATCGAAATCAGAGGACTCCACTATCACTTGCACCGTATGTTGTATGGCGTAGTCGTGATCTAAGTCTCCAGGCAATGGATAACCAATTGGTCTGCGACCACCAATAGTGGAGTCCCTCGGTATCTCCCTCTGACTGGCTGCGACGCCCTTTGATATTTGTTTAAGCTTTTGTGGTGTCGACAGTTTCTACAATCAATTTGCAACATTATTTAGAACGACAAATAAGATAATGAACTTTAATAACATATATTAAATTTACCTTCATGGTGAGAGAGACCAAGTTGGTCGGCCATTCGATGAAGTGTCCGACAGTTGTTCCGACTGTGACAGCATCATCAATTGGTTTAGGCACTGGTGAATCCTCTTCTCCGATTACGGGTACATCAAGCGTAACCCTCACGAAACCAGGAGTGATGGGACTACTATGAATAACTCCATCGGAGTTATTGAGCAACGTTCCTTAGCCACCAACCGAGTAGGATTCTCCAAATAAAGGAAGCATGGGGTCGATGACTGTTCGAATAAGATATTTAGTTAGAAAATTTTAATATATATACTAGTCTTTAATTAAAATAAATGTGAGACACATCTGATACCTGCGGGACGTCGTTTCGAAGTGCCTCAATAAAATCGTCTCTAGCATTAGCCGAAAACATAGCATCAGCGACACTATTTTCACAGCTTGCTCCACTCGAGGACATTCCGTGATGCGACCGTCTCTCGGACTTCATCTGTTCCAACTCTTTAGCCATCTGGGCAACCTGTTTCGATATATATATATATATACACACACATATATATACACATACATACATATATAAAATATTAAATAATATAAATAAATTACCTATATATAGAGGAAGGGTGGCGGCGGCGGTAGGGGAGGAGGAGGTGGTGGCGGCGGTAATGAGGAGGAGGAGGAGGCGATGGCGCGGTAGAGGCTTGCAGATCGGTTTTTAACCGCAATCCAAGAGGCTTGCAGAGCGGTTCTGAACTGCTTTTTAATTTATTTATTTTTTTAAATAAAAAACCGCTCTCCAAGGTCGTTTTTGGAGAGCTCTTCTAAAAGGACTGTCCAAGTAGAGTTGTCCAAGCTAAAATGTGCAGTAGTGTGTTAGAGTAGAAAATGTTATTTATTAATATTTTAACTACACCATAATTGACCTTATGTAACATCTTATTGTAATACATTTAGTTTATGCAACACATTATGGTAACACTATTATAATTTATATATTATGTAACACTTAATGTAACATTTTATTAATATGTAACACTTGCATGTAACACTTTTAAATATGTAACACTTCTTAGGTAACACCTTTACATAGGTAACATTTCTTAAGTAACATTTTTACATATGTAACACTTCTTAGCAACACTTTAAGAAATGTAACACTTTTTAAGTAATGTTTTAATATAAGTAACATTTTTAAGTAACACTTTTACTTATATATATCATATTTTAGTATACTTTGTATTTAACTATTTATATAAATACACGTATAAATATATATATTATTAATATATTTTAAAGATATTATATGCACTACATTTATTTAAGTATATTTTTTGTGTAAAAAAATGTATTATATTATTTATTATCTTAGTAAATAATATATAATTATTTTTATAAATATAATTATAATATTTAAATTTTTTATGTTCATGTCAATTAAATTTATTACATAATAAAAAAATTTGTATGTTTTTTTTTAGGAAAATATTTATATTTATTATATACCTAAAAAAAATCTATAGTTTATACTTTTTATTTAAAATCATAAGATAAAATGCACTTATACTATTTATGATTTTTTTTAAAGTAGGTGAAAATTGTTTGGTCCATTGAGAATTAATGTGAATTGATATCAATCCTTACTATGCTATTTTTCAAAAAGAAAGTAAAGAAAAAAACTTAAAAAAAATCAAAAATAAAAAACGAAAAAACGTATCATCTATAATTACTGTCCAAAATATGAAAAATGAATGGTGTAGCTTAGTTGTTAATTGTCAAGCTATAAGTAATTCAAGTCCACGGTTCAAACCCCAGGAATTACATTTTTTCCACTTTTTTGAATTTTGAATAATTAGTGTTGCCTAAAATTCATATAAGTAACATTTTAAAAGTGTTACCATAAGGTGTTACATGATGGTAACATTTTTTTAAAGTGATACATAAATTATTAAAAGTGTTACTATAAACTTTAGGCAACATTGCCAATTGCAACACCCTTAAAAGTGTTATTTATTTGCTATGGTAACACATTATAGCTATTAAGTAACATAATTTAGGTGTTACATAATGTAAGTTATGTTGTAGTTTATATGATAAATTGATGGGTAGTTAAGGATAGAAGGAGTTGTTTATTAGTATTTTATGTGATAAAGTAATAAAGTGATAAAAAAAAACTTTACCATAAATTATGGGACAAAAATAATGATAACTTTATCATAAAACTATGGAACAGATGAAGTACTTTTTTTTTGTATTAAAAAAATATCTCGACTTATTTATTTGTTCATATTGTAGGTATGAACTTAATTTATATTATTTTTTTTTTTGAAAACTCAGTATCATGTCCAAAGATCGACTAATTCAGGGAATTAGAACCCACCGTCCGTTAGCGGGGGCTCCACTTCAAGCCAGAGATAAACTCTGTATGAAATTTATATTTCTAATTTCGACATGTATGTTATAAGAGTACCCGTGAATTGAAACTACACAAGATCATAGAGGAGTATATATAAATATTTTCGTTCTTAGTTTCCTTTCCTAGTTTAAAAGTTCCTGCAGGATCCTAATGCCTGATTTTGTACATAAGTTGAGTTGAGTATCGTGATTCGTAATTTCGTATGTTGTGTTAAGCCCATGTAACAGTTCAAATTCAATTTGTTATTATCAAATAATGAGGCCCAATAATGAAGACCATTAAATGTTGTCAGGGCCCATTTTCGGCAAGTCCAGTAGGTGATCTCCAATACAAGGTTTTTACGCACCAACAAATAAACAAGATGAACAACAACAATCACTATCTCTTCATCATATTTAGGTGACCTAACACAACCAATTGTTGCTTTCCGTCACTCTACCTCCAGCTTAATTCGGTGCACTCCTTGCTCCTCCCCAATTAGCTTTCAGATTAATTGTCTCAAGAAACGAGATAAACACCGGTCACTCTATTGTGCGGTTGCGGTTTCGGAATGCAGTTTCGGGTGATTTTCCTCTTATGGTGGTTGTTGTCCCGAGTTGCAGTTTTGGGTGGCTCCCCTCTTGCAATGGTTGCGATTTCGGTCTACAACAAAATGAAATTATGTTACCATGTGTCCGATGGTAAAAGAAATTATTGTAATTGATTATCTAACAAAACTATTATAATTGATTACTTAAAAAAAAGGTAAAACTTTAAAAATATTAGTACTATAAAATTAAATTAAATTATAACAAAATTTTCAAATTGAATCCCTTTTCTAATTGCTTCTTTTCAAATGCTACCTTAATATTTTCATATTTAATATATATATTACTAAGTATTTAAATCTTAAAATGATCACACCTATTCATATTATTTGATTGCTTAATTTTTTTTTAAAAAAATTGTAGCTTTTTAAAGATGATAACAAGATCCAACTTAATAAAAGTATTCAAATAGTTTTCTGTCATGTAATACTCCATCCGTCCCGAGATAACGTGCACTCCTATACAGGCATAAAAATAAAAAAAACTTGTTTTATTTGTATTATTTAAATTAATTATAATGATATTGTGAGAATATAAATTTTGAGTGTTTTACCATTTTAAGAAATGTGCACGTTATTGCATGACGAACCAAAAAAGAAATTGTGTACATTACCAAATCATGTTTTAGTTGAAACTTAGATACTCAACTTTATCTCCGGGTTTAAGAACCGTACAAGAATTCTTATTCCAAAGTTTTCAAAATTTCCTAACTCATAATGAGACCAGGATCCCAATGAATTCGTGTAAATTGTTAATTAATCAACCACCCCCAATTCAACTCATTTATTCGAATTCATGAATTAAAAATGACGTATCCCATAAATTTTTAATTTGTCCATAGTAATATAATTTGCACACGGTAAACTTACATATGTGACCTACTCATTATATAAAAACACTATTTTATTATCATCCAAACAAATATAATAATTTAGCATAACACTAGATAAATTTATTATCATAATCAATTACCCTACTTTTTAATTAAGACATATTTTGACATTCAACATAAGAATATATAAATAATAAGTCTAGAGTCACTTTATTAACTAACCTACCAATTCGCTTTCCCAAAAAAAAAAAAAAACTAAATTCCACAATTCTGATTCTTTCAATTTCTAAATATTATATTTCTCAAAATTCTATTGTAAATTAGGAGTAAATGCTAAAAAAAAAAACTTCAAAATTGGGGTTAGGGGTACTGTAGGGCCGAGTGTAGGATGTCCGATTAGTTAGGATAGAATTTTGGTTATATATACAGGCCTATCCTAGAACTTATGAAACCTGAGTTGACAAAAAAATTAAGCCCCTCAAATTTTTTGCTTATATAAATATATATTTAATATCATATGATTTGAAAATTGTTTATATGAATTAATTAAAATTTAACTTGAAATTATATAATGTCTAATTCTAAAATACTTTTATACTAAAATGAATATATATATATATATAATGAATATCTTCAAAATAAATATTTCACTCCTCTTAACGATTTTGGTGGCAAAATGTATTAAATAAATTTGCCTAGTCAAATTATTCATTAGTGTATTTTTCAAATTAATACGATGAATATATAGAATTGAGATTAGATTTTTATATTTTATTTCCTTTTTATAATGTAGAGATATTATAATATAATAATTTTGACTATGTTGATATTAATTAATAAATTATAGTTATTAAATATAAATTATTGTTATAGCTTATAAACACATGACACATTCTTTTAATATTCAACTCTCTTTGTTCATACCAGTTAAAAATTATAATTATTATGTATATATCGATGTTAACGAAAAAAAAAATAGATCTCAGTCTTATAATTGTTGAAAAACAAAAAACCAAAAGTTATTGTTACGCCTTATATAATTGTAAAACGAAAAAGCCAAAATTTATAGTTGTTAAAAAATTGAAAAGAAATGGTGCTATATTGATTCGAACCTAGGTTCCTGCAAGTTATTTCATGGCATTAACCGCTGAACCATTTGTCTAAGATGGAAATATTTCGATCGAAAATCGTATATACCATCTATAAATAAAAATTAATTATGGGCCCCTAAAATTTACGATTTTTTCGGGGCCTAAATCGATCGCCTCGTTCGACTCATAATATATATACTTGCAAATTAAAATAGCAAAATTGACTTCATTTATTCTAGGAACCTAACAGTGTAATGCTAGTTAAATAACACGACGGCGTCATCACGAATATGGACAGGATAACCACAAACCTATAGCTTGTAAACCAAATAAATTATAATACTAATAATTTGACATTTGCATTTATTAATTGTCGGATTAGATCACAATTATGATTGTGAGAAGTGTGAGCAACTTGACTGAAATTACACCGGATAAGAAGCTTGGAACCATTCAATACCGTAGATTTGAATATTACTAATAAGATATTAACTTAAATATTATGGATTAATCAGCAGTTCATTTTAATTTACTTTTCTCCACTATTTCATCCAATGGAAGTAATTCATATGGTCCCCCCCCCGGTGAACATTGGTTTTCCCGTATCGGTCTTGACTCACTCTCTCATTAAAAAAATCTATTTTATATCTTGGCTTAAAAAAGAACTTCTAGAATGAAAATAGTGTTTCAAAATAACGCCTAATTCCTATGTGCCGCCATAAAATGCTCTAGACTAAATTATAAACTATTTTTAATTGGTTTTAGTAAATTAAAACTGAAAATAATTCGTAATAAGAAGTTTATTATGATATTTTCACACTATATAAAAATTATGTCCACAAAAGAACGAGAATAATTAACTTAAATTGTTAATGAACCTAATATTATGGTTTATTTTATCTGTTATCCTAAAATGCTAATTAATAATTAATTTTACATCTTATAAGTAGTATTAAATAATTAACACATGCAATAAATTACATATGTGAGGCATGTTTGCGTGTGACGGTCTCACGGTGAAATATATATAAAAAAAATATTGATTTGTGTTAATTTGTATCCCCTTGCCATGATTAAATTAGGGCCCGCTTGAGAATAATAATGATAATGAGTATCATTGATGGGTCAATCATTATGGAGTTATTGATTACATTGTTATTGCTTAGTTAAAAAAATTAACAATGAATATCATTTGAGAATGATTAAATAAGTGATTACAGGAGATTAATTAATTACTTATTTTTATTCTCATTACAAATATCTCATGCAATAATAATTTAAATGATTCTCATTACCCCACCCTTAATTTATGTATACATAATACATTGTGTTGTAAAATTTTATTTTTATGAAAATCTGGCGTAATACACATATTAATACTTTAAATCTTCATTCACATAAGCGGACCGAATCTCGTTTACAATAGGCATAAAATACCTAATTAATGGATAAATGCATAATTAAATTAGACTTTGATAAGTGCAGCAAAAGCCATGCAAATTTGTCCGTGCAAAGTGTCCTTAAACTGAATAACAAAAGTACGAAAAAGGAAAAAGGAGGAGAATCACCTACTACTACTCAATCGTCAATCCCCAAAATGGATCTCAAGCATAATCATATTTTCAATAAGAGTATAAATTGGATCCAGCCCCTACCAGAATCTGTGTTAATGCATAATCATAGTGTCCTTTTTTTAAAAAAAAGACAACTTTGAACTGCTATATATAAATAGTATTGGATTGGATAAAGTTAGTTCTCATACAGAAATCAGCAAACCACGCGGCAAATACATAGATAAGTCTTATAACAATATTGTTGATGCTCATTTTTAATGTGGATTGTTTCCTTTGAAAAAAGCAAATATGGTAAGGGTGCAGATTAGATAATATTAATGGCACTTGGATAATTCCATACGTTAGTTTGTAATTATATGCCCGATTTTATTTAAAATGTATGTTCCTAATTATTTGTCATTTTACTAATTAATATTAATAAAAAGTTATCATTTTTTTCCTAACAAAGAATGACATTCAATTCTCACAATTATATATTTATTAATTATCAAGTAAGAGTAATAAATAAGGGTGCAATGACCTTTTGATATTTTAATTAACGAAAAATTAATTTGTATAAATAGATAAAATCGGACGTATAAATACGATAAGTTTTGGATTGAATTTATATCATAATTCATGAGCCGTTTTTACTTTTGATTTGGAAGGCTATGTGGTATCGATCCCGCAACACGGAAAGACGGGGGAGAAACAATAATCTCGACTAGCAATAATACTTAATTTCCCGTCTCAATCTTAACCGATGTGTTACTGTGTGCTCAGAATTCAAAAAAGAGTTGTTTCTTAAAATTTTATGTGATAAAATAAGAAAGTGTTGGGGGTAGAAAGAAGAATTCAACTTTATTGAGAAATATAATAATATTTATTAAAGGTAATAAAATGATAAAGTATTGAGTGTATGAAAGAGTGACATAATAAATAAGTGACTGTTTGAAGGGCCTGAGTTAAAGTAAGTATTTTTATTTAAAGAAATGTACAATTAAGATTGGGACGCCCAAAATAAAAAGAATGCAGTTAAGATTGTGACTAGTAAAAGTTTCACTAACCGAATTTTGTTCTTGACGTGCCTTCTTTGCCATAGCCCAACTAAAATGAAAAGTTATGTTAAAGAAAAGAGGCACAATGAAATCATTTCGCGGTGAGACGGAATATAATTTGGTCATTGATATTTTAACATTTTAGAGAAGTGAGTGTTGTTTTGTGTTAGATTGTACGGTTGTACCCGTTTTCATGTATGAGATCGTTCCATATGAATTTTGTCTTAGGAGAAAAATATGTAAAATTAACATAATTTATGTTAAGGAATAAAAAAGTAATTTTAATAGTTCGCTTTAATTACGGGTGTGTTTTGAAACACTTAAAACAACTGCAGAACTAGAAGCACTTATTTCTAAAAGTTGTGAAAGGAATCTTTGAAAATAAGTGTTTATAAAAATTGTTTTAAGTGTTTCAAAACACCACCTACATGTGGTTCAGTATTCATTAACTTTTTTTTAAAGACGTATTCATTAACTAAATAAATTTAAATATATGTTTGTGTAAGCTCGTAAATATTACTTACAATGTATATATATTTTTACGAGAGGAGCATGAGTCGGAATTGATTACTTATAAGAAAATTATTTTCTAGCGTTCAATTTTTATTGTTTTTTTTTAGAGAATAATGACATTATTAGAGATTTAATATAGTACCATCTTTTTATTTGTAATTATTTTCTCAACTTAGCTAATATATGTGCGGCCACACACGTCATATCATATTAATACATAATAATGCGCGTGGAATTAAATAAAATATGAGATTGTGAATAATAGAACCGAATACTCTAAAATGAAAAAAGAAAAATTCAATCAGTGAGTGTAAATAAAAGTAAGTGAGAAAATCTGCCTTGATTAAGCATTGGTACGAGGCAGTAATTAATCACATCATTAGCGTCATTACTATGCATAAATCAACATTAATTGTCCCTTTCACATTGCAATAAAATATAATGAGGCTTGGATTACTTCAACATTTGCTTGCACGTCCTCTATAAACTACACAATTATCAATCTGTCAGCATTATATTAGGACCCATATATTATAACCCCACCCATCACCCCTTTTTCTTGTTCTCATCAAAATTAATCTCTCTTAATTTCTCTCACTACCCCCCTCACCCACACGCACACTGTTTGTAATTGTATCTATGGAATTAAGTAGGCTCAACCGCCACCACCAATTCGTTAACGACCTCGACGACTCCGAGAATTCGCCTGAAAACAGCGGCGGCGGTTCGCCGCGCTCCGCCGTGTCCTCCGACACCAAGACCGCCTCCACATCCTCTTCCAGACGAAGGTGCGTGACAAAATGAATTATGTAATTTTTTTTTCTAGTAGTTTCAATTAATTTTGATATATAATTAATTAGGTGAAGAATTTAATTTTGGAGTTTCATGTGCATGCATATGGGTTAGGTGAAGAAATTATAGTAAGATAATAGAAGTGGCTGTTAAATTAATTAATTAATTAAATTTATTATGCAGTAGGAGAGCGATTCAGAAGAGAGTGGTATCAGTGCCAATTAAGGACGTTGAAGGATTAAGGATGAAAACGGATCACATGAGCGCTCCACCCTCCGATTCTTGGGCCTGGCGCAAATACGGCCAAAAGCCCATTAAAGGGTCTCCTTATCCTAGGTAATTAATTTATTAATTTCGGAATTTCATATTGACTATCATAGATTTTCATTTTCCCAAAAAAATAAATAAATTGAATTTAATTTAATGTGACAATAAATTGCAGAGGGTATTATAGATGTAGTAGCTCAAAAGGGTGTCCGGCAAGAAAACAAGTGGAAAGGAGTAGAGAGGATCCCAACATGCTATTGGTCACATATTATTGTGAACACAATCACAATTATCCCGCATCTAGAAATTCCAACAACCACCAAAAAAACCACCACCTCCGCCGCCGCCGCCGCCGCCGCCACTACAAGCGTCAAAACGGAGGAGGAAGAGGAGGAAGAAGAAGAGGAAGTAGAAATGAGACCGGTGATTACGCCAATTAATCAATCTCAATGTCACGATCACAATATTAATCAAGATGGTCTAGATAACAAATTTACTAGTCTGGACGTGCCCTTAATTCAAACTACTGAATTTGGGTGGTTTTCTGATTTAATTGAGTGCACATTAGAGAGTCCAATGTTGAGTGAAGAGGGAATTAGTACGGACAATGAGATGGCTATGATTTTCACAATGCGGGAGGAAGATGAGTCGCTATTCGCCGATCTTGGGGAGTTACCGGAGTGCTCCACCGTGTTCCGCCGTGGGGTGGCGCAGAGAGAGGCGGAGCAACGGCGGCCCAGCTTGGCCACCACCAGTTAAGGAAACGTCCCATGTGCCGGCCCCACCACTTTGTATTCTTCTTATTAATTTTCTTCTTCGGATATATTAAAACATTATTATTCTCATCTGATGCCTTCATATCGAGTATCGTACGCCAAACGATAACCTAGGTTTTTTTTTTTTTACTTTTATTTTTCAAGAAAGGTTTTATTTTTTAATTTTATGTAATTTTAATTGTCATATCCCTGTGTAGTGGTTAGGAAATAAAAATGTTTGATTGGCGGAATGATGTCATAATCTTCTTGTAATTTATAACCATCTGTCGTTGGTTTCTAACTACTATGTTATTCTTTATCTGATCTCGTGACTTTAGTTTTGAAATTTATACTACTGCGGACTTTGAAAATTATTGATATATGAATTTATGGGGAGTTACATTCATAATTCTTCAATTGAATGGTAATGGATATGGGAAACCTTTGGTGATTAAATAAAATTAATTCAACCCTTCAACCAAAAATTAGTTAAAGATGATTAATTTACTTTTCTCATATTTTGTACTGAGATATTGGAATATTGAAATTTATATTATTCGATCTAGTTACCATTCACACTAAAAAATATTGAACCAAATGCCCCCTAGCTTCTGATCCATAGAAATAATATCGTAATACACTTATCTAATTAATTACAAGTTTTTGTCTTATACTAAAGTCACTAATTTGGTTAATGAATTTGAAATGGCATGTTCTATATATGTCCTGATATATAAAACATTATTATTGTGATATTTTCTCAAGGAAAAGTCAATTATTTTGAGCATGAGAAATTAAACCTTGAACTAGTAGTCTGTACAAGCAAGTCTCGATCTTGAATATAATTGATGGGATTCAAGTAGCCAACTATATTGCAGACATCATTTATAATAATCTTTATAAACTTCAATAAAAAAAACGGACTAGTAGCGCAGTACTCATGAGATTGGATTAATTAGTCGTTACTCCACATAAATTTCTAAAGTGATTTATATTACAGATCATATACAAAGAAACTGGTTGAATTCATATAAAATTAATCACACCCATCATAAAGTTAACTTGAAATCAAGTATTATGAATGTGAATTTTAAATTAAAATATAAATATTTTTAATTTGGTATATTAGAAATGAGCTTGAAAATAAAATACAATTTTGAAATTAATTTTAAGTGTAAAAGTAAATGTTTTCTTTTCTATAAATGTGGGTTTAAGGGGAAAGTTTAGGACTTTTCATTTCAATAGATTACTGTTTATAGTTATACATAGATACATGGATCGCCAGATTTATAAGTAAAGTAATTTCTTGTCTCACTGTTGGTCACAAGGCCACCATCCTTTTATAAACAAACTTGCAACTTTGCAACTTGGAAAAGAATTAACAAACTTAACAAATCACTTATTGATGATGATATTGAGATCGATATTTATGATGAGAGCTTATTGGCTCAAAAACTCAAAAGTCAACATCAACAACAATTTTGACTTTCTAATTCATGACAGTTGTATCCAATGTGAATACTCTGAAGCTAGTTTTTATTAATTAAAACTTGTACATACATATGATTCCTTTACAACTTGGTAGTTGCACATGATCATTTACTTGGAAATTTCCAAGAGAACAAATGTGATCATGGAGCCACTAATTAGATGACACAATCATAAATGACATCTTTGTTTATATATTGTTCAATGATATACAACATAAAATAATCACATTTAAATCAATTCGAAAATGTAGAAATAATACACCGTGAGTGACACCTACCCTAGGATTCTGGAAAAGATAGAAAACTTAATAATTAATCAATTAGTGAAATTTGAAATCTTGGATTTTAAAGTTAGAATAGTATGTAATTACTATCAGTCTATCAGTCAGTTTACTGTTTCTTTCTTTATTATAGTTGAAGTTGAAATTGGTATACAGTAATGTCAATAACAAATAATAAATCAACAATTATTAATTTCTTCTAGAAACATTATAAATTTAAGAATCACTGTAATTTTAGTATTTTACTCAACAATCAAATTGAATATTTCAAGTGATGGATCGATAAGTAATTAAATATAAGTAGTAGGTTGTTGTGTTCGATATAATTATTTAGTATTAATCGAACACGTAAGAGAGACACGTGTAATATTTATTAAAATAATCATGCCCGATGGACAAGTGTTTTCGCCGTTCGCCGACCAAACAAGTTTGTTCGACCAACTCGCCACTTGTCAACCAAGCGAACATACTCGCCAACGAAGTAAGTTTTGTTCGCCAGCTTGCCATTTACCAACTAAGGTTGTTCAAACAGACTGACCGAGCAAATAGGCATGTTCGCCACTCAGATCAGGAAAGAAAGAATCAAATAAGCTGAGTCAAGTGATCTGAAAACTCAAACAAACTTGAGGGCTCAGTCAAGTCTGAGGACTCAGACAATTTGAATGCTCAGATATCCTGAAGGGTCAGTATGCTCGATACTCAGATATCCTGAAGACTCAGACATCCTGAGGGGTCAGTATGCTCGATAATCAGATATCCTGAAGGGTCAGTATGCTCGATGATATTCCGACATGAAATTGATAAGGTTTAATGGGGCGAACAAAGCGGACAGTCGAGCAAAAGATTGATTTGGACGATCAAAAGAGTGTCATACAGACAAGCAAAAGCAAAGATCAATCTAGAAGACGAAGCTGGAAACGTGGCAGCCTTACATGAGTTCTTGCATGGCCCGAAGTCTCCAGCTCATGCTTGTCAAACCAGCTCATGCCTGTCGAAGTATGATAAATAGAAGAAAAAACAACAAGCGTCGGTGATAAAAAAAATTCCCAGAGAGGTGAGGTACTGAAAAATTCGAGAGATCATCCATGCATACAAAAACCTTAGCACTCATATACCAATTCTCCAAATCATCTTCATCCATAGCGATTCATCTTCATGAGATATATCATATATTGTACGTGTAAAACTCGCAATACTACGCGTCCCTGGCTTGAAATGCCCCAGAGTAGTCATTTCTTGACGAACTGGGTCAACAAATTCTTCTTATTTACGGTTTATTTTACACGTGCATGTTTTGTTTGTGAGTTGTCACTAAATTAGCCACATAATATTTCCCAAATAAAACGACTCGCAACAATTGATGCTAGAAGAAGGGTACCAAAAAACCAACCCATACACAAACCCGTAGTTAGCCGAGGCAGAAAAAAGAAATATAATGCCTCAATCTAGGAATACACAAATGGAAAGGTCAGGACAAAGTCGACCTCACGACCGGAAAGAGGCTCAGCGCCAGCCTCACAAAGATCAGATAGTGGAGACCATCAATCTTGAAGATATTGCCAATGATCCGGCGGCCACAACAAATGCTTTCTTGCTGCGAGCACAGAAAGAGAGGGCTGAAAAAGAGTTGGCCAAGTTAAAAACTCAAGATGATGAAGATCGACGCTCGCATACACCTGATAGTTAGCAAGTTAAAAAGAAAGCTGCGAAGCTGGCCAACAAAAAAACTGATGATACGTCTGATGACGAACAGCCTCATTTTCCAGACCATCAGCGTTTGGACGTTTGAGGCTCTCCGTCAAAGACCGAATTGGCAATAATAGGCGACAGGATCCCGGAAAAGAATAGCCGGTGAACATGCCCGCTCATTCAGATCCTCTTGATCATCCGCATGCCGAACAAAAATCGGCGGGAACAAAATTGTCTATCCATCATCGATTGGGTAGTCAAGCACGAACTTGGAAAGGGGGACTGCCCCATCACGAGCATGACCCACTGGGTCCTCATGGTGGGATACATCCCCGATCTAAGTCTGTCAGTTCCACAAAATTTGCGGAAATGCAGAAAGCCATCGAAGGCTTACAGGCCGACCTTGCCGCGACCAAAGGACACCCTCGGGCGAGCACAATACCCTGCTCGCCACTATCACCGGTGATCATGGCGGCAGAAATTCAAGAGAAAGTAGCAAAGACCCGACCACCAATCCCCATGTTCGATGCTGAGTCAGACCCGCATGTCCATCTCAGCAAATACTCGGACTTTATGATCGCAATAAGTGCCACAGACGCAACGCAGTGCCGATCATTCCCCATGACTTTGGGTGATCGGGCACATAGATGGTTCTCAACTTTGCCCGCCGCATCTATCACATCTTTCGCTCAGTTGGGGCAGCAATTCCTGTCCCATTTCTCATCCATGTGTGCTCGCCCGACGCCAAAACAAAGGTTGGAACATTTTTCCCAACTAAGAGGTGAGTCAGATCGAGCATACATCGAAAGATTTGATAAATGTTTGTATGATGGGGCCCCGGTCGAAGAGGATGCCAAGATCCTCGCGGTGGTCGGAGGCCTGACCCTGAATACTGACATGTGGAAAGCCATGCATCAAGACTGGCCGAACACATATTAAGAATTCGAGAAGCGAGCAAACCAAAATCATAGCCATGCAGATTTGCTCGCCCAATCACGATTGGGTCAGGAACCTACAACTAAGAAAGTTTTTGGGAAGAAAGTGATGAATGAAACCCCCAGGCTCTTTCAAACCATTCGAAGAAAGAGCAGAAGCAAACGCCCTACGAAGTCTTTCAGGCGTTTCAAATAGTAAAACAATTTTAATCAAATCAAAGATCGGGACATGTTAGATAGGCATCTAAGAATCATAATGGACAAGATCGGCTTAACGCTTCCAAATATTGTAATTATCACGAGTACACGCCGGCACAATCTGTAAGATTGTCGCGATTTACTTCGACAATTTGGAAGCTATATGAAGATAATCGTCTTACCCGCTTCCTAAAAAAAAAAAAGAAGCGAGAGACTTTAACGTAAAAAATAAGATCGAAGGGGTAAGCGTAAAAGTTCTAACAAACATCCGACAGTGATCCCGAAGAATCACGTAAGAGGTCTGAATTACCCAAAAGAGGGCCTCCTACTGTGGGTAGAGGTCGAGAAAGTCAAGAGATCCACATGTTACGTCCTGAATATGGTCCAGTGGGTGGATGTTACCAAGCACCAACATTATCGAACAGACGAAAGAAGATGGAGATGCGTGCCATGCAAAGCATCCATCAGGTGAAGGTGGTGAGCACATCAACTAGCACGCCACCGTCTCACCAAATTATGTTTTCAGAAGACGATCTCGACGGTATAATAACTCCCCACAATGACTCCTTAACCATTAGTGCTCGTCTCCTCGGGTTGAAGGTGCACCGCCTCCTGGTTGATACCGGAGCGTATGCGAACATTTTGTTCGTCAACACTCTGCGCCAAATGGAAAAGCAAGTTGGGGACTTGAGTAGCTATATTGAACCATGTAATCATACCATTATGAGTTTCGGGGAATCTGTAACCCGACCCTATGGTATGATTAGGTTAGGAGTCGAGTTAGAATCAACTCTAAATCCGGAGATCCGACGAACTAGAATGTTAGATTTTGTAATCGTCGATGCTCCGTCTACTTATAACAGGTTTCTAGGTCGCCCGTTTATTCAGGAATTTAAAACGGCATGTTCTACGTATTATTACTGTGTCAAATTTCCAACACAAGATGGAACGGGTAGCGTAAAATGAGATCAGAAGAAAGCTCGAGATTGTTTGCTATCATGTGCACCAGAAAAGTAAAATATCGTTAACATGATGGAGCAAACATGGGAGATCGGAGAGTCAAGCCAACAGCAAATACTTCATCAAAAATATCATTTGCACAAATTTGACACCCACACCTCCGCGAACCAAGAGTCTTGTGAGCGAATGCAATCGAGATGGTGACTCATGTCCCAGATTTCCCAGATCTAATGAGTATTGATCCGTCGAACGAGAAATTGGACCTAGAACCTCGCGTAGGTTTTGAACCTATGGAGGTTGATGACGAACACCGGGGGTCGGTCCAAGATCCTCGGTGGAAACAAAAAAGAAAGCGAGCAACACCTGTCGAACAACTGGAGTCTTTCCATATCGACCCGAACATACCTGAGTTAGAAGTGTTCATTGGTTCGGAATTACCTGAACCAATTCGAACAAAAATGATTGCTTATCTTCAAGCAAACTTGGATGTGTTCGCCTGGTCACACGAGGACATGGTTGGCATTGATCCAAAGCATGCATGCCACTCCCTCAACCTTGATCCAACACAGACTCCAGTTATCCAGAAGCGCAGAAAGTTCCGTCCGGAGAAATATGCGGCCATGAATAGTGAAATCAAAAAGTTGCTCGACAATAAACTGATTCAAGAAGTAAAATGCCCAAGATGGCTTGCGAACCATGTACTCGTCCGCAAGTCTAATGGATCTTGGAGACTATGTATTGATTTCACTGATTTAAACAAGGCATGCCCGAAAGATAATTTTCCGATGCCACATATTGATTATTTGGTCGATAATACAAGCAGGCCACGAGCTCATGACCTTCATGGATGCTTTTGCTGGCTATCACCAAATACCCATGCATCCGGACGATCAAAAGAATACGGCATTCTGCAGTGAAAAGAATATGTACTGTTGGCAAAGCATTCCATTCGGATTAAAGAATGCCGGAGCAACATATCAACGTTTGGTGAACAAAATGTTCGACAAACACATCGGTCGAACAATTGAGGTATTTATTGATGATATTGTGATAAAAGAACCTGAAAGAGGAACATCACATCACCCCTCGCACAAACGTTTGATATTCTAAGGGAGTACAACATGACGGCTATATCAGAAGAAATGCGACTTTGGGGTTCACTCGGGGAAAATTCCTCGGACATATATGGTCGGCAACGGGGATTGAAGCGAACCCATCAAAGATTCAAGCCATGCTTGACATGCAGCCCTGGAGTGTGAAAGAGGTCCAAAAGTTAACCGGACGTTTAGCTTTTCGTAAGGCGGTTTATATCATTTAACCGGGGACAAATGCAAACCTTTCTTTGATGCATTAAAGAAAGGGAAATTCGATGGACCGAGCATTGCCAAAATGCATTGAATCATTGAAGCACCTTTGCGGATACTCGAGACATTTGTCTAAGCCTTTGTCTGGGTGAACAACTATATATGTATCTTCACGCATCCAAGAACATGCAATTAGCGATGTGCTCAAATCTGGCGAAGGGACGACTTACACTTGCCCGTTTATTATGTAAGCCAAGTACTCAAAGAAGTTCGAGCTCCGGTACCCTCTCCATGGAAAAATTAGCATATGCTCGCGTTATGAGTGTTCAAAATTGTGACCATACTTTTTCGATCACTTTCGAGGAATCTTGACCACATTCCCATTGCGCCAAGTCCTCCACCGACCAGATACTACGGGCAGATTACTCAAGTGGGCGGTGGAGTTAGGCCAATTTGGCATTACGTTCGCCCCGTGAACAGCAATGAAGGGCCAGGCTATGGCCGATTTCATGGTCGAGTTGACATATCCACAAATGCCCAAAAAGTTTGTCGACCAACCATGGCATATGTATGTTGATGGCTCATCAACAAGTTCAAAAAAGGAGCAGCGTAGTTCTCATCAAAGCCCAACTAGACAAACATTCACAATGACCATCCGTTTTGATTTCCGGTACAAATAATGAAGCCGAATCTGAAGCTTTGATCATTTGGACTACAAATGGCTATGACAATGGGAATTCATAGGGTCGATGATTTCAAATGATTCTCGGATAATCGTTTATCAAGTAACACGCGAAAGTCTGAGGCCCAAAGCGAACAGATGGATACAATATCAAGAACTATCAAAAGAGTTGCTCGAAGCAATTCGAACAAGTTTTCATAGAACAATTGCCACGAATGGGTAATTCGATCACGATGCCTTGGCATGCATGCAACAGCACCGGCGAAGAAGTGAGCGAACACAAGCGGACATTGTGGTCGTCACAACTTGTTCGCCATCGGTTCGAGTTATGGTGGCCCCTATACGACAAAGACAGGAAAACTGGATGACTCAATCTCGAAGTTACTTTACAAAAGGGACTTCTCGCGAGAATAAAGGCACTGCTACTCACCTCGATTACAATCGCTGCCGTTATACTATCTTAGGCGAGCATTTGTACAAAAGAAGTTTTTCACTTCCATTATTGAAGTGTATTACTCCTAAAGAGGGTCAAGTAATTCTGGAGTAAATCCATGATGGAGTATGCGGAAACCATACAGGTGGGCTCGTCCTGGCGCATAAATTGTCAGACAAGGTTATTATTGGCCAACCCTCAAAAAAGATTTTGCTCACAGTATGCTGTGGCGTGCCACAAGTGCGTGTACATGCCCATTTATTTATTCATAGCCCTTTGAAGAATTAGTGTCAGTTTATAGCCCATGGCCATTTGCTAAATGGGGGATCGATTTGATCGGCCCATTTCCCACTGGCACGTCGGGAGTAAAATATGTTGTGGTTGCCGTTGATTACTATACTAAATGGGCGGAAGCCGAAGCCATTGTCAAAATCATCGAACAAAGAATATGGAACTTTGTTTGGAAAAATATCATTTGTCGTTTTGGGCTTCCCCAATCACTAGTAACGGATAACGGCAAACAGTTCGATGGAAGTGAATTCAGACAAAATTGTGCTCGCTGGGGCATAAAAAAGCATTACTCAACTCCGTATTATCCCCAGTCAAACGGACAAGTTGAAGCCGTTAATAAAATTATCAAGCATACCCTCAAGGCCAGACTTGATAATTCCAAGGGGGGAGGATGGGCTTAAGAGTTGCCCGAAATATTATGGGCCTATCGAACAACTTTCAGAACATCAACTGCGGAGACTCCGTTTGCCCTGGCATTTGGTGCGGAAGCTGTTATACCCGCAGAAATGAAGATTCCGAGTCATCGAACAATGACTTTTGTGGAGCACATCAATGACCAGGCGCTCGCCCTGAGTGCAGACCTGTTAGAAGAAAGAAGGATGAAGGTTGATTTCAAGAATGCCATGTACAAAAAGAGATCAGAAAAGTTCTATAACTCCAAAGTCCGAACACGCAGGTTCAATATGGGCGAGCTGGTCTTAAGACGAGCAACGGGGGTATCAGGTGGTGTGTTTGGCCGAGCATGGGAAGGTCCATCCAGAGTTACAGAACGTTTGTTAAATGGGGCGTATGATTTGGAAGACCTGGATGGAGTCCCATTGTCCTACTCGTGGAATCGTCAAATTTGAAAAAATATTATCAATAATAGCGAGCATAACGGCGAACAAAATTAGTCACACAAATTGAAGCGAAAGCACAGTTGGCGAACATAATCGGCCACACGGTGGCGAAGCGATTTGGCGAACATAATCGGCCACATAGCTGAAACGAGCACAAATGGCCAAACATAATCAGCCATTCGGCTAAGACGAGCAGGACATTTCTGAAGGAGGAACACATTGTGTTCGACACGAATCTTCTAGAAAAAGATGTTGGCCAGCACTATTGAAAGATAGAAGATATGTGTCAAAACAAGTTAAGAAGTGGTGGCAACCAAAAAAAGGAACGTGTCAATCCTTGAATAAGAGCTGGCAAAAAAATCCGAACAAATGTCAAAAGGAGGAATTGAAAGCAAGAGGGCCAGCACCAACTAGCTATGCCAACACCAACTTGGGATAATACTATAAATTGAGGCATATTGATAGCTGAAGAAAGCAGAGAAAAAAACAGATGAAAAAGAAAAAAAATACTACAGTTATCGGAAGAAAGTTGGTTCAGTATGCCTCCAGACGAAGAAGAAACCAGCACTCGATTCAGTTATCATTTTGCTGAATCGAGCATCTGTCCTAGTGCGAGCTTTATACCCCATATGACACTCCAAGCACAGGTTGAAGCTCGTTACGGACTCAATATGCTCGGCAGAGTCATGGTTGCCACTCCACATTATTCACTGCTTAGGCAGTAGTAAATCACTAGTCCCCTATGCATCCCCAAAATCTCCTCCGAATGGGAGGGATGTCATGGTGTCCGCTCGAAGCAATATGCGGATGTTGATGCTCAGGCATCTACTAAAGGGACGAGAATGGTCTTTAGTCAAGATTTTGCTTTCGCGCTTGATATAGGCGAAAAGTGTGCTCGCCACATGCTTCGTAGTGTCAGCAGTCAAGACATAATCACAACTTGTCCGGGGAGGGACAAAAGCTTATCTTCTTCTTTGCTTGAGCATGTTACCAAAGAAAGGGTAGACAGGATGATCGCCACATGCTTGTCAACATCAATTCCGCCGGACTAGGTGAGGAGGGTTAAAGTGTCTACTCAAGACAAGGTTTAAATTCAAAACCATAGTCTGATGTCTATAGTTATGTAATAGATAGTCTTCTTCAAATGTAACGGTTGTAAAGGTTGTAATAGAATACAACGTGTTGCAAAAAAAATATTTTTGTTCGCTAAGACTTTCTAGTTGAAGCCTATTTGAGGTCGCACCTAAGTCGGACGGCCCAAACAAAGACGAACGAGCCCAAGTCTATGTTCACCACGATGAATGAGTTCGTACTCGATTCCATGCAACAAAAAGTGAGTAATGGGTACGCATTGTAAAAAGACGACTTCGTCTTCTTACAGATACCCGAAGCAAAAGCGGGTGATGAGTCTTGGTCATGACTAAATAAGACGGCCCTAGTACGAAGTGATCGCGCCTAAATAAGACGATCGCGAACCAAGAAAGGGGGGGTTCATAAAGTTAACCCATCTGGTCGCACCTAAATAAGACGATCAACCGATTGTAACGTCAATAAGACAATCAAAAACAAAAGAAGTCAGGAGCGGGCATAGGCAAACCCAATGTTCGAATTCATTCAGAAGAAAAGAGGCATAAACTAGAAAGCAACAAAGCAAACATCAAGCAACACAAGTATCAATCATTCATCAACAACAACATTCATCCTCAACGATCAGGTTAGAGGAAACTATTTGATATGCAAATTCAACCATTATGTTCCAAGTTGTTCGAACAAAATAGAAGGAAGCAAAAATTTACACAAGTATAGAAGAAACTGTTTGAGCAAAAAATGAAGAAGATAAAAATTACACAACATCTGTTCGGCAAAACAAGAATTTTACTAAGGGACAAATTCATAGTTGGGGGTGGACGGAAGTAAAATGTCGAACAAATCATGCTCGGCCCCTCAAAGAACGGCTCCTCCAAAGATGGTCGGTCCAATATGCTCTCCGGGGAGGTACACTTTTGCTTTCGGTCATAGGAGGTCCCTTTGTTCGACTTTCCTTTTGATCGGACCCGGACTCAGTTCGGAGAGTTTGACCAGCAACATCAACAATATTCACGTCCGAGCCGTCTTCCTCATCCAGGATAGGATCATCAACCTCGATCCCTTCAGGAAGAGTGGAGAAGTCACACAGATCGTTTAAGTCAGACATCGGAAGGTTGCGATCTGGTGGGTTGTCGATCAGGTACTGCTGGAAACTGGATATAAGTGGGGCAATTTGTTCGCCAGTGAACGTGTGGCGAGCAGACCGGATGGCATCAGCAAAGGCACATATGTAGGAGAAGTTTGACATAGAATCAACATATTCTTCATTGTGCAACCTTGAATTTTCGAGACCCAAACGAGTGTTGGTCTCTTCAGCAATGATGAGTTGTTGGACGAGCACATTCTTCTCACTTTCCATGGCCTCGACGTCAGCTCGGAGTCTACGAAGCTCGACATTCATCTCTTTCTGAGCTCTCCGTATGCTGACCACCTCCTCCTAAGAATGATTTAGCAACTTCCTGAGCCTGGCGAGCATTCTCTTGAGCTTGGCGAGCATCCTCCGAGCTGGCGAGCATCTTCTTTGTCCGAGGAAATCTGTCCTTGAGCCAACCTCAGTTCATCCTGGGTCTTGCTTAGCTCGTTTGCCTTCTCTTCGAAACTTCTGATCAGAGCCAAGTAGTTGGCGTGAAGGTTGGTACACTCAGCATACACTTTCTCAAGGATGACCAAAGATTGGCCCTGATATACCAGGCCAAGTCGCATATTTTCCAAGGGTGTTGGACCCGTGGTGGTCTCTTCCAGCTCGGTAGTCCATGCTCGAATAGGAGTCTCGCACGCTTTCTGGACATGCTCGGGAATGCCGGGAACCTTATAAACACCGGCGAAAGCAAAGTAGTAGTTTTTCAAATTGGGCATCAAGGGTGCCAACCTGCTCAATCTACACATACACCCGAGCAAATAAACATGATAAGGCGAACAGAATTAACAAAAAAGGAAATAAAGCGAACAAAATGTACCTGTTCACCCGAGCCGGATCCCATCCCAAAAATGATTTATCCTCGGGGGGGACGGAGCTCGTGGTCAAGGGGTCCAAGTTTGGGGCCCAAGCAGAGGTGGAGAAGATGTGCCAACCTCCATTTCAATAATCTGGCCGGCCGGACGACCACGAGGCGGCCATTCCGATCGCCGGCGGAAAGGGTGCAGGTTACCCTAACAAAGATCGCTTTTCGTCGAGGCGCTTTGTTGGGCGTGCTCGTCGAGCTTGTTAAACAGCCCCTTTCGGGATTTCGCGATCTTGGTCTTTTTGGCGACGAAGCCTGTTTGCTCATCCCCTGCTCGGCCGAACGAGTAGTCCTTTTGGTCGACTCTATTCCCGGGGCGATTTCGGATGCTCGGCTCACCTTGCCCACTTTCACCGCTTTCGGCTTCTCGCCGATTTGCTCATTTGAGCCTCCTTTCGGCCAGATCGAAGCAAGCTCGCGAGGTCTTTTTTCTTCGAGCCATCTCGGTATGCTCAGAGGTACTCACGACAACAGTAACATCAGGGAAAGCTATAAACAAAACAATTCATTATGCAAGAAAGGGAAACAGCGAGCAAAAGGTACAAAGCTTATGCAAATATAAGAGGCAATCCTTACCAGTAGGATTAATAGCAACAAGATGGTGAGGGGGCACGTACAAGCCTCATTTCTTCCTCTGTTCGACGGAATTCAGAGTCTTCACAGATCGTTCTGAGCGAGACTCGAGATCGATTTGCCAAACGCTGCTAAAATAGCCGTCGTTGGTCTCTTTGTCCGTCGCAGCTGGAATTCCTGAAATGAAGAGTAAGTTAAAATCAGTTCAAACTGAAGAATAAAAGACACAAAAATACTTACTGCAATAAACTCCGAAGTCAGTAGGGATGTCTAAACGAGCATTTGGTTCGCTTCCAGAAGCCGGGCTCTTCCAATCGCCCCCAACGAACCAAAATTTCTCCTTCCAATCACTGATTTTGTTCGGCACATCCTCAATGATTTTGCACTTGGCATTTGCCTGCATGAATAGCCATCCATGTTCGCCCTTCGGACGGGTCAAATGCACTAGTCAAGCAAGTTCAGCTGCTGAGGGATAGTATCTGGGTTTCATTTTGCCGAACAAAGTCAGGAAGCTCATAATCATGTGCCACCCATTCGGCTTCAGCTGCGTGATGGTGATGTTCCATTCCACGAGCAAACGAGTGATAGCCGGATGGAGTGGGAATCGAAGGCCAGCTTCCATTGTGTCCAAATTCACATCAACACAACCCTCAGGGGGGTGCCTTTCATTTCATCGGGACCGGTGCCCGAAAAAAAGACATCTTTGGGGGTTTCGTAATTTCTATACAGCTGAGCGAGCATATCTACATCAATTATGCTCGCAATCTTGCTCGCTGGGTACTCATTCTCAACCCTAATTCTATGAGGCTGTTCGGGCCAATCAAAATTATAACGAGCATTATACTCGTTATATGTTGGGCTATGAGGGACACCAACAGGGATATCAACTTCAGTATTTTGTTCGCCGTCTATCCCAATGTTCGATTCATCGACATTCACAGCCATCAAAATTTCCCCCCTCACAATATCATCATCCCTATTCACATCAACATTATCTACAGCCCTAGACCTAATTTGGGGTTGGGGCAAAGAATCATTACTTGAACCATCCGAAAAATCACTACGGACTAAGTCCCTATCTAATTCGTTTAGGGCTTCGTCGGAATCGGAGGAAAGAACGACAAACGGCTGCCGAACTTGCCAACAAAACCCCAAACCCGAGACATTCATCTTCGGTGCGTTAGCGTCGCTACGGGGGATTCTACCGACAGAGGGGGAAGAGGAACTATGGTGGTCCGATTCTAGGGAAACAGAAGAGTTTGAGCCAGAAGCCATAATCGCAATGAGAGAAAGTATGCAATGGTTACCTGAGTAAGATCCTTCGCCGGAATGATGAAGCCCTCGCTGGAAATTTTCAGACGCGAAAGAGATTGAAGACAGAGGCAAAGAGAAGAAGAAAAGAAAGAAAAGGGATTGAGGCGGCGAAATGAGGTATTTATAGATATCGAATTCAATTTTGAAAATTTGACACAGAATACGAAACGACCTCAACTATGGCCCAATCAGATTATAACAGCCGGGCCCCATGTTGAATACAAAGCGACCCGGCTGGGGGGTATTGTTGTGTTCGATATAATTATTTAGTATTAATCGAACACGTAAGAGAGACACGTGTAATATTTATTAAAATAATCATGCCCGATGGACAAGTGTGCTCGCCGTTCACCGACCAAACAAGTTTGTTCGACCAGCTCGCCACTTGTCAACCAAGCGAACATACTCGCCAACGAAGTAAGTTTTGTTCGCCAGCTTGCCATTTACCAACTAAGGTTGTTCAAACAGACTGACCGAGCAAATAGACATGTTCGTCACTCAGATCAGGAAAGAAGGAATCAAATAAGCTGAGTCAAGTGATCTGAAAACTCAAACAAACCTGAGGGCTCAGTCAAGTCTGAGGACTCAGACAAGTCTGAGGACTCAGACAACCTGAATGCTCAGATATCCTGAAGGGTCAGTATGCTCGATACTCAGATATCCTGAAGACTCAGACATCCTGAGGGGTCAGTATGCTCGATAATCAGATATCCTGAAGGGTCAGTATGCTCGATGATATTCCGACATGAAATTGATAAGGTTTAATGGGGCGAACAAAGCGGACAGCCGAGCAAAAGATTGATTTGGACGATCAAAAGAGTGTCATACAGACAAGCAAAAGCAAAGATCAATCTAGAAGACGAAGCTGGAAACGTGGCAGCTTTACATGAGTTCTTGCATGGCCCGAAGTCTCCAGCTCATGCTTGCCAAACCAGCTCATGCATGTCGAAGTACGATAAATAGAAGAAAAAACAACAAGCGCCAGGTGACAAAAAAAATTCCCAGAGAGGTGAGGTACAAAAAAATTCGAGAGATTATCCATGCATACAAAAACCCTAGCACTCATATACCAATTCTCCAAATCATCTTCATCCATAGCGATTCATCTTCATTAGATGTATCATATATTGTACGTGTAAAACTCGCAATACTACGTCCCTGGCTTGGAACGCCCCCAGAGTAGTCATTTCTTGACGAACTGGGTCAACAAATTCTTCTTATTTACAGTTTATTTTACACGTGCATGTTTTGTTTGTGAGTTGTCACTAAATTAGCCACATAATATTTCCCAAATAAAACGACTCGCAACATAGGTTTCAATCATTAATTAATCATTAAACATAATACTAATTCTTAATCTTAGTTTTAATTTTATGATATTTGGTAATTGAAATATATAGGCTTTATATTGTGAGAGAGTCCCCACATGTTACACGTGCATGTCATCGCGTCAGATGCGATTCCTTGATAACGTCATTTACACTATAATAATCCATTAACAACTCTAATCCTCTGTCTTATCCGTTGTAGCATTGGGCGGATAAGAATATGCAAATAAATTGCCTCCTTTTTAAAAATTAAGATATACTAGTATACTAGAATTTCTCCCGTCGTTGTGATAAAATAATACGAGCAAATCTGGAAAATCTTCCAGTCAGTGTTCAATTAATGCTGAAGTTTCCATGCTGTGAACATGTTAACAAATATCGAATTATTAAATAAGTTACTAACGCCAAGATTTATTTATCTGAAAAAAATATCCAATAAATTATCCACAATAATTATAATATCATGAATTTAAATAAAAGACAAATAGAGGACTCAATGAAATGAGCCAGATGATTTCTTGAAGGAGAAAAGAAAAAGAAAAAACAAAGGCTAGGTGAGAAGAGTAAAACGGAGGTGTGAGAGTTGACTTATGAAATATACAATTGGTACATTAAAAGTGAAGACAAGGCGGCCTCTCTAGTTGACTTTCTTATGATGAGATGTGTACAATTGCAATTTGCAAGTTCAAAAAAAAAGTAAGCAGGGGTGGATTTCTGATATATTATTAGAATATAAATATATGTTTGTTTGTATGTGTTGCACGAGCTTAAAAGATGTGAAGAAGTTTATGTTTTATTGAGGTTTTTCTTATTCAGTTAAAATCTCAATTTCGAATCCATTTCATCGGTTACAGCTTAATAGAAAAATAAAAGAAAATTCATGAGGTTGAAATTAATTCATTTATATTAATTCTCAGATGATATGAGGGCATTGTATATATATCAGGTGATTATTAATGGCCTGTTTGGCTAATTATCATCCTCAATGTGTAGAATTTAACCGACATGAAAAGATATCACACGGATAACACAGAAAAAGAGCACGCCATTTTAGAGCACAAACCATTGAAGGAGAAGATGGTACAAAAATTTGTAAGAAATGAGGCGTATTTGATGTTTGAATCAGAATCTGATTCTCCAGACATCATGTGAATCGGCCATTCATTTCTTTGTAACATCATGACTGCAAATACAAAGTAAACCATGTCTACCACAATCTCTACCATCTCCAGATCAAATTTTACACCGCAAAATTAAAAAAGATGCAGCAGCTAAACGAAGACCATACCAATGAAGGGTAAAACCGTCTTTCCAAATCTACGAGGAGCAGCAGCCTCCTTTCTTCATAGCTGATACATCAATTTTCTCACCCTTAGAAGGAACATCTTTGTTTGAATCATCCCCTGCCTCCATGCTCTTCTTGCTCACTATACGGTATATTTGTGTAAGAACCTCTGTGAACGCATTGTCTACATTGGTTGATTCAAGTGCAGAGGTTTCCATGAAGTAAAGGGACTCCCTCTCAGCAAAGGACGTCCCGTCCTCGGTTGAGACAGCCACCAGATGTCGAAGGTCAGATTTGTTGCCGATGAGCATCACGACTATGTTGGGATCGGTATGGTCCCTCAATTCCCGTAACCACCTTTCGACGCTTTCAAATGTGGAGTGACGAGTCACGTCGTACACGAGCAAAGCTCCAACAGCACCACGATAGTATGCACTAGTGATGGCACGGTACCTAGACGTCAGACGGAAAACAAAGCTTTGAATGACGAAAAGGGATATACATTTACTCATCTATTCATCACAATAACCTAGGTGCACCGTGCAACTCGAGTATATTTTTAAATGGTATTATGTGTTTTATTGAAAGGTTATTGCTCGTCAATATTAGTTGATTTCACTGAAAAGTATTAGTTGTGTATAGTTGCACCGTACAACTGGTGTATACGAGTGTTACACGTTAATCTATTACTCCCTCCGTCCTGTTTTAGATTGCCCATTCATTTTATGGCTCGTGTTTTAGCGAGCAAGTTGTTTATTATTATATGAAATGATAAAGTGACTTTTAAGGAGGTGTAGGATAGATGAGGGGTAAGACTATCATACTCCACCTTAAAAATCTCTTTATCATTTCAAATACTAATAAACAACTCGCTTGCTAAAACACGAGCCAAACAGTGAATGAGCAATCTAAAACAGGACGAAGGGAGTATGATTCTAGCAAATTAACTTTTGACCATGTTTATATGATGTTTCCAACAATTGCAAACCAAATCAGGGAAAAGTGACTCTTGACAATGTTGATTTCATAAGTGTCTTCTCGGCATCAAAATTATGATTGACATGACAAGACGTACCAACAACTAAATGTTAGTTTCTGAGCTTACTAAATCGTAAATATTAGTTTCTCACGATGTATTTTATCAGCCTAATACTACCGGATGGATCCTGTTTTAATAATGTCCACAAGGAGAACCATCTAAAACTGTTAGTTCAGCTCTTTTAACTCTACGGTAATCCAGCAGGGTTAATATTGTAAAAAATTTACCATACATGTTCTTTTCCAAATATGTTAAGTACACTTGAAGATTGAATTTTGTTAAACCGACTCTCTCTTTGTGCACAAGAATATACTTTTTTATGCATTTAAAACAGTTGAATATGGATCCTCTACATTTCGTTTTCGTAAATTTCTTGTAAATTTCGGAGAGAGAAAGACACAGAATAAACTAATATAAAAAAATATAAAGTGTGGGACCCCTACATTGCGTCTTTCTCTCTCCGAAATTTACAAGAAATTTACACAAGGAAATTGAGAGGATCCAAATCCAAAACTGTTAGCCCAGCTCTTTTCCTCTATGGTAAGGTAATCCAGCAGGGTTAATATTGTAAAGAATATACAACCAGTAGATGTTATTCTCCAAATATGTCAAGTACACTTGAAGGATGAAGTTTGTTAAACTAACTCTCTCTTTGTGCACAAGAATATACTTTTTATGCATGGGTAAATCTAGAACAGTTTATGAGTTTATCGAACATTGTTATTATAAAAGGTTCCCGACGGTCAAGTTTTAAAAGCTCACTGTGTTAGGGATTACATACTATAGTAACAAAACTGCAGATGCCTGACAACATTAACATGGGATTTAGCATTTCTACATAAAAAAGGATGCCAGAAGTCCAACAACTTTAAGAAGGCATATATGTTTACTCAAGTCCAATTCGGAGGCTCTCAAAGGAAAATAGGACTACCAATGCAAAATAAGAAAGTTGCATCATAAGAATAGGTTTTATATATCGTTCATTTCAATAACCTGCTGAATTTAATATAGTTTGGCAGCTGGCAGGATCATTGACAAAATGCAGTTATTGTACAGATTATGCGGCTGAATAGAAAAGAGGATCTATATAATCCTTGTACCCAAAATTCACTTCGATGTCCATTAATTTACATGTTGAACAACAATATACTTATTATGTAGATGAAAGTGTCAAAGTTTGAAAAATAGATTCTAGAACTACATTTTTAGATACCACATGATTTAGTGGAAACACCAAAGTAACTAAGAAATCGACTAGTTGAGTTAACTGGGTGCATCTACCTCTTAAGTCTTAAATATGCAGCAATTTCCGAAATTCTTTGAACATTAGAACATACTCCTAATTTCCTGATTCGACAAGATCACTTATCAATGCATTTCCAATTGCAAAAAAAAAAAAAACTGTTCTCACAGTACACGCTTATGGAACAGGCAGATGGTTTCTACCGTGCGCAGCCCAAAAACACGACTTTACTAAGCCCAGATGATTTTTTATTTTTTTTTGACAGGTAAAGCCCAGATGATTAAGAGGGCATTAAACAAGAGATCAGTAAGCATTCTTAGGCCCAACTAAATGCTCATTATCACAACAGATTGTCTTCAGATCTATCCTCAACCAACTCCACAATTTCAAAAATCCAAGAGATTTACACCTTAAACACAAACCCTAGATTACAATTTCGCAATTCTAGAACAATATCAACACAAAACCATATAACAAGATCTATCACATCACGGAAACTAATTAACACCAGGCAAGAGTAAAGCAAAAAACAAACACACATGCACACACTCAACAGATCAGAGAATTAGATGAACGGTGATAAATAAAAATGTCACCTCTCTTGGCCAGCAGTGTCCCAAATCTGAGCCTTAATCACTTTTCCATCAAAAGTTAAGCTTCTCGTTGCAAACTCCACACCGATAGTCGATTTGGACTCGAGGCTGAACTCATTCCTAGTAAACCTCGAAAGCAAGTTGGATTTCCCAACTCCAGAATCCCCAATCAGAACCACCTTGAAAAGGTAATCGTAGTCATCTTCTGCCCTGTAACCCGACATTACTGCACCGATTTGAAGACGATGCAGTTTGCAAAGCCCTCTTTTGAAAAAATAAAAATGTGGATTTCAATTTCAAAAGAGTATGATTAGAGGAGTGACGGTAAGATCTTGGGTTTTCGAAATCTCTGTTTTTTTGTTTTTTAAATTTTTTCAGCGTGTTTTCTTTTTGACCTGTTGGTGAGTGGGCAATGGCAAGGACTGCTGTCAAGTTTCTATCAACCCAGACCGATGACAAACAGAGCAATCATTAGTGCGCTTTTTGTACAAATTAATGGGCTCCATTTACAATAAATTGGGCTCTTGTGGCCCATATTAGGTCTAAATACAGTGCATGGGATTGGGCTTGGGCCTGAGTCAGTATGGTCCAATGCTAAAGCAAGTCCGATTTTTGGAATCACTTTTTCGATAGCGACTCTTGAACTAATCCAAAATTATCGAGTGCTTAATATTTTTTTTTATAACTCAATATCTAGACTAAAGATTGATTAATTCGAAGGATCATAATCCACGATCCACTAAGGGCCCCGTTTCAAATCAGAGCAAAGACCCATTTAAGAATTGATCTCGATAAAGAATTTCGAACATAAAATCTAAAAATGAGCATATTCCTAAGTACCAAGTCTACATCACTTGACCTTGGGAGTTTATTAAGTGCTTAATATTGAAGTTGCTAAAATGGGAACTAACCCAAAATTCGACCAATTATTCCAAATAAAGACGCGTTACAGAAATTCGTAAGCCCTTTTTAACTGCAAAGAAATGCAAATTAGTAAGATAAATGAGTTGCACACTTGAAATACAAGAAATCACATATCTAAAAGAAAATTAAAAAGCTAAGGCCATTTCCTGTAAAGGGAGTTGAATTTAAATAAAACAAATATTTTCAAAAATCTTAGCCTTAATATAGTCCCATCATTCTTGTAGAAAATAACAACCAAACAATTAGGAGAATAATATCAAGAATATCAAATCGAGTTGAATAAGACTTAAAAAGACAAAAAGCACAAGTTGGCTGCAAACACCACATGATACCTCTCAACACAACACATGAAAGATCTCCTGATCTGAATCATCCAACCTTCATTTCATGTTACATTCTTTCTCACCAAAAACACACACACAATGCAATAGTGGTGTCTTCTTCACAAAACAACTACCCCACCAATCTTCTCCTACTCATGTTTTATCCACATATATACTTGTCTCATCATCTTAGTCTCTCACCTTTTCTCAATTTCTATCAATTCCCAAAAACAAATAAAAAATGCCAATCTCTGATATCTCATCTTCAGCTCATCTCATCTCTTCACAGACCATTGAACTGGTGTCCAAGTCCGTGTCGGAACGACTGCTTTCCAAATTCTCCGACGTATCGGAGTTCAACTTCGATTACTCACAAAGCGGGCTGTGGTCCCCACCGATTGAGAGAAGCGTCTTCTTGAACTCACCGGACCAGATTACGACGCACCACGACATGGTTGCAAAGCTGAAAACCGCACTGGAGGCGCACGGCAGAAGAAGATCCAAACTCTCTTTTAATTGTAGGTGAAAATTTTCTCACTTGACTTTGGCAGAGATTGAATTTGATGAGAATTTGTAAATGTTGTGCAGGCATGTTTATGTTCTCCAAAGAGATGCTGAGTTGTCCAAAAAAATGGCCTTCATAAACACTACATTCTTTTCTGCATATAAAACTCAAGTGAAATTACTGAAGATAGAGATATAGGTAGGTCCATGATTAGAAATTCTGGGACAAAGTTAGCAGATTCTTCACAGGTTATGATTAGCTTCCTCCTAGCCCAAAGCCCTGATTGTATAAGATTTAACCTTTTAATTATATATATATATATATATATATAATGATATTAAGAATATTTGTGGCATGTATTTTCAGAGTCAGTTCTGATTGTATAAGATTTAACCTTTTAATTATATATATATATATAATGATACTAAGAATAGTAATGAGAATCATCGATTAGTGAATTACAATGAGAATGAAGGTTATGTGTATTGCTCTATTTTTGGAAGAAGTTTAGGCAAGAAATGATTTTTGTTTGAGGGATAGTGAAATAATTGAAGACCAATGATTATAAGAAATGTATCATGGGATTTTCCAGTAGTGCATATCATGGTTTCAGCCATTGGATTAATGAATTCGTTGAACCGGGAAAACAATTTGAGCATGCATTAGATGCAGCATAAACTGTTTTTAACAACTGTAAGGTTCTCTCAACTTATCAAAACGAACACACTAATTTTCAACTATAAAGATAATGCTAAAGCAAGAGTTTCAAAACATAGTGCCAAAAAACATGATATAAAACACACACTATAAGAAGGGGAAATATTGGCCAAGTATATAATGAAAGTATTCAACTCACCTTTGCATCGAATAATCCAGTCGAGATGCTGATAAACTCTCTCCTCTGACAGCAATAGCCATAGCTTAGGCTCAAGCTTGTCTTGTTGTATTGTTTTTACCATGTCCGGATGTTTAGGCTTTACAAAACACAGGAATCGTTATGCAACTGTATTGGTTAATAAATGATGGGATAATGAAAAGGCTTCTTAAATAAGTCGAAGGGATACTGATGCTTCATATTTCAGAGGTATTTGAACTACAGTAAACACACGTGGATACAAATTCCAGCAAGGAAACAACACAAATTTCAGTACTGTAATTTTAATGTTGTGGAAAACGTTTGGCCAAGTAACCAATATATTGAGAAAATACATCTTGGCAATGGAATATAATAAATTACCTTCCTTTGTATCTTCCTAGGTGTTCCTACGTTTAACCTCTATAATTATAAAACAACATATATTACATCTACAAAGTGAGGTTTCTTAAACAAACATATAGACATGATAAAGGCTAAAACATGGCTAAAACATCTAAGTTTAACTCTTTCTCGATGATCTTCGTCGATCCCTTGAACATGGCTAAAACAAAGGCTGTACATGTAAATAGCAGACCAGAATCACCAACACCTGTAAATTTCAATTGAAACGTCTGAATCAATCTTTTTAACAGAAAAAAGCAGCAGCAAATTGTTGGTGAAATAAACCAAACACCCAGTACTCCTACAAAATATACTACTAGATATATATCACACAAGATACCTGAAGTTTTTATGTTAAAATCAAGAAACACAGAAATATTGATATGAAAATCAATTAAAAAAAGTACTCCGCAAACAATAGATATTGGTTAACGTAGAAATTGTTAGTTAACAGCATATTAGTATGATGCACCAAACCAACGTACTGTACCGACTTTAACTAACTCACCATGCTTAGATTCAAACAGAAACAGTAGTTTGCTCCAACAATTCTTTCCCTGTAATACCATCTTTTAAATTTTGGAAGTACACATTGTAGTCCTTTTCTGGGGGTGGATTTTCTGGATCTACAGTATATGGTTCGCTGAACGGAATGACACTCTTAACCTGCACATGTGAGCAGCTTTTTACTGAGCAGAGAATTTATTTTAAGCATCATTAAGGAAGAAATGAAAAGGCATACACAAGCATTTAGATAACTACATTTCACATGTGTTGCAGAATTTAAAATATTTCAAGCTGAGATCTATGCACAGAATACATAAACAGCGACTTCTTTCACTCTGGTTTTCTGTCTTTTCGTGAAAGTGAAGCATATTGTCTTAGTATATTTCAGTTACAAAGTTCTCACAGAATTCCAGCCAAGAAACTAGTTTCAAATCCTTTATTTGCATTTGGCTATTTGCACTCAAGAAAAGGTTAAAGATAGAGACATGGATATCACATCTCTCCGAAACACATAGTCCTTGACTCCTTGAATTAAAAAAGTTCTCAAAACAGTGACAGAGGTAATTAGTTTCTAAAAATGTACAATTCCCCTTTCTCAAGTTCAAACATAATGCAACAAATTTTAGAGACAGTGCAATGGCTATTAAATACTCAATAGATATGGTATGACCTCAAATGTCTTGTCACATGCATAAGGGCTTTCTAGCGCAGCAATGCATATCCGAGCAACCTCATCCCTGGAAATTTTCCCCTGCAAACCAAGATTAAGCAAATGAGACTAGCATGGTATACTACAACAGTATACAGTTGCTATAAATTTTCCATTCAATCTCATACTGTAATGTTGTCTCCTTGATCAAAAATGAGATCAGCTCCAGCAGGTTCCTCAGTTAATGCACAGGGCCTGACTATTGTATATGGAATCCCGCTTTCCCTGATCAGATCCTCCCCCTGAGTAATGATTTACAAGAAAAAGGATGGAAATTTAGCTGTAGGAAACATGACCTGAGCAATACCAAATAGATAAAACATTCGGACGAAGGGATACTTTCATGGAATAAAAGTGATTAGGAATCATATGGATGTTAGCTGCCAGTTATCCACTATATTATATTTAGAGAGAGAGAGACTGAAGTATTTATCTATGATAAAAACAAAATGGTGTAGAACCTTCAACTTGTAGGTGAGAATGTAGTCCAATTCCTTATTCAGGCGGACAGCTGGAGGCTGCTTGCTCAAATCAAGACCTGGTCTATCAGGTCTAGTGACCCCTGCGGACCCCACATGCACAAACCTGAGAGTGTATCAAGTCAATGAAAGAGAAGCCACAAAATAGTATAACTCAACTTTTAAGGTGCAATATGTAATTAGAAATATAATTTGTATGATTGAACCTGGGAGTAACTGGCTCCTTTAAGTAAGCTCGTATGCTTGATATTGGAAGCTGGAATTGACCTTCCACAAAAGTAGGGTTCAATTTTCCATCATACTCGAACTTGCTGAACATAAGCTGCAATATTATTGCATATAAACATACGGTGCACAAGAAAAGAAAATACAATATTCAAGGGGATAAGAGTTGCTAAGAAATTTTCATGGAAACATGCCTGTAACGATATAATTTCACTAGGTCAAATGGCGGTGCATCAGACACAGTTCTTGCTCGAAATATAGGCCTCAAAGAGGAGAAAGGAAGGCGAACCTAAAAGCAATAAACTCAACATGAAGAATTCACTTGATATTTACAGATTCACAGTTGAATGCATTACAATCACTAACCGATTGCCATTGGTCCTTCACAGTGTCAAAACCTACTGTATATGCAACTGTATCCCAATCACGGCTACATCGCACCATGAACTTATATCGATGGCCATCACCTTTAATGCGCAAGTCAAGACCATCATATGCAGATAGATCTTCTGGTACGACAAAATTCTGCAAGAAATTTCAGACTCTAACTCAAATTTGGCGTTGAAATTTCAGAGGTATCAACAACACACTATAGTGATTATCTCCATTAACTAGAAACCTCCAAAGCTTTAGTGGAAAATAATAATAAATTAAAAAGATTTGAGAGATTATCATCGAGCATTAGACATAGCATTTCATAGAAAACAAAAAAATGGAGATCCTAGTAGACAAAGAAGCAATGGACGACACTTAGTTAAGTTGCCATAAGTATGTACCAATAAGCAGTTCAAAGGAAGTATAAATTTGAATTGCCTGGAAATAAGGGAAATGACAGGGAGAATAGACAGATAAACTATGATTTACCTTGGTCCGGATACTGGAAAAACCTCCATTGTTTGCAGTGGAAACAACTCCTGAAGAGAGCATTTACTTTGATTAAAAGAAACTAATAGCCACATCTATAGATGCAAATAATTTGACTTTTAAGGCTTTCAAATTTTCCTGTAAGTGAGAGAGAAACAAACCTTTGAAAATTCCTGTTGGGGTACCATTTTCACCGCCATTAGGGTCAACTTGAAATGTACCTTCACTCACTCCCCCCATAACAACATCATCCAACGCACCCCAAGGAAGTTCTTTGAATAAGTTATCTGTGCATAATGGAAACATGTAATTATGTAAACCCATAAAAGAAGAGGCAAAAAAATCGTAATGAAAGCATAGAGAGCTATAATTTTCTTGAGCAGTTATATATATAAAAAAATCCTATCAGAAAATATTCCTAATAAATTGACTTGACAATCACCAATATCAGATGATTAGAATTCTGGTGTATATTATCCCAGCTAACATGGAATGGTGTTCACGATTTGACAGCTTAAATAACGACCATACCGTTGAATCAAAATATCAGTTTTCCGCTACGAAGTCCAACTCTTTCCTTAACAGCATTGAGCAAATTTTTCATCCCAATGGACTCAACCATCTCAGGGGAATCACCTTTAATCTGTTTTCACCAATCAAATATGAATAGCCACAGTCAATCTATAAGGGCATCATAATGACAAGCTGGCAAAAAGAAGAACATATAGCCTTGAGTCACTTAATACAAACAAATATCAGTTCAGATTTCTTAGGCAATCAATTACCAACCTCAGGTTCAAAAAAACTTGATTCCCTGCATAAAAAGAAACGGTTGAAGACCAGATCAGTCCAAAAGCAACAGACTCAATATTATAAGAAATACATTGAGCACAAAATGCAAAAGAAGTATATTCTTTCATAACAAGCTATATATGTTCCTAGATTATCACGGGTTTATAAATACCTGACTATATTTGGCCCTATCTGGAGTATCACCTTCCTTTGGGCCAACAATTACTGAAATGGCATTAATCACCATTCTTACTCCTTTAAAGTACTCTGGTAGCAATGTGCTAGCTTTCATAATATCTCCAACAATCTGACAAATAAATATGACCAGAACAGAAGATTGGTTACCTTTTCACCAATTTAACTATTGCAGTTCACAAACCACATATGTCACAGGATAACAAATCTCCTCTGTCACAATATATAATGCATTCTGACATCTTAGAAAGGTGACTCCTAGCTTCATGGTAGATATTTCTCTTAGGAAAATCATGATCAGTTAACAGAAAGATACATATTGGGCTAATATATGGATACAAGAAAAAATTTCAGTCATTACATGATTTTATACATCAACAGCCAGCTTCCACAACAAACACTAGCCAAGATAAGCATATTGCCAATACACAAATATAGAGAAGTAAGTTAAAAGGTCGCTAAAGAAAAGCATGTTGTATGATATCTGGAATACATGTTCAATAAATTTAGAACTGAAGCACCTTTATGATGGAGTTACACACCTTAAAAGCATTAGATATTTACAAGGCTAAAACTGAATATTATCAAGGGATATCATGATTCATTCATAATTCCCTTGTTTTGATGTACACAAGGAAATAAGGAATATCCTCTTCACAGGAGATAAAAACAAGCTCACTGTGACTAACCATCATGTTTGCGATCTTGAAACATATCAAGGTAGAAATATTCTCACATAGACTTGGCAAAAGAAAAATAGCAGGCAAAAACTCACCAAGTCAACATCTTGACCAAGCATTCTTCTTGCTTTTTCTTCATTTCTGACCTGAAGAAATGTCAGTGTCAACTGGAATAGAAACATGATAAAATTACACATTTAAGTTTATAATTTTTGCCACCTTTGTCTTTAGTTCATTAATCAACATAACTACATATCTAAGAAAATAAAATAAAAAAAGACTCATATGTATATAAATATAAAATACCAATGCACGAACTGTTAGCCCTTTTTTGCGTAAGAGATCCACGGTTCTTCTGCCAACACCACCAGTAGCTCCAGCCACCAGTACTATCCCAGAAGTTTCCATTGCTTTTACTGCTTCGCTAGGTGAGGGACCAGAGAGTTTCTCAATCAGAAATTCAAAGAACTTCAAATATAAATGAAGGTTGTCAGACCAAATAGTGCACAATATAATATCCAAAAGAATCAAGAAAGGATCAAGGGTTGATGAACCTTTGCAGGAGAGGGAGGCCCGTTAAAGAAATACAATGTTTTCAAAAATTTACCTACATCCCAACCTTTCTTATCAGCTTCTGCAACAATGTGGCCTCTATAGGCTCTTGAGGGTTGGAACGATAACTTTTTCTGATAAAAAAGTGGCTGGAAATTACGTTGGAGAAAAGAATTTGGAAGGGGAGAACGAAACACCAAGGGACATGGGGATGAAGATGATGATGAATTACCCTGCAAATTCATATTAGTTGATATATGGTTTTCGAACATTATGATACTCAAAGAAAGATATTAACAACAGAAAATTAAGGCAATATACTTTTATTTCTTCCTAATGATTCTATGATTGTTGGCAGTAAAGCATGAGTTTGAGTCCGTATCAATATCCTATTGAATAACTCCATATTCAGCCAAGTTATGATGTATGATATTTATAACTGTCCAGCTCATAAAATTAACACACTGGGAAAATATATCTATTTCATACACTTGTTGAAAGGGATAAATCCCTCTATTATTTTAGGATTTTGCATGAAAAAGATGAGAAACAAAAAGAGTTTTTTGCACTTTTGATCCCATGAACCACGCCATGTTTTCAATCTAGTCTCACTACTGACAGAACTAGTCCCACAAGAATTTTAATTTGCAAATGTGGTCCCACAATTTACCAAGTTTGCACATTTGGTCCCAAAATTAAACGGCGCTTGACGGCATCTAGTTAACCGCGAAACGGACACTGTTAAATGTATAATTAATACGTGTTAAACATTAATCTGTCTTAACAAATTAATTGAGTTTTTTGCACTTTTGATCCCATGAATCACGTCATGTTTTCAATTTAGTCCCACCACTGGCAGAACTAGTCCCACAAGAATTTTAATTTGCAAATGTGGTCCCACAATTTACCAAGTTTGCACATTTGGTCCCAAAATTAAATGGATCTTGACGGCATCTCGTTAACCGCGAAACGGACACTGTCAAACGTATAATTAATACTCCCTCCGTCCCAATTTTTAAGAAACTCTTTCCATTTTTTTTTTATCTCAATCTTTAAGGAACACTTCTTAAAATGAATATACTCACTTTATCACATAAAATACTACTCCCTATGTCCTAACTTTGATTGTCCACTTTTCGTAAATAGCCGTCCTAATTTTGTTTGGTCATTCCTAAAAATGAAATAAAGCAACTTTCAATTCTATTTAATATTATTATTCCCTCCACCAAATCCACTTTACACCATTTAATATTATTATGTCCTTACACCAAATCCACTTTACACTATTTAATATTATTATCTCCTACTTTTTCTTAATCTCGTGTCTACAGTATTTGGCTATGTTTAAAAATACGGGTCGGACCGGTCGGACCAGAGAATCGCTGCTGGGACGCTCAATAAGGGTGCCCAAAACCGCTATTAAACCGCCCGGCAAAAACCAAAAAAACCGGGTGAAAACCGGTGAACCGCCTGTTTTCATCAAAAAAACAAGAAAAAAAAACCCTCGCGGCCTGCGGTCGCCGACGCCGCTCGGCATCCCCCGCTCTCGCCGCCCTGGAGAAAAAAAGAGGCGCCCGCACCCCTTCATTCTCGCCGCCCGCCCAAGGTGGTGATGCCTCTCGCCGCCCGCTTTGGAGAAAGAAGATAGAGAAAGAAAAGATGCAGAAGGCGGCTGTCATGGACACCAAGATGGGAGAATCACATACTCATGATGAGGAATTTGGTAAGATTTGTGAATATGAAGATTGAGAGAAAACCCTCGTTTTATTTGGAGAAGACTTGATTTTCCCACCAATTTTTATTAAATTTGAATTCAATGGGACTAAAAGTGAAAGTATATTGGCGCCAAAAAACGTGATTAGCTGAAAATTGGCGCCAAAAGAAATGGAGGGAAGAATTTTGGGTTTCTGGAACATATGGGACCATATGTGCAAGTGAACCCAGATAAGTTAATTGGTTAATTTTGTGTTAATTATGTTTCATAACTTATGGGACTAAAAATGCAAGTGGTTAAAAGATGGTTAAGCCTTAATTGCGAATTAATTATGTCTCATAACTTATGGGACCACATTTACAAGTCGATTTAACAGTTTCCGTCACGGTGGGACCACATTTACAAATTAAAATTATTATGGAATTTAGATTACATCAGTAGTGACTATATTGAAAAATATGGGAATAAAAAAAAAAAAAAAACTCGAAACAAAAACCATAAAACCTCAGAACAGCATAACTGGTAACTGATCGGCAAGATAAAACATAAATTAGAACCATTCTTAATTCTTAAGCCACACGCAACAACTACAATCATAATCACAGACCATATCCATACAAATTGCCAAGCGCAGAGAATTAGATAATATTACACTTGCACTAACCTGAATTCTTGCGTAAAGGGAAGAAGAAGGATGGGTAACGGTAGAAAGACAATGAAGCTCCATGTTTATTTTGGCATGAAATAATGGCTGCTGAACTGATATAGAAATTACTGGAGTCATTGCTCACCACATACCACAACTCTTCGACAATCTCCTGTTTCAACTAAAATCGCTAAGGCATTCTTGAATTGAAAAAACGCACGAATAGAATAACGCGATTCTATCGTAGAATTCAGAGCGTGGGTTGCCAATTTCCAATTATAGTGAAGGCCCAGCCCTAATTGGAGACGAGAAATGGATGTCGATTATTCGATTATACGGAAGGCCCAAACCCTAATTAAAGACGTGATTAATTGGAAATATTGTGGCCCATTAATTTATAAACCAGACTGTAAAATTTATGAAAAGAAAGATCTGTATGAAAAGAAAAGATCTGATTGGCTAGTTTCTGCTTTTCTTTCTTTTTTTTCTTTTCTCGGGTCTTTCTATGATTAGGAAAGGTTTCGTCCTTCCTGACGACAGTGAATCCCTTATATACCATCGGATCATTGATCAAATGGTTGAAATCAATTTAAATAATTACACTTTGCATTAGTGCATTTGCACTATGCTATATGCAATCGTAGTGTTTCGCCCTATCAATAATTTACTTTAATAATTATAAAATTATGAAATTATCCTTTTAATTTAAAATTAATATAAATATTTAACAATAAAAATTATATACATACTTTCATCAAACATTTTTTTTTAAACACAAAACACCTACTTTATTTTCTATCGTCATCAACATTGTCAAGGGACTTCTCACAAATTAATCGAACCCTAATTATTTCAATATAGATCTCAGATGCCTAATTAGGGTTCTTATGTTCCCTTAACCTGAACCATTCAGTGCCAACTCAACCCTCATCGACCGTCCACCACCATATACCCAAACTATTCTCTCAGTTGTTTGTTCAGAGCTTCAACAATATTGAAGAATGAAATTATGCCAACTCAACCCTCATCGACCGTCCACCACCATATACCCAAGACCTGGGAATTACTACAATATATGTTGGAAAAACAGGGTATGTGGTGGTGGCTGGAGGATTAATTTATTTTATGTTTTGAGATTTTGAATGATTATATTTGGGGAAAATGCATTATGTAAGATATCAGAGTCATTTTATGTGTGCGACTTTAAAAATATAGAGCAAATTTTGAGGAATTTGGGGGTATGAATCATAGGATTCATATTTTATTGAATTGTACTATGTCACATGTTCATAACCAGAATTCTTCATTTGATTCGAAGAAGAAACATAAAAGAAAAGAAAATATTGTTCATGGATTGGGAAAAAGACAATGTTTTTAAGTATTATTAGTTTATTAATTATTAAAATATTATTATAAGGATATTTTAGTAATTTTATATTATTTTTAAATAAATAATTTTTGACTCATGGCGAAATTAGATCGCTAATGGTAAAATTAAATGACATGTCAACTTTTTATTGATTTACTGACGTTAGGGTGGGCGAACAGCCTTCCTGAGCATAGAAAAATCCTTCTTTCTTTTTTTTTCTTCTAGCGAAAGAAAATGAGACGTTGGACAAAGTATGATCACAGAGTTCACAGATAAAGAAGAGTTGTTGCCAGCCCATTAAGCACATGTACGGATCCAGAATTTTGTCCTAAGGGGGCGAATTTTCCATTAGGTAAGGTCGGCGAAATTTTAGAATCCCAACAGAACGAAATTATAAAATTTAATGATTTTAAAGCATAAATATAAAATTTTCGACATATATAGTTAAAAAAAAAAGTTTATCACAAGGGGGCGACCGCCGCCGGCGCCCCCCACCCACTACATTCCTGTTAAGCACCAAGAAAATGTATTACAGATAATAAAGAGCCAGTGCCAGACCACTAAACAAAGTCCACTTTGTAATGGAGGCCCACATAAGATGAGCCCATCTACATTTCAAAATTTAAATTGGATCGGATGTAAATTAGAATATAAAATCTAGTATTGGTTTTGTCGTAAAATCTAGTATGTGTCCATTAAGCATGTTCTTGCCATATTAAGCACCAAAAAAAAATGTAATACAAATAAAGAGCCGTTTCCAGCCCACTAAGCATTTTTGGCCCAACATTTTATATATTTTTAAAATATAAATATATATATATTTAATAAAATTAATGATATAATTGTAATTATTGTACAAGCTCAATTAGACTTGCGATTGCGAACCTCTCGAGTCGAGTTTTTATGAACTCGAACTTGATAGCGATTCGAATAACTCGAACTCGACTCGATTATGCTCGAACCGATTTTGAAAGAAAAGATCTTAAATTCAATGGTCAAATATAATGGAATACAAGAGAAACATCAAATTAAAATAAGGGGCTGGATTCACTACCATATAGGAGGTGTGTCCTAATTTAATATTTTTCACCTAATATCCAATAGTACATAATAGTATACGTAATATTAATTTTTAATTAGTGATGCAATGAAAAACTGAAATACTGCTCCGTAGTTAAGATGTTAACATCACTAAAGACAGAGACAATAGGAACGACAGTTTAGGCAAGCACAAAAGAAATGTTGTCTGAAGGCAGACACCTTATCCTAATGTAATGGCCTAATGGGCGTCCATAGCTAAAGGATTAAATCTACCCAATACATGACATTTTCATATCGACAACTTTGCCATTTTAAGATACTTTCCAATAGGTAATGTTTCTTTATTACTTTATTACTTCTCTTTGCCCTATATATTAATTAATTGTGAGCCATGTATTCTTGTCCATCTTCACATTATGAAAAGAATATTGAAACGATTAATCCCTTCAAACCGAGTTGTGTGGTAAGTGAAAGCCTTCTTTATTGGGTTAAAATGCATGCATTGGGTAAAAATAATAAAAAATTATCTTATATGGTATAGTAATTTAGAAATGTGCATTTTATAGTAATTTGTTATTGCAAAGTCCGATTTTCCTTACCTCCTTCCCTAGTGGAAGCTGACTGTGCAGTTGTTGACTTTGTCATACACTAATTATATATGTTAAACAGAATTATGTATGGCACTTTGACTTCCATCTAAGGGTCTCTTCATTAAATTTCCTGCTGGTCATCAATTCATCATGCATTGATTAGGGGTGAAGGAAATATCGAAAATACCGGTATACTGCACTTATCGTACCAAAAAATATCGATTTTATCGAAATTTTCGATATACCAAAATTTTTGATACGGTACCGTATCGAAAATTTCGGTACGATAACGGTATGAAAATATAGAAAATTTCGGTATACCGAAATACCGAAGTATTTCGGTATACCAAAATATTTTCGATATACCGGAAAAATTTCCGGTATACCGAAAAATATACCGATATACCGAAAAAATTTCGATATACCGAAAAAATTTTGGTATATACTGAAATTTCGGTACGGTATCAGTATGTAATATTGACATACCGAAAATTTCGGTATGCCGAAATTTCGGGATACAGAATTTTCGATACGACAACGATATAAAATTTTTCGGTATCGAAAATTTCGGTACGATAACGGTATGGCGAAAAAAAATTCGGTATGCCGTACCGTCCACCCCTAGCCTTGATTCAATGAATAGGTTAGGATGTAATCTCAATCATTAGAAAGAATTGATAGTAATATTTAGGTAATTTGTTGAACATATTTAGACGATATCAATTAAAAAGAAAGAAAAAAGTGATTGTTGTAACTTGTAAGTATAAGGGGTGTTTGCAAACTCTGCTCACATCTTAAAATTACATATCATAAGCTAACGCTATGAGAGGACAACTTAAAAAATAAGTATTTCTACTCCCTTCACTAGCTATAGTTTGCAAACACACCCTAACACATACTCCCTCTATTTTTAATAGGTCCCCCTTTTTTTTTTTTTTTTTTTAATTCGAAAGGGCATGTAGTGAAAAATTTGCGCTTATTTAATGAATGTTTTTTTTACCAACTTCCATGAGTTAATAAAGGCAAATTAAATATAAAGAGTGTTTTTTAAATTTAAAATAAAGGCAAATTTGAAAGAAATTGTATAAAAAATGCTAAAAGATCATTTAATATTGGACTAATATAAAAACCTAAAAGGATACTTATTATAAGACGGAGTAAGTACATTATTTTAGTGAAATTTGACCAATCTCTAATCAATGTTATATTCACGGCACTATAGCGGTATTTCAAGACAGAAGTCTCATCTTAAGTCTTAACGACTTAACATCATAGTCTAATTATTCGCTGCACCAATTAAATAATACTCCAACTTGTTTAGTTATTACTCAATTGAGAATTGTTAAGTTATACAGTTAATTAGGTAGTTCGTGAGAGGTAGTATTATTGATTAATAAGACAAAGTCTTCCGGGCGCGTGTTAAAGATGAATTAAAGACTAATTGTATGATCATATGCGTATCGATATAAATGAAATAATATATGAAATATTATTTTAATATAAGAAAAATCCATTTCTTTAAATGATTTATTGATTGTTTGGTGACACGAACATGTCTGAATTTTCAGGAATAGCAACAAAAAGAGAAATATGAAACATGATGCATACCATACCAGACATGTTGAACAAACGCATTCAACACATGTTGAACTAATTGATCGGAATTATTTCTCAATATTATATAATAATATTATGAATTAGAAGATTGAATGTCATAATAATTTATTTCATGATAATAATAAGATTCGAATGGGCTGACGGCAGCATTTGGACGTGTATGCGCTAACAACCAGCAAGTAAGGAAGGCCTAATTTTTTCTCAACTTTTTCAGATTGATTATTTTGATGGACGGAAAGCAAACATCAATCTTGTAATAATTCGTTTGGTTTATGTAGCATCGATCCGACAAGTTAAATACAACAAACAAAGTAGTAATGCATAAGATAGATTTATATCCAATAATGCATGTTGAGATCAATGAGATATATGCTATGGATTTGAATCCAAAATATGAACGAGTCTAATCTCTGATACGTACTACGAAATAAAAAAATCATCTTATCTATAAATTCAAACTTGTAAAAGGGACACATAATCAATTCATTTATATTATAATAATTCTCTTAAAATTGAAAGCATACGTAAATCGCACCTGATAGTATATGCTTGTGAATTGTGATATAGAATCGAGCGTTTAGTCATATCAATTGAAGCTGAGATCGGAAGCATTTATGATTACCTCTAAGAAAAAGCATGATCTCCGGTTAATGAAAAGATATATGCTATATTAAAGTTAGAGCAGCTAGCCTTTCAGCAGATAAGTATTAATGAAAGATAATGGGTGCATCATGTGACTGAAAACATGAAATTGTTTAATTATTTCAAAATATTTTATGGATAGAAAAAAAAATTAATTTCTTGTCATTTGTAGGATGTGTTGGTTTGGCTCAAAATCAGAATACATATTATCTATAAAAATTTAAAATTTGCAACTAATTTAGCGGCTTAGTTATACACATAGTTATATAGTCTTCTAAAATAATATGTAATTTAAGGGACATCCGTAATTTCCAGCAAAATGAATCTTTAAAATGATGTAATTAATATGTGGAAAGTCGTTTTGATGTAGGATATGATAATAAGAAATTGATGAGGCGTTTAATCGATATTTCAATCAGTCTCTTTCATATGAACTGTAAATTGGTTTAAAGGTGTAGGTATACAAACTTTATCAAGGTTTAGATGATTTCCCTAGTTCTGGTATCCACACTTGAGTGTGGGATCCGGCAAAATATATTGCAACTTGCTTCCTACCTGCTTTCATCATTATTTATTTATTCATTTATACAGTACTCTATATATATAGACTTACTTATGTGATGAATGTCTTCCAAACATCTCATTCCCGATTTCTATATAATTTTATGTTTTGGATGAATAGTTGACAAAAATGAAATAATTATAAATGATGAAAAAAATGGGAGCTTGATTGGATATGTGTATTTTTATTTGAAATAGTAAAATGATGAAAAATATAAAATTTTGGATTGGATAAGAATTTTTTTCTAATTATATGTCTCTATTTATTTATTTATTAGCTGAACTAAATTAAATACATTCAACTCTTAAAAACATATGTATGTATGAGAGGTCATGTGTTAGCTCAGATTGAAAAAAACAATGATGATGTGCATATTTACTTAATGATTATGTTAGATGATTAAAAAAAATAGTCATGAAGGACGGTGTGAAACAAAAATTAATAGTTTAGGAATTTTATTAAATAAAAAAATAATTTATAGACCTTTTGAAATAAAAGTTAATAGTTCAGGAGCTTTTTAAAACAAAACAAAAAATAATATAGGAACATTTCCAAACAAAAAGTAATAGATTAGGGACTTAAAAATGCATTTTGCCAAAAAAAAATACTTGTATTTTTCTAATAAAGAAAACTCCATTAAGTTATACTTGACAAAAAAAGAAATTATTTAATTAAAGACAAAGTCATGTATGAAAATTTTCATAGATGAATTTTTTTTAATTTATAACCAAATTCTGTAATTGGTGAAGGTAAGATAAAATTGAGTGGTTCATGGTTCACTCAGCCTAAGTGGTTCATTATTCACCCAGCCCGAATATATCATAATTTAGAGTTCATTATTTAGTATTTAGGGTGTAGATGGTTGATTTAGGACAATTTTATAGATCTTCATACATGAAAATTTTCACAACCATTAAAAGTATGGATTCAGCTTGTATTTTAGACCTATATAGTTCATATTTTTGAATGAATTAAATGGATCCGTCATTGCTCTATCAAGGGGCGGCACCGAATCAAGTAATGGATTTGAGTTGGTCCATTGCTTTTACAAAGCACCAATTCCGGTGGGAACCCATGCCTAAATATTCAACTTCCTTTTTCGAGTTCCTGTGTACATACTTCTTTTATTTATCATTTGTATGCACGACTATATAATTTTCATAAACCTTGTAACTGCAACTTTGCCCTGCAGATATTGGAATCTGCGCCGAAATATTATTAAATATTTTTTGTAGGTTTACAATGCATTTTATTTTAAAAAGGTTAAATTTATTTACATTAAAACATGAAACTTGTTGAATATAAAAAAAATTAAACGTTTCAAAAGTGCACTTTAATTTAGTGCCAGCTACTATGCATACAAGACTTTTTTTTCCAATACTTGTTAGTTTAAAATACTTTAATATGATAAATTTATTCAAGGATTTTGAATATAGCAGAAATTTAAACTTGGAAAATTCAAACGCCGCCGTGATGCAAAAATAGTCTCTTTAGTTTGACGGTGAATGCAGGAAACTACTAAGAAAAATTGGGCAGGCGGCTTAGCTCACTCCCCACCTAATTAATTTAACCTCCACGCGGCCTTCACTCACATCCCACCCCCCCCTTTGACCTTTTCTAATTTTACTTACTAACATAATAATTCAAAATATAGTCACACTAGTACCATTATATAAATGGAAGGATGTGATATGATTTCATTACCAAATTTTACTTGGAACTTTAAAGTGCCTTCAATTTCACACTCTGCCCATTGTATATATATCTAGCTACATCCTCCACTAATAACTAATTCCCCTTTCATTCTCTCCCCAAAAAAAAAATCCACAAATAATCCCTCTCTCTTTTCTAAACTTCCAAAATAAATGGCTTCAAAAATGTTAATATTTGTGATAGGCTTGTTGACGTTTTCTACGTTGATTTCATCGACACATGGAAGAAAGCTATTGGCGGAGGCGGAACAAAGTAAGGTTCCGTCAAGAGAAGACAGGCTATATCTAACGGCGCTTCCAAAGGGGAAAGTGCCGGCGTCAACCCCCAGCAAGAAAGGCCACGCCGCCACCATCGGCCAGAAACTCATCGCCCGCCACCTCGCCGCCGTCGGCCGGATTCTACGCTCCGTTCCTAGCCCCGGAGTTGGCCACTAAATTTAATTTTTTATTTAATTCGTTGACGACAATTTTGAATTTTTTATACGGTCCTCAGTTTAGCTAGGTAGATATTTACTAATGGAAATTGTATAGCAGCACAGGATATGATAGGTTTGTTTTTTTTTTATTTGATATTTGTAATCTATTTATATATTCTTTTATTATGGATTGATTGATTGATCGGGACTATGCAGAGATCGTGAAGTTTGGACCCGCTACCATCTGCATCCTTAATGTCAAATAGTTGTTGAAACAGATGCGTTAATATATTAGTATTAATTTAACAATTACTGTAATTGATAAACAAAAAAAAAGTAGTGAATTTTTATAGAAACAACCATTTTAAAAAGCAAATTATTATTCTTTTGAGTTACAAATTAACATGAAAAAAAAGTTCGAAATCAAAATATTGAATATAGCGAGAAAATTAATATTGATTATATATATTCGTCATACTAAACTTGGGACATGAGCTAACTTTTAATATTGCAAAGATAAAGAAAGGGATATTTATTGGATATTAATATTATCGGTTTATAGTAAGATACATATATTACATTCTGCAATTATGCTATTGCTTAATAGACCGAGTAATAATGTTTACTAAGATTAATTAATATTGATAGGTTATTATTTTTCTAGTAAAATAAATAATATTTAAAAATAAATATGAATTGAACAGTATATATAGCTGTTGTATATAAATAGTTGTCATTAGTTTATCACCGCATTATATTTTGATTTGTTAATATGTGGTTATGAGAGCAACCCGTTTAATTTAGAAGAGAAACCATTATTGCTGTATTAAGCAAGTTTTGATTGGTCGTTTTAATAGTGTAGAGAAATAATTACACGCATTATAATGGAATTTCCTAACATTCCAATCGAAACTAGATTTGCATCAGACTTTTGACAAAAACAAATTTGGTTGCATGAAAATAGAATGCCATGATGACATCTTTCTAGTTTGACCGAAACAATCATCCCATTCCCATTCTGTAATCAAACTAAATTTTTATATATAAAAAGTAAAAAAATAATAATGGTGCTTTTGTAAAGTTTTTGGTGCATTGCAAGTGGACTGTGGACGTGCAGATGATGGAGGCATGTCGTACATGTTAGGTAACATTAATTCTTTCACGCATTTTACATCTTTGACTTATGAAGTAGAAACATATGCACTTCTCTATTTATAAATATATTTGATAAATTAATTAATTGTGATATATAGCCTAGTAGTAGTACGTAGATATAGACTAATTTCAACTCATGTAACGTGGGTTGTTTACAATTAGAAACATCTCAAATATATATATGAACTTTTTGTATGATATTGTAATTTATACAATAACAAGAAGAAATGTATCGGAAGATATAATTAACTAAACTTGATTTTATATAAGATGTGGGTCAGTGGGTCTATTAATCATAAATTAATAGAATTAGATTGATCTATGTTGTAGTAGTATGACTCATACTATATCTTTGTCTGCTTTCCAAATTTGGACCGTAGATAAAGCCAAGTATGGTGAATATATATACTGCATGAAAATGAGTTCAATTATTAATTGTTGAATCAATGAACGCAATTAAATACGTACTATCGGCAGCTAACATTGTATTGCCTGCTTCAAACCAACACCAAGGCTCCACCAACCGCCACCTTTTCAGGCACCCTTTCTTCCTTTTTTTTATTATATATAAATTGAGATTATTAGATGCATGGTTATGTAGAAAAAAAATAGGTTCGATCTTGTATGCACCCGAGTGCACCGTGCACTCAAACTGTATTTTAGAAGCGTGCAACTTGTTATGCTGAAAAATGCGACTTATTTACACAAAAAAGTGCAACTGTTAATATGAGAAGATAGTTGCATGCTTCTGTTTGGAATAGTTGCACGTTTTTGTTTTGTATAGTTGCATGCTTCTAAAATACACTATGAGTGCACGGTGCACCTGAGTGCAAATGAGACCCACTCTAAAATAAAGTATTTTTTAAACAGTGATAATTTTTTTCATAACAGTGATAGAGTTGATTTATAAACCTTATTTACATGATTGTTACTAAAAAAAATCTTGATCTTTGGTAGTAGAACCAGCATTATCAATTTCAGCGTGTGCATATTTGAGAATTTACTTTCTATAAAATCAATGAGCAAGCATCTAATTAGGCAACTCTCTCTATGTATGTGAAAAGCAAATGCAATTTTCAACAAAATTGAAAAGGAGAAGCTCGACCTCACGTGCTACCACGTCTCATATATACATCGATCGTTCTCTGAAGAATACCATGCACGTGCCCAGCCTAGAGTAAAAAGTTGAATCCTTAAGGATAAAGTTTTCATCGCATTTTGTCCCAAATCGCATTTCGGACACCAGTTTCTTTGACTTTGTTGTGTAGATATGCTAAAAATTTAATGTGTTTTCCGTAGAAAATGATAGAAACAGACAAAATTTGTTTCTCATGGAATTAATGTACATAATGAGAATTGGATGGAACACGTTCTCAACATTTTTCTCTGTCCTTCAATTCAAAATATTAATTGCCACAAGTTAGTTAGTTTTTCTTTACGTTATTCCATTGGCATTTAGAGTACTCGTTTCTTAAAACCTAAGCATAAAGTTTGGATTCTATTACTAATTAGTATGCGATGTTGGCTAATTACTTCACAAGGGTCATAACATGCATAAATCAACGCTAAACCTAGTACGAATTTAGTAGTTATAAATAGTTAGATCAAAAGATTCACCACGTTAGACTGCTCCATTAATTAAAAATAATGGTGTTGGGTGTTGTGTGACGAGGCGTGACTAGGGGTTGAGGAAATACCGAAAATATACCGAAATTTTCGGTACGATATGATACTGTATTGAAAATTTCGATACGGTAACGGTATGAAAATATAGAAAATTTCGGTATTCGGTATACCGGAAAAATGTCCGATATACCGGTATACCGAAAATATTTCGATATTTCGGAATATACCAAAATATCGGGATGGTATCGGTATGTAATATTGACATACCGAAAATTTCGGTATACTGTACCGATCCAACCCTAGGCGTGACACAAATCCAAACATAAATCATCCTTGTATCATATGATGCGCGATTTGATTTGGAAAAACAATTCCCACAATTTCATTGATTTAAAAAAAAAAAAAAAACAAAGTGTTAGCTTATTCCTTTTTTTTTTTTTTTTTTGAAGAAAAGCGTATTCCATTTTTAAAAGCATCATGACATTCTTGGTTTCATTTTCAAACGGGCATTTTGGCCCAATATCGATTGTTATTGTTTTACTGGCCCAACTCAATCTACCAGGCCGGCCTACTTTTACCAGTATAGGGCTTAATAGTGGGAGTCTTTAATTATGCCATCCATTGTAATGGAGGCCCTTTTGTCTTATCCAAATGACGACAAGGAATAATTTTATGGAATAATTAGTCATTTGGTCTTTTTTCCATTACAGTAATTTTTTCTTATTATGCGATTAAGTGGTGTTTCAGTCGTATATTCCCCATAAGTTGTTTGATTATCAATACTACAAAGCAGAAACTTAAATTAACCAATCAACAAGCTAAACATGAACTTTAAAAATGAAAAATGCACAAAAGGAGCTCAAAGCAAATTAATTATATTCGACATTTCACCATTGTTACTATATTAATCTAATCTACTTGATACATTTTTAGTGATCGATTTTAACTCCAAACCTCAAATAATTATAATTACCGGCTCGATTATTAAAAAGTCACATGGACTTCAAAGATCAACTCAAATAGTTTAATATGATTCTAACAGCATTAAAATAAACCAAATCCTATGAATAAAGAATACATAATCTGATTAAACTGGAGACTATTCATACTTATACTTTCAATAATATATTACTCCTATATACATACATTAATTATTTAATACAACTTGTAGACGTTGATGGGTCTTTCCTCTGTTTACATTATAAAAAAACCTAAAAATAATGTAAAAAACTAAAGGCACTACAAATTATCATGATCCCTTTTCCGGCCCAATGGGCCCACATCCTCTACTTTTTTATACAGCAAAGAACAAAGACAGAAAGCCCATTGTCCCCACCGTCTGACCGCCTTTCTCCACCGCCCTTCCACCACCACCAGACAAAATTAATGCTCCAAAACCAGTTCAGACGTGGGCCCCAATTTCCTCTTTAATGCCGCATTCTACTGTTCTTTGAACTTGGATTTTTTTGTGAGACCATATAATACAAATTTAATGTGCTGTTGAAATTACCACGCGCCGCCGCACGCGCTCGATCCACCGCCTATGTTGTGCCTTCGAGGAACTACAGTTTAAAAATTGCCTCAAAAAGGGATCCTCTCACCACCATTTACTTTTATCTGTCACATCATAATCCTGCAAAGAGGATCCAATTTCAAGATTTGTGAGCCCCCCTGGTTTAACGGCGGCGCGTGAGACACAAACTCGTGGAATGAATTATCTTTTGGGCGGAGAACTGGCTGGGTATAGATACACCTGGCTCTGCACCACCGTCTGACCAACTTTGAACCCCGGCACCACCGTGAACGCCACCCGAGGTCCGCCGTCCGCGGCGGCGAAAATGTCCTCCGTCACGCTTTCCATGTACACTTCAGAAAACTTGGAGCTTTGTTTCACTTGAAATATACTAACTTCATGATCGAATGAAAACGCCAAACAATGTAAAAGCCAAATTCTCCTTCCCATCTCGGCGAACGCCTTAAAGAATTCCGTTTCCGGTGAGTTGCCGGAATTCACCGTTTTTCTCTGGTTCAAATTCCCCGAAAATGAGAACTCCATCTTTGGGTGCACCATATGGAGGTACTTCGACTTCAAAAATTTCCCATATTGGGAATTAGGGTTTTGCTTGAGAAAGTGAATCGCACTCACGGATCTCAATTTCTTAAACTGCTCAAAATAAAAAACACGGCGCTGATGAATCTCGCCGCTCGCAAACGGTTGATCGTGATTTTGATTTTGAATCGAAAATCCTGGATCGTTGAAACCGTCGAAGATTTCCCTGCAAACAAACGATTCAAAAGCAAAAGCCCTATGATCCCTCTTACTAAACACGATATCAGAATGTATCGAATTTGCAGCAGCTTCAATATCCCAATTCGCCGATTCCATCTCCCGAATCATAAATTTCACAAAATTTCTCACAGATCTCAACGCGTACTGCAAAACTAGTATAAAATCCTTCGGATTCACATCTGAAAATCGAACATTATCCAGAATCGAGAAAGATCCACTCGCATTCAGCTTCCTTTCTAGGGCTTTATTATTCTGAACGATTTCCTGCAATTGTTGCTTCAAACCAAAGATTCGAGACTCCTTATTCTCAATTTCAGCCTGCATTTTCTTCATCGTGATTTCGTAAGTCTTCATCAGAGACTGCTGCTCCTGAATCTCGGCCAGCATAAGCGTCACATGTGGCGGCGAGGAATCAATCTGGTTCTTCAAATAGCTATATTTAAGCTCCGAAAGTGCTTTTAATTCATCAACGACGGCCTGATCTGCAGATTGTATGGCCTCGCTGCTGTACGGAAACTGCGCCATTTGAAGCTCCGCATAAGCTGCTTTCACAGCTGAAAGTGTGGCGAAAAGCTTGGCGACAAACGCCTCCATGGCGGCCCGATTCTTGGACTCCTCTTTGGCTTCATCTGCATCTTCTTTCTCGAATTGACGACTCTCGCAGCACCTAAGCTTTTCCTGCGGGATTAAGAGGCAGAATCCAGGGTTGTTGGAGCGGGTTTTTGAGGAGGTTTTGAGACTAATTACTTTTTGAAATGTTTTGGCTAGTCTGCTGGTTTTGGGCCTGGTTGAATCCATTGAGATTTGTGGGGATTTTTGGTGATTATTTCATGAAATTGAATTGAGAAAAGAATGAAATGAGATTTTAGAAAGTGGGGTTGGGGAAAAGAAGAAGATAAAGATGGGGATGATGAGAGAAGAAGAAGAAGAAGAAAAGCAGGGGAGGAGGTGGTTTAAAGCAGAGGTTTAGGGGAATGAAGAAAGATTGATGGCGGGAAATAATAAATAAATATTACGGGTTTTTATTTTACACCAATTTTTTTGTGCATGCGCGGAGATGATTATTATTTTTAATTATTAAATAACTTGGTCTCATGTCACGGTGTTGTAGGTAAACAAATTGAATATTTAAGTGTAATAAATTTAATTTTAAATATATTATAAAATGCACGGTGTACTTAATGTATATAAGATTTAATTTTATTAAAATGTATAATTATTTAGACATAGTGTTTTAACACTTTAAAAACAGTTGATATTATTTTGTGCTAGTTTATACGCCTATTTTATACCAATTTTGTCTTCCTTAAAATGTATTCTACTCTTTTTTTTTAATGGAACTGACAAGTGCTGGTAAACTATAAAATGATTTTTAGTCCAAAATTTAGTTTACACTTTCAGTTTTTGAAGTTTTGGTTAATTTGACTTTATTCTCAGTATTCATTTTTACATTTTTTTACTTAAATTAATTTTTTAAAAGCACAATTACTTACAATTTGCAAATACCATCCTGCTCTTGTTTGCCTGTGAAGTGTTGATTATCTTAAGATATGCATCCGCACTAGTGTTAAGATTTTTTTTATTTGATGTGATGTGTAAATGTGTATTGGGTACATTTTTAAAAGATAAAGATTCTTTATTTTTATTTGGTTTTTACACAACATTACTCACTACTACTTTTCTATTATAAATCAACTTTTATTCTTGGCCATACAAAACTAATTGAGTTTATGGGTTTTATCTGAAGAGTAGATCCAATATAGGAGTATGTTATACCGAATTATTTTATTATACTTGACATATACGTACATAGCAATTGAGTGAAAATGATTAAGGTATGTAACTTTTGGTAGTGCCCGAATGGAAGATGAAGGCTCCTCCATGAAGCATAATGTTATATAATTCCGAATAAATTATTATTTCTTTGTTTATTTATTTGAGTGAAGAGACAATAATGATTGGAAATAGATGAATAACGGATCATTTATATATATAGTTAACAATAAAGAAGAATAATTCAAGAAAGTTGAGGAATCCAAGTCCCTGTCATTCTCACATTCCAAACTGGCAACAACTAAATCTTATTTGTCAATTGTATACTATTCAAACATAATTACAACTAATACCTTTCAGAAAGAAAAAAAAAACATAACACAACTAGTTTCCCAATAATTTTCTCTTCAACCAAAAAAGATGATTTTAAAAGAAGCATGATTTTTTTTAGGCACACTTACATTAGACGGTCTCACGGTGAGACGGGGTATAAATTGGACATTGACATTTTAACAATTTATTAGGCATGGGTATAATTTGTGCTAAGTTGTACCCGTCTCATACGAGTTTTTGTCTCTTTTTTTTTCATGTTACTGCATGATATTATTTGTGGGTCAGCTGACCCATAAATATAATCCACAAGACAGTCAATCGATGTTTGATTTGTTCTATTACTAATAAAAGAAGTTTAGGGACAACTATAAACTAAAAAAAGTTGTCTCCTAAACAAAGAAACGAATAGAGAGATAAAAAGATCAAAAATGAAATTTTGATTATTTCATTTTATATATCAATGGATCGCGTATAATTTTTTTAAACAATAGCAAAAAGTAAATAAATCAAACATCGCTGTCAGTAACTAATAATTTGATATGCCCCCAAACTGTTAATTGCATGTATAAAAAGTTCTTGATCTTATTATTATTATTATATTTTAAGAAAAGGACATTTTGGGGGAAAAAGGAGAAGAATATAAAATGAAATCAAATAAATACATGAAGAAGAGATCCAACATTACAGTGCATGCATGTAGCTATACTTATATAAGAGAGTCTGTGAAAGTGACACGACACGTAGTCCCAGTATTTACACCTTTTTCTTTTCTTGACAAAAATTGGTCCATATATAATTCTTTCCACAACAAAGTTACAAACATCTGAGGCATTATTTTATTTTATGAAAAAAAAGGTTTCCATTTCAGTGCTTTCTATATTCTTGCATTATTGCATAGATTTGCAAGAGAATTCTTTAATCTTTAACTAATTGTTTGGCATGCAAGATAAATTAATGTCTGACTAGATAACTTCCATTATCTGAGCACTCCGAATAATAATTAGTTGCTGGATTAATGATAATTGAAATCATGTTAAACTTTGTTACATATATGGATATATATAATTAAGTGATATTTTGACAGTTAGTGTTCGCTAAGTGTGGAGCTGAACTTTGTATATGTGCACTACTATTGTAATTTATTTTTTACGTAATATTTAATATGTTTAGAGAATTAATTACATGCGCATATATTATGCTATATGTTAGTTAATTTACTTTCGTTATACTGTACATACTCACTAATACGTTGTCTTATAACATGATTAAGCCAGGAGCTTAATTATTCATAGTTTTAGTTCAGAAAATTAATACCTAATTTATCATAATCATCTCACATATATCAGACTTTCTCTCTACATACCATTAATATCTCATATTTGGTGGTATATTTTTTTGTGTTGAATTAATATTAATAAAGAAACACGTAGGGGGTGTTTGGTTCACGGGACTGGATTGATTAGGTGTGATAGAATTGAGTGGGATTTAGTAAGATTAGATTGATTTGACTGGATTTGTTGAATCAAGATATGCGTTTGGATTGTAGAATTAGATCGAGGGATTAGATGGGATACCTATTGAAATGTCATAAACACACTTAAATTGAATTGAAACAACCACCTTTCACATGAGATTGTCATATCCCTCCATGGAGGGATTTTGTACATTTTCTACTCGGGCTTGAAGTATATCATAGGCCCTCATCCCGCAAACCTAACGATAGATTAGTTGGGATTGGAATCCTAATCATGGCTTATCCCGATCAATCCCGCGAACCAAACGGGGCCTTAAGAAAAGAAAATGATTGTGGTAACACCAAAAAGAACCAAGTACTCCACTACTTCTAGTTAAGCACTTTTTTGGAGTTTGTTCACTTGGGATTTGAATTGGCAACTTTATTGTAGGGATAACTGGATAAACCCCTCGTTTATATAAGTTTCAAATTTCAAAAGCTAACCATGTAGGAGTAATATATAAGCATAAAGCTATAGGTGCATTGGTTCATTGTACGATATAGCAAATCTAAAATATATTACCCCAGTCCCCAGTTAAATAAAATTGCACTTAATTTAAGGGAAAATTGAGCTAAAATACTACATATATAAATTGAGCTCTATATCTCAAATATTTTATTTGTGTTTAATCTAAATATAAAGTTAAATGGTTAATCGACAGTTATGTTTGATGATGTTGCTAAAAGTAGTGGTGGTACTATAGTGGTATTTGTGGACATTGATAAAGCAGGCAACAAGAGTTTTCTATCTTAGGACAGAGTGTAACAAAAAAGTAGTTCAACTATTGAAAATCTCTGGCATGGAGCATGAACCAATGAATAGATATGATTGTTTCATTCTCCGTTTGTATAAATTAAAACTCAATACTTCTTAATCATTACTCCATATAATTAAATACCATGCTTCTCGAGTTACATTTTGTTAACTGAAGTCGAGTCAGTTTAATTATAAAATGACAATATTAAATTGTTTCAATCATACCAATAATGCATTGACTCTGCAATATTGTGGAATATATGTGGGTGATATATAGATATATATTTATTTCCCAAAGAAAATCAAAAGATCTTATATATCAAAACCAGCAAAAGATTCAATTCTTAATTCAACATAATCCTTGTGAAAAATCTTTGAAGATTATGCCGATAAGGTATTTTTTTGCTTGGTCTTGAAGTGTCAATTGGATAGAAGTTTATCTTGATCCAATCTCTAATTCTAAGATTTATAGAGTCATAATTAATATATGTATTTCCCTGCAGCCTTAAGGTTAATAGAGTTAAATAATAATTCAAGTCAATTGATTGGCCTACTACCCTACCATGTTATGTATTATTGATTACAATTAGTCCTTCTTAACTTGAAAATCAAGCCTACCACCAACATTTGCAATGATAAATACCACAATAATCTATTACTCAGCTTCTGCTGTACTATTTTGGAATACGAGTTGGTATACATGTTGATTTTACGTCAAGCTATAAACAAATCAAAAATCCGCAAAATTAATTTTTTTCATTTTATATATTATTATATATAACAATTTGATTATGATTGATTTAATTGGAAAAGGAGAGGTGCATGCATTCGACAGTTTACTACAATCTTCAACTTTGCATTCGAAGATTTCGTAATTATTAATCATGAAACATCCTTAGATGTGTATGTTTAAGCTTAAATGAAAGAGCAGTCCCACCTTTCTCCCATATTTGGAGTAGTGAAGAAATGGTATGCAAGAAGGGAGTGTGCAATTAGATAGGATTAGGCCTTACCAACCCCCATAATTGAAAATGTAATGATTGTGATATGCATGTAACGTGCAAGTCTTTCAAACAAACAAAAAGAACATTTCACATTAACAAATTTAATTGCGTAAGTTTCATGAGTTGACCACATTGAGAAATAATGATATTGTCTATATTATATGTCAACTAATGGAGCGTAACTAGTGGAGCATATCATAATTGGTAAATAAATCCATTGCTTCTACCAAGTACAAGCTTTGATCTATGAGCATGACACGAACAAAGCGTTAAATCATCACTATGAATGAACGGTCAAGATTTAGCTAGTCATAGATGGTTCTGCTCTGCTTTCTTCACGTGTTCTCTGATTGCAGAATATATCAAATTTCAGTGCTTCTGCAATCATAGATACAACATTGTAATTTAAGGGCAATTTGGGCAACGAAATACCTCCCATTTCAAGACAAATTTTGCTGAAATATAATTTCTGCTTTAGTAAAAAGTCTAAAAAGTATTATGCAAGTTGTAGAATAAAGGAATGACAAAACTGGGTAAACGCTACAAGCTCGTGTCCAAATGCAGAAAGCACTACAATTCATACAGTTACATATTACATTCTCGAGGCACGTTTACTTTTAAAGTGTTCTTCCAACTCTAAAACCAGAGACATCAAGTGAGCTCTTCCGGAACCTTCTATACTGCATTAAGACTATCCAAAACGTACATGTCATTAATCTTAATTGCCTGAATATGCCAACTATAACTTAACGAAAAGTTGAAACATATGGCTTAAAAGCCAAAGAAACCAAGTTCACTAGCTTTCTCCTTCTCAAATGTCTCGAAATACTGATAGATGATGGTAACTGCAAGGAGAATTCCAGTTCCAGAACCAATAGCACCCATGAAATCTGCCAACACGGTCAATGCACCGATGCACATTCCTCCAAACGCTGCAGCAGTTGGTATGTAGCGGTTCAGCTCCTTCTGCAAATTGGAATCCCGATGCCCAGGCATAACCATTTGTTGTTCCTGCAAATCACCCAACAATTTATCAAATATAGTTTCTCTTGAATTCCACATTAATAAACCATATTCTGATTATGCAATTATGTCATCATCATACAAATGATCAAGGATGAGGGTGCTCAGAAGTTATATATGGAATCATGGTATCAAGAAAAAGGGAAATTCACAAGCAGACATTTTTTCAATCCCGATATGCTACATGCTCAACACTTTGATTTATAACCCTGCTACATGGATAAGTTTTAGAGGAAAAAATAAAATTTACCTTAAGCTGCTTGGCAACATCTTTGGCTGATGATCCAGAAACTTCAATCCATGTCTTTGAAAACAGGGCACAGGCAGAGAGCATGAACACTATGTAGAAAAGTGCATGGAAAGGATTTGCCGCCATGTCCGCTACACTGGAAAATGATTGTAGAAGGAAAAAGAAATCAGCAAAAATAAACCTCGGATATCAGGTGGGAGAAAAGAACAACACATTTAATGACTTCATGAGACTGAAATGTTTATAGGTCAGAAAAGGCAGTGTGAGTTTATTCCAAAGAAATCACTGGTGAAGAAATATTAGACATTTCAACTACAAATATTCACCTTGATGGAGCAGTAACATAATAAGCAAGGCCGCCAACAGGAATGGATTGACCGTTATACTCTGATTCTTTCCATGTGCCCAACAAGTTGACCAAGAAATTTCCACCATATTTCTTGTACAACAACTGTAGAAGAGCAGTTTAAGTCATTACATGCGTTTCCCAATAGAGAAGGTATTGAAACCTAGAATATCAGTTAGTTTCAGTAGGTCTACCTGAGAAATGAAGTAAAGATTGGATACAAGTGCAGACTGGAGAATAATAGGCATATTAGATGTATAGAAGAGCTTGATTGGGTATGAACCCTGTTGTCCGCGAGCATTTTTAGATCGCACAGGCAACACCACTCTGAAACCTTGGAAATATATCACGATGAGGAAGATCAAAATAGTGGCAAGGAGATTGGTCACATTTGGAAGATTCTGGCGGTAAAATGCCTCGCGCAGTGCACGAACTTTATCTGTTCTGGTTATAAGCAAATGGAATAATGCAATAACTGCTCCTTCAAACTCAGCACCTCTGCCACTATTAATAGTTGTAGGGCTGAATGCTTTCCAGATAATGTTTTCACTGCAAATGACAATAAATAAAATAAGTTATTGTTGCATTGCCATAAGCTGATTCCCAAGCAAATTATCACTATTAGTTAGAGTAAATTGAAAAAAAAAAAGTGGGAAAAAAACTGGCTATATTTACCAGATGTTGGTAGCAATGAATAAGGATATCCCAGAACCAAGACCATAACCCTTCTGAAGAAGCTCATCTAAGCAAATCACAATTATACCAGCAAAGCATAGTTGAAGAATGATCAAAATAGCATTCCCAACACCAAGTTGGCCAACACTTCCATACATTCCCGAGAGAACATAAGCAACAGCCTCACCAACGGCAATCAAGATACCCAAAAGCTTTTGAGCTCCATTTCTGGTACATAAAAGACAATGAATCAAATATAAACCAGATACTTTGATAAATTTCAAGATCAGTATTAGTAAATCGTGGAGGTACAGAATATGGGGAGAAATTTGACAAAAGGCATACTACATGGGACTTACAAGAGTGCACGATCCTCACGGACATTGTTGTCAACTTCAATGATTTTGGAACCAGCTAGAAGCTGCATCACAAGGCCAGATGTCACTATAGGTGTGATCCCCAACTCCATGACAGTTCCTCGGCTTGAGGCAAGAATAGCACGCATCCAGTAGAAAGGATCACCGCCAGTAGTGGAGTGAATCCCGTACAGAGGAAGCTGGCTGCATACTAGAAAGATAAAAAGAGAAATCACAGTGTAGATGACTTTCTCTCTAAAGGGAATTTTCCTATCAGCGCTTTGAACTTCAGGCAAAAAGGAAAGGAATGGTTTCACAAGATGCAGGACCCTAAATCCTCCTCCCATTTTTCAACAGATGCCTGCATTTTACACCACAGAGAAGATGTCACAAGTATGAATATAATGACTAACTATCATATCATAGACTACACATTGTTACTCACAAATTATGGACAAACAGAGCTTAAATAAACACATGTCAAGAGTAAGTAAACTAGCACAAAGCATTAAAAACTACAACATCATGCTAGAGAACTCTTAATAACAATATAATGATTGAAAGCAGCAAAATCCAGCTGCTAACATAGAATTTTGCAACTACTAACACCTGCAACTTAATAATCAATTCATGGATCATTTAAATAATTGCATGCATTAAATAATCTGAATCTTTGCAATTTTAAGTAGCGCACGGACGTAAATAATGCACCCAAAATTATCAGCGTCATAGACACCAAAGCAGTCTAGAGAGCCTCGGACACAAAGAAGTAATCAACCGCACAAGGATTCATAATAATTCACGAAAAAGGAGATAACCATTGACCTTCCGTAAATCGGGTAAAATAAATCAGATCTCAAAACCATATCCCCATTAATCAAACTCTATAACAATCATTAATTGCCCTAAAACACAGATGCCGGAAAAAATGAAACTGAAATATAATAAATCGTACACAAATTGAGTATCCGATTATACGCCAAAGCTTCCATACGCACCCTAATCAGTCAAACAAAATATGCACACAAAAAAGAGCGAAGACTTACAGTAAAGCCACAGATCTGAAAGTGCGAAGAATTACAGTGGCCGGCGAGATGCTAGAATTAGGGCACGGTCCCGATTGAAGAGAATTGGGGTGGGGTGGGGTGGGCCGGGCCGGTAGATCGGGTTCTCCGCAATGCTAACTGCTGAGTAATGGGGAGGTCGGAGGGGCTTTAGATATTTAACAGTGAATTAGACTTTTCAACACATAAGAATAACAACTAGTTTTACATTTGTTTGATTTTTGGGTCAGCGCCACGATGTTCAGCCAATAGAATTTCAACTCCTCGGATGCTAATTATGACGTGTCAACTATTCAACTTTTTGACACAATTACCCTTGCGTACCTGTGTGTTTCATTTTTGATGTATGGTACAAATATGTCTTTTAAACCCTACTACAGATTAGGTTTGAATTATTCTTTTTTCCAATTAAACACTTTACGGAATAAATAGAACGTTCAGCCTCGGTTTAGGTTAGTCCCTTGACTATTTTTTTGGTCTCATATTTTCTCAAATTAAACAAATTAGCCCCTTAATTAATAGTAAATAATACAATTATGCCTAAATTCTTTGACTAGGCCTTATATCGTCAAGGGTCAGACCAAGATCTTATTTCATAGTGTTTTTAAAAGCGCAACTTGTTATCTTTGAAAAGTTTAACTTATTTACACGTAAAAGTCAAGAAATTAATATACGGTAACGTAGGCGCACGCTTCGCTTTTTGGAATAGTTGCATGTTTCATTTTTGTATAATTCAGACGCTTTTTAACGACATGTTATGAGTCTTGGCAAGTCTGAAGACATCTGTAATGAGACTCCACTCAAATTCTTGTGTTTAATTTCACGTATGTTCTATTTTGTTGTATAATTATATAATTATTTAGCTAAATCTAATTACCTTTAGATCTAATTTATATTGATTTCAATTAAAATATTTGAAATTAATTTACCATGAACATTTTATATATCTATATATATATATAAGCAGAAACCGCCCCAAATTTAGAAACCATTGAATTTTCCCGCCAAAAAATATTGCTAAATTGGGAGACGACTCTTTGAAAAAAATATTAATAAATAATAATTTATTTAGAAAAAAAATCTTTATAATAATTTCAAATATTGAATTTGAGAAAAAAATCTTTGAAATATCTTTAGAACTTTGGAATATTTTTCTTTCCTATCTTTGAAAAAAATATTAAAAAATAATAATGAGTTGAGAAAAATCTTCGGTTATTCACAACAAATCTTAATGCACCAGGAACATTAAGGGGGTTGTATTCAATTGAGATTCTATTAGATTTTTTTGGACTTTAAAAAGTCTGTGAATTTAGAAAATCCATAGACTCCATGCAGAGTTTGACTGACTTTTTTTATTGATTTACATGGATTTTCATAGACTTTACAGGATTGTGAAATACATTTTTTTATTGATTTACATGGATTTTCATAGACTCTAACGCTGGAACTATTGATGCAAATGTATATGGAACACACTTGTATATAAAAAAATTTATCCAAATTGTTTAGAAAAATACCAAAAATATATTAGTTCAAAAAAAAATACATTATTATTCATCATTATTATTCTCATCTTCATTCGCATCATCTTCATTTTCATCACCACATTCGCATCATCTTCATTTTCATCACCATTATACCTCGGCCTCATTTCCCACATAGCATTAACAATACTCGTTCTCCATGCATTACTTCCGTTATTTGTTGTAATTGGCTTTGAGAAAGCAATTCCGTTATTTGTTGTAGTTAGCTTCCATCCTTTTTTAAATGAAAAGTATTACTTGTTTAAATAGAAAAATATTACTTGTTTAAATATAAAAATATTACTTGTTTAAATATAAAAATATTACTTGTTTAAAAGAAAAGTATTACTTGTTTAAAAGAAAAGTATAACTTATTTAGATGACAAGTATAACTTGTTTAAATAGAAATGTATTACTTGTTTAAATTAAAAGTATTACTTGTTTAAATAGAAAAATATTACTTGTTTAAATAAAAAAAAATATTACTATGTTTAAATAGAAAAGTATTACTTGTTTAAAAGAAAAGTATAACTTGTTTAGATGAAAAGTATAACTTGTTTAGATGAAAAGTGTAACTTGTTTAAATAGAAAAGTATTATTTCTTTAAATTAAAAGTATTACTTGTTTAAATAGAAAAATATTACTTGTTTAAATAGAAAAGTATTACTTATTTAAATAGAAAAGTATTACTTGTTTAAAAGAAAAGTATAACTTGTTTAGATGAAAAGTATAACTTGTTTAAATAAAAAAGTATTACTTATTTAAATTAAAAGTATTACTTGTTTAAATAAGTATTACTTGTTTAAAAGAAAAGTATAACTTGTTTAGATGAAAAGTATAACTTGTTTAAATATAAAAGTATTACTTGTTTAAAAGAAAATTATAACTTGTTTAGATGAAAAGTATAAATTGTTTAAATAGAAAAGAATTATTTGTTTAAATAAAAAGTATTACGAAGGTTTTTTTCTTCTGACCTTTCGTCTTCAGAGTCCTCTGAGAGAATACGTTGAAATCTCTGGTTGTTAGAAGAGATTTTTGAGAGTGAAATTTATTCATATTTTAAAGAGAATCAAATAAAATCCATAGAGTATTAAAATTCATAAACTGTTGAATACCTAAAGAATTTTTAAGACTTTTGAAAATCCGTATTGAATACCTCAGAATTTTTAAAGACTTTTGAAAATCCGAATTGAATACCCCCAGACTTTGAAAGTAAAAAAAAATCATACAGACTCCACAACCAATACACCCTCCTAAGTTATTTCTTTAGAATTTCTTCTCCTAAATCAAAAGATGGCTATATTTCGCAATCATCTATACGTGTATGTGTTTATTGCTAAGTCATAAAATAAATGATGGAATGATTTTGTTTTCCGTCACTAAAACTGCAGATCTTATAGTTCATGTTGATTTATTTTATTGCTACACAATTTATGTTGGTTTAATAATTTCTTTTGTAAGTAATACTCACTAAAATTGCAGAAGTATTTTATTTAAGATATACTATATTGTTTTCTTAATATTTGTTTCCATACAAGATTCTTAATCTATTTTTTTTTTTTATCGGACAAAGTTAGTTGTTAGTTGTTAGTAGTTAGTACACCAAGCACTCACAAACACTCCACAAATTCACCAAGCCACCTTATAACTCCCACACTCCAATTCGTTCCCAAAGGGAATCGAATCTGGGTCTCCCACTCAATTGAGGAGCCCAGTGGCCAGGTGGGCTAAGCCACCTGGTTTCTTAATCTATGTTATATCTGATGAAGAATGACAAATGCCTGTGTTAAATCGCATGAAGATTATTGAATGTAGCGTTTACCAAAAAATCGAAATTAAAAGCCATCGATACCTTTTATTTAAATCAAATTTTCTTAGCTTTTTACATTTCGAACATTGATTTTGTGGTTCATTTTTTCTCCTATAAAATAACTATTTTATTCTTCAATTCTTCACTGTATATCAATTTTATAGTTTATATTGATATATCGTCTTTTAAAAACTGAAAAACACTTTAATATGAACACTTAAAAAAATTAATATAAATTAATTGTGCATTCAAAATCATGCAACACACGGGTTCAAACACTAGTTAATTTAATAAAAATATATAACATTTTTTTTAGTAGTAATAAAATATAACACTTACATAATGAAAATAACGAATACGTCGGTAATTATTATATTGAAAAAGGATTTGGTGTAAAATGGCTTGGAGATGAGATCATAATCATTCCAAAGTTGAAATTTTAAAGAGAAAACCCAATTTTTAGTCATTTCTCATTTAAAAAGTTATTTTTTATCAAAGTTTTTTATTTTATTTTTTTAGCCAAAATAATAGTTTTTTGGGCAATTATACCCTTAATGAAGTCAACAAAAAATTTAAAAAAAAGTGGTGGTACGGGCTTCATTAAATGGTGGTACGGGGTTAATATATTGTAGTACGAAATTAATAATTGTGATACAAATTTAAAATTGATGGTACGAATTGAATTAAATTATGGTACAAACTGAAATGATTGTGGCACGGTGTTAAAATAAAGGTGGTACGGGGTTAAAATAAGTGTGGTACGAGACTGATAGTGTTACGGGGTTAATAGAATGATGGTACGGACTTAAACAATATTTACGGATTGAAGTAATAGTGATACAGAGTTAATTGAAAGATGGTACGAGTTGAAATAATGTTGGTACGTGATGTATATATGGTAATACGAACTAAAATAATGAAAACATGAAAAAATGGTAAAGTTGGAAAAAAATATATTCTCTTGACTAAAAAAGAATGATTATAAATTTTGTGATAAAAAATAACTTTTATTTTTATGTTAGGTTATTTATAAACCCATCCCAATTTTAAAAGTAATTGACATATTTATGAGTAAGTATAAATTAATGAAATAAAAGAATAAAATAGAATTTGGCGTACGATAAAATTGAAGTAGATATAATTTGAATAAAGGAATGACATAACCATCTCATTTCATTAACCAAGGGGTTGATTTGTTTGATTTTATAAACGTGCTGATTTGTAAATATGTGCTTGAATGAAAAAATAATAGTTAAGGAATATATTTGTACATTTGACAAGAGCTGAGGAACCAATTTGCAATTTTAAATAGTAGGTATTTGTACTTTATTGCTACAATAATATCACATATTTGGGAAATAAAAATTGAAGAGTAGAGATCGAAACTTATTTTATTGTATTGAAATGCATAGAGATACACTTATCAAGAAAAAAAGAAGAATAATAAGAACCAAGCTACTAGTGAAGCAAATTCTTAATTCATAAGTCTTATGAAAAAAAAATCTAGTGAGATCATGGCAACTAATAATGCATTTTGTTGTGCCTACTGCCGCCGTACCATGTTTCGTCAAATGCCTCCACAATAATTCTTGTACAACAGCTGTGGAAAAGGCAGTTTAAAAGTCAGATGAATTTCCCGAGAGATAAAACATTGAAACTTATAACATGAGTTAGACAGGAAAATGAAGACAAGATTGGATATCAATCGGGTAAAACAATACAGATGCTGGGAAAAATTAAACTGAAATATAATAAATCGATCACAAATTGAAGTTCGCATTATGCGCCAAATGCTTCCTTACGTGCCCTAACCAATCAAACAAAATATGCACACGGAAAAAGAGCATAGACTTACAGTGTGGGGGCGCTTCGTCTAATTTGAATGAGAATTGAATTTGATAACAGGGAAATTTGGTTCTTAAAGAAGAGTGATTATTTGTGTCATTCCATATCTCCAATCTCCAATATTACTAATTAGGAGTTTAAATTGGTGACATGTCGTCTCTTGATTAATTGAATGACATGTTTTTTACACAATCATATGTCATCATACCAAATTCACCGGGGTTTAAAAATTCGGCCCAATTGTTTCGAAAAAAAAAAAAAATTCGGCCCAATTATCCATGTGTCCAAAAATATTGACAATGTTGAATTATTTTCAAGTTTAAAATCGTACAAGTTAACCTAATTCAATCCATTTCGATCTAATTAAGTATGAGTTGTCCCATAATTTTTAATTTGTTTATTTTAATATGATTAGCAAGTGCAAATTTGCATGAGAAACTTATTGTTAAAGAAAATGGTGCTGAAAAGAGACAAGTTTTGGAAACTTTTATTTGGGTTCGAAAGAATTTGAATCACAAAACGTTTTACTACACTTTGGCACTGACACTTGGAATTGTTTGCAAAATTGAGATTTCGAAACTAGGGTTTTTAAAGAAAGAAAAATAAGAGGAAATTTTGTGATTTCAATTTTATTTATTGGTTCAAAGTATTAAAATTTAGAAATATGCATTGGTTCAATGTATTAAATATTAAAAGAAAAAGCTTACTTTACATGAGTAAAATATATCCGCTATAGTACATTAAGGCCCCGTTTGGTAGCCCAGGTTTGAGCCCAATCTTGGGCTAATCATAGGTTAAATTAGTGTTTGGTGGGTATGTGATAAGAATGTGGAGGCCCAAGACTAATGCCAGGCCCGCTCTTATTTACTGTTCCTCTTTAGCTTGTGTCTCACCAAAATTGGTAAGATTAAATAACTTACCAAAACAGTAACCATGATTTAACATGATTTTACTCATTTACCCCTGGTTTATATATAGTCAAAATACACTCCATTTCTCTTTTTTTTTTCATTTCTATCTCGCCTCTTCTCTCCTCCCCCACGATCCCCTCCTATCTCACCTCAAATCCTTCGAATCTAGCGTCGGAATCAGCCGCCTTCTCCGCCGTCGCCTACAGCGGCGAGGGCCTCTACTATTTCATCGAGCAGTTCGTGTGGCTCACGAAAGCCGGATTGACCGACAAGAGGTTTTTGCCCAATTTGCAGAAATGGAGCGTGAGTTTGAAATTGATCGAATTGAGGGAAATCGGGGAGGATGAGAGGTGTTTGGGGGCGAGCGTTGATGTCTCTGTTTTGAGGGGGATTAAGTGTGGGGAAGAGATGGAGAAATTGAGGAAATTAAGAGGGAAGGAATTGATGAAGAGGCTTTCGGTGGTGCAGGATTTCTGTGGTATCAGTTGTTCGCAAATATATATACATACTTGAAACTAGATATCTGGTTGGGGCTTTGCTTTGATCTTCATTTCATCTGCAGAACTGCAGTGGTTTGGTATGGGTTTTAGAATTTTGAGAGTCTGTGATGATTATACTCTTCTGTTCTGTTTCTGAGCTAATGGATCGGGTATGGAGATGAAGAAGGTGAAAGTGGAATTAGAAATGATGAAGAAAAAGCAGAAAATGGAATAAGAAATGATGAATTAATCCAAGAGCTAGAGTGAAGAGATGCTCAATTATTTGAGCGAAGAGATGCTCAATTATTTGAGCTATACAAAGGTGTAATTTTTGTGATATTAGAGGGTAAATGAGTCATTTCGCTATAGCCCAGGAAATTAATCTGATGTGTACCAAACAACCACAATACAATCTCAATGGAGTTATCATGGCCTTATATCTAAACGGGCCCAATATGTTGGATAAACCAACATGCCAACCAAACGGGGCCTAAGTATTAAAAAACAAACTAATGAACAAACCCTGTATGCGTGTGGTAAATATCCCCAGTATCATATCACCTCTTCTTGTGTCTCTGGATAAAGAATGAATCAATGAATCACAATACCACTAGTCTAGCACAGAGGTTGCAAGTTGCAACATACAAATGAACAAATCATTGCTTTAATTTGGCAGGATGCTTGGGACTGTAAATCACCATCATAATTACTGATTAGGTAAAATACAAACTACTAGGGTGTATATATTGACATGGTTTTCATTTCCTCTTCTTTTTCCCATATTAGTTAGAAGGTTTAATCTGAAAATAAAAGTATCTCCTAAATATGACTACCCACCTTAAATCCATCAAAACCAAAAACTTCAATCAGTTCATAAGTGGTGGTATGGTGCTGAACATGTATAAATGGTCCATGAGCAGAGTAATGCAGACTCTACACTGCTCTATCCAGTTTATCTCACGCTGGCAATTTTAGCTTTGCATTATCTTTCCAGCTGCGAAAATAGAGAAAAATGTTTAGTGTCAATTAGATTTGCATATAATAGAGAGGAGGGTTTACGATATCCACGGGCAGTTGCAAATCACCTGATAAAGTAATAGTAGAAGAAGTCTGCATACAGAGCTGTCTGGATAAGGCCCGAGACGCAAGCTGAGAAAAAATAAGGAACATTATCAAACATCAGAGCAAATAAAGGAGAAATGCAATCAACTCCAGCATGACTTACCAATCCATCTAGTGAACTGCTCCTCTGTGAAATAGCGGTATACCCAGTTCAGGATGTACAACACTCTATAGGCCCTGTAAATAAAAGCAACATCACAGCTTCACTATCTTGGAGATCTGAGATACACAATCTATGTGACAGATAGGTCGTACTCACTTGTAAAAGGTTATCTTATTAACTTAAACCTTCCAGAGCAAGCATTCATTTCAAATTTAGTGCATTAAGTCGAATGTGGGAAGAAAGTACTTAAAAGAGAGAACAAGAAAATATGAACATGTTACTAAAATTTAAAGTGTAGAAATTTGCATTTGCAGTAAACAGACTGATTTTTGTTTCCTTAAAACATTTAACAGATCTCTTCAAAAAAATTGCCCTCTGTCATTTCTCTTCTTAAATCTCCAAACAGTTCACTAAAATCTTGTGCACAAAATCTAAGAATTTCAATTTTGTTACGTGTACAATTTTCCACCATAATTCACAAAGTTAAAAACACAGTATCTTCAGTCAATATGTTCTCATTCCTTAAGTTGTTCAACTTGCATAAAAGCATAGAAATCTTAGTGATATTATAGTGAGAAGTCAAAAGTTTATCTACAGGTTGAAGCTGAGATAAATTTAATACTTTTAAGCAATGCAGATGTGGGCACAATTAAAAAGCCATGTTCTATTTTCATTATCTTCTCCCTTGTGAAAATCAGATAAAAAGGAAAATCAAATCACCCGAGAAAGAGAACATATTGTCCAGTCAGATTGTCCACATTTCCACTTCTTTGCAGTAGGACCAACTGTGGAAGAATGGCAACTGCCTCCAAATATATTGAGAACGCCCAAAATATCTGGAAATCGTTGTAACAAAATCAAGTTTTATATAGAATCACAAATATACATTATATATAATTGAACAAGAAAATGATGGACAACATGTAACAAAGGACCAACAAGACAGTCAGAAATAACTTTAACAAATGCATGCAATCCTCTCAAACATTAGGTTCAAAAAGATCCAACAGAAAGAATCACCGTCATATTCACCACGTACTCCCTTCATGCCTAAGGAGTCCCAACCAATGGAGATTTAACTGACCTCCTGAAATGAGAACTTCTCATGAACAAGAAGTGCCAAGAGGAAACAGGCTCCCACAAGAAAATAATGTCTAAATGTATCCAGCTGACGGTCATAGGATCGCCTCGTGATCGCATGAAACCTCATACACCAAACAATTGCCAAAGAGCTTCCAATGAATACCAACTTCATTATAGTGTTATAAACTGAGATGAAGTCTGTAAACAAATCAAGGTATCGAGTCAAGAAGACAACAGCTAACAATTCCTGAGTCTTCAATGAAATCCCTGAACAGAGTAATCATGTTAGTTTCAACTTGTACAATCGTAATATATAGAACACGATTACAGATATTATAGACTCAAATATTAAATTATTCATACAGTTGCTTGAAAGACAAGCCCACAAGATGCAATAATTGAATTTCATTTTAATAAGGAAAGTTGCAAATTAGACAACAGTTCAAACAATGAATGCAGAACATCTTCAATCTCAGCAACGATTTACCCACAAAAACCTAGAATAGATTGATTACAGGAGGTAACATAATTAACTCCACAAAATAAATCAACAACTATAAATGTGAACCAAACCAATCCTCGTTGAACCCTCTTAAAATGATAGCCTATATGCCTTGTGACGAATGCTGCTGATACAGTACACCAACAAATTGAAACCCTAACCTAAACACTCCAGATTCCGATACAATAAGCATGATAAGATCAGATTTCAACAAAACATAAATCAAATTCAAGTTCCCACCACTTCAGTAATTAAACCATTGCAGCTCAACTTAAAACATTAACAAATAAATATACAAAACAATGCATAAAATAACCAAAAAAAAAAGAGTAAAAGTCGAGGAAATTGCGTACCTGAACACGATTTGGTGGCATAGATTTTAAGGAGTAACACTAAAATACTGACCAAATGCGTCATATCACCGGCAAATCTAAAAATATTCATGGTTACGAGTTTCTGAAGAGGGTTCGATAATTTTTTGGCGATTGTAGGGAAAATAATGGGGTTGTAGAGGTTTTGGAGTTTAAACTTTTTTTTTTTTTTGACGGATTGGAGTTTAAACTTTGACGCAAAGAAATATGAATTGAAAATCTGGGATCGGGAAGAGGTGGGGGTTTCATGAGATTTAATAAAAGTTTATTTGAAAATTGGGCGAGCTGATGTGGCGCTTGGAAACCGACTCAAGCGTCCACGAATACGGCAAGTGAATTACGTTTTTCACCATGATTTTTTTTTTTACTTTTTTTATACAAGATTCAAATTATTATTTATTACTACAAAATTTACTGGGAGGAAATAACTTTCCCAAATTTTTATCCTTTCAACTTTCAACTAGTTAGGCAAACCTAAAAATATGATTTAATTGCGAATAAAATCACAAGTTTTTTCACAAATTGCAATATAATCTAAACTTTTGAATTTTGGCAAACAAATTATTATTTTTACTCTTTTTTGCAATTTCAACTTCGGGCAATTTGCTCTTTTGCCCGAAAATTAATGTGTACAAAAATTGTACCATCGTCAGTCCAGTAAGTATCCACGTCAAAAAATACTTATTAACATAATAAATAAAAATTAAAAATAAATTTAAATAATATATACTAAAAAATGAATTTAAAAAATAAAATAGAAATTAAAAGAATAAAAAAAAATGTACAAATAAAATAATTAAAATTAAAAATTAAAAATAAAAAAATTAAATATTCATCCTCTTCACATCTTCATTCTCGAGAAAAAAAAAATTGATTATGCAAAAATATATTCAATTACACCAAAATCTCTTCATCTTCAACATAATGTTGTCTTCACCGCTGCCCACACCCACACCATCCCACCTTGCCCCACCCGACCCCACGTTCCTTTCGCCACCGCATCTTCACAAAGTAATCTGAATTCTGCAAAAAATTTCAAATTCTCTAAAATCTAATTACACAAAAAATTTCAACATCAAATTATATCTACTAAAATATGTGTTGCTCCAATTACACTAAATCAAACTATTTTGTAATTAAAAAAATAAATAAAAATAAGCTTGCTATATATATCATGCTCCTTTACAAAAAGCGAGCTCCCATTTCGAGAGTCGGGTGTGGAGTAGCGTATGTGGTGACCCAATTCACATTTCAAAACTGATTCAAGTGTTGAGGGGAGGGAATATGAATGAAAAATGAAGGAGCAAACTGAATTTTTTTTGCATAACCAATTTTTTTTTTCGAAAATGAAGATGTGAAGATGGTGAATATTTAATTTTAAATTTTGCATTTTAATTATTTCATTTGTACATATTTTATTTTATTCTCTATTTTATTTTTTAAATTCATTTTTTAGTATATATAATATTAATTTATTTTTTAATTTTTATTTATTATATTAATAAGTATTTTTTGACGTGGATGCTTACTGGACTGATGATGATGCAATTTTTGTAAATATTAATTTTCGGGCAAGGGGACAAACTGCCCGAAGTTGGAATTGCAAAAAAGAGTAAAAGTGATGATTTATTTGCCAAAATCCAAAAGTTTAGATTAGATTGCAATTTGTGAAAATGTGGTGATTTTATTCGCAATTAAGCCTAAAAATATTCATATATGTTATGTTTGTTGGCAAAGTTTCATATGAAACTGGTTTACCATGCACCACTCATACTTTTGCTTGTAGAAATTAATATTATAGTTGCTATAGTATTAGTTTTTACAAGCAATAGTATGAGTGATGTACGGTAAACCAGTTTCACATAAAATCTTCTCATGTTTGTTTGGGTAGTCACATGGATAAACTTATAACTTTGTGAATCACGTTTCATTATAGTATGAGATGACAAAATTTTGTATGAGACGATTTCATGCATGATACGGAGTACAACTTAGCACAAATCACATTCATCCCTAGCAAAGTGTTAAAACGTCAATATCCAAATTATACTTCGTCTCACACAAGTGCGCCTCATTTGAGATTTAAAATCATACTTCAACATCTTCTCTTATAAAATATATCTATGCATCTATCATTTTACAAAATTCAATACAATCTCATTATTACTTTTCTCACTTTCAGTACAATATAATAATATAACATCAATCACTATGAAATATTGATTTGAAATAAAACAAATTTTCACCATATCAAAATTTCAAAATAAATATATATTTTTTACTATTTATCGGGACTTTTAAATTTATAGGATTTCAAAGTCGTTACTTCCCCGCACACCTAAATTCTAAAACAAACCTAGAGTACTAAATGAAGAGTTGGTATGCTGTGAAACTTGTTCACCGTGAAATTGATTTTTTTTTTTTACAGACATACACTTTAGTAATATAAGTCACACCCTTTAGTAATATAAGTCACACACTTCAGTTATCACTACGACATTCTTTGCTATAATATAAGTCACATTCTTCACTTTTATGAGTAATACTCTTTATAGTAAAAAATCACATACTTTACAGTAAAAAGTCACACATTTTAGTAATATAAGTCATACTCCTTAACCAGTTTCACCGTAAAACTTGTTCACATTATACTTTGCCCTAAATGAAATAATATACTAGTTAAGAAAGTTGTTGTCATGGTTGTAATTTAACATTATTTTTTTTGGTGAGAGAAATTTAGCTTCCATCACCTCATATCAATTTTTTTTTGCCACATTTTTATGTTTTAAAATTATTATATCTACTGAATTTTTAATATATGGGCCAAAAATTATAAATGTTCACTAGATATTTTTATTTCAATTTCGCTTGTCATTAATTTAAATCATAAAACACATATTAAAACATCATTTCGGAAACATATCCCATTACACGTACCTTTAATTTGATAGATATGTTTACACATAAATTCTTATCATGATAGGATGGGATAGTAGAATTGATGGACTCATCCATTTTTTATTTTTTATAATTCGATATTCGGTTCAAAGTCCGACTAATTTGGAGGATTAAAATTCATTGTCCACTACCGGAGGCCCCACTTTCAGAGCAAAGCTCTGTATGAACTTGATCCAACTCATCCAAATTATTATCTGAAGAGAGACATAAATTCTTATGTCTTTCCATCAATTTATAAATTCCTAAAAAATGTGGATTGTTCACCTCTAAATGAGCTAAGTGTGCATTATTCGTATGTAAAACTTGCAAAATATAGCTAACAAATTCAAGAATTATTACTTTTAAAAAGTTGTGAAGGAAAGCTTTTATAAAAAATAATCTTCACTCGGTTATTAATGATTGTAGACAACCCTTGCTATTAAAGTGAGGTGGCCTCTCAACGACGTTTTAGAATTTGAAAACGACATTAGATCATTATGAGAAAAAAGAAGATAAATCAACGTGGTGTGAGCGAAGATACGATTGAATAGTGAACCAACTAGTACATTTTGATAAAATAATTAATACTATTTAAGAACACCAATAACCAAAATAAGGGTCTACTTGGTAACGAAAGAGAGTAATGAGAATTATTTCATTTTATTATTTGACAAAATTGATACATTCATAATAAAAATATAATTAAGCAATCGATTACTTTCCTATAAATAAAAATAAATAATACCTTTGTGTTTCATATAAAATGCACACACTCATGTGTTTTAAAAAATGCATAAAATCCTCTTGTATTTTATTAAAGCATGCACAAAATCCTCTTTTATTATTTTTAAAGGAGAATGTATGTCACTTGCTCTTGGTGGGACTGGACGTTGATTCAAGCTTATACAAAAATCATAAATTACCCATGTATTTTATAAAATATGCATAAAACCCCCGTGTTTTATAATATATGCATAAAATTCCCTTTTGTTTCATAAAATATGTACAATTTTATCGCGCGTGTATGACAAAAATTTATTTTGATTTTTTAACTAAATATGTATGTAACTCGAGTTTTTTAATTGATATTTTATGTTTTTTTGGATTTCTTGTTGTACTTGTCTAACATTTTTAATCTTTGATGAATATTGAGTTTAATAAATTTATTTTTAATTTACTCTAAATTATTGGTATTTTTTATTTATGTAATTTTTATTAATTGTAGTAGTTTTTTTTCATTATCTTTTTCATTAATTTTTAAGTTTAATAAGTTTGTCAAATTAAAATTTCAATTGCAAAATGAACCATAAATACACAAAAAATTATCTAAACTTGTACTAAAAACTGAAAATTATAATAATTACAAAATAAATTATAAATACACAAAATACCGCATTTAAAAAATAAAAAGGAAAATAAATCAACACAAGAGGGCACCTTTTATTTTAATGAAATGCATTTTATATGAAATTCATGGATGTTTTGTGCACTTTATATGAAATACTGGGTGTTTTATGCATTTATTATAAAACATAGGGGGAGAGTGTGCTTACTTTAATAAAACTAAAGAGGATTATATGTATTTTTTAAAACATAAAAATGTTTTGTATATTTTATATGAAACACAAGGGTGTTTTTTATTTTTTACACTCACATACTCAACCCCTCACATAATACTCATGGTTGATTTTCATGATATTATTTGGTCTTTTCAAATTCAAATTGAACCGAGACTTAATATACCTAACATGATTCAAACAGTATTAAAGAACCGACTCAAACAATATAAAATTGGTAGGCATAGAGATGAGACAACGTTCGACTAGCTACAATTGTAATTTTAGTTAATTCGTTTTATTTTAACTATATCAAAGTTTATTAGATGATTTCTAAATTTAAATAAAAGGTACACTTGTGTGAGACAGTTTCACAATGAGTTGATCATTCAAATCATACTTCAGACATTGACGTTTTAACACCTGAAAGTGGAGAGTGTTAATTGTGCTAGTTTGTACACAATCTCATATGAATTTTTTTCTTTAAATAATGTACAGTGTTTTTCTTCATTTCATGTAATATTAACTCATTATATAATGACTTTGCAGTAATTAAAAATACTATAATAAACCCATTCAATTGGTTGAACTGTTATAAATACCGAGACGATAATAGGATCCGTGAAAAAGACTGCAAATGAGTCACATGTGCATTCAAGTACACTGTACATTTATAGTGTATTTTAAAAATATGTAACTTATTATATTGAAAAATGTCATTTGTTAACGTTGAATAGTGCAACTATTTTTCCATATTAATAGTTGCACGATTCAATTACACAAGTTTCATCTATTAATATAATAGTAAGTTGCATGTTTTTAAAATGAACTATGAGCGTACGGTGCACCTGGATGCATATAAGACTCAGTGCAATTAAGAACACTGTAATTTAATTTTTCTTTTTCTGAAAAAAATAAAGAGAAAATAATAAAAACGAAAGCAACGAACAATAATTAAAGGATGGTTTTGACTGGTAAATAGCAACCTAATCCGAAGTGTTAAATTTTAGGCGAAATTACGCTACCGTTGTTGAAAGTTAGTGGACTGCCATTTTTCTACAATAATAGCCCCTGACTCTGAGAGAACCCCGAGATTCCCATCTCTCACCTTAGCTGTCTTCTTGGAGTGAAAGAAAGAGATGGAAAATCGTGCTTACCCAAAAACGAAATTCAATTTGACTATTTGTCTCCATCACTAACTTCTCGATTGAATTTCTTTTTCTGCCTTTTTACCGGTTTTTACATCAATCTTCAAATTGTGGGCGCTGGGAATCTTTCGACTCCGCAACATGGGTTGTGCTGGATCGCGTGATAAATTAGATGGTACTTTTTTTTCTTGAGTTGTTGATATGATTTTGGTTCTTTCTTTAAGTTTTTGTTCAATTAGGTATTTGATTGATCCTAGTGTTTGTATTATGTGGCAAACGTTATATGGTTTCTTTTTACTTCTGTGTTTTCTGTAATCTGTATGTATATTTGTTTATGGTTGATGAATGTGGTAAGTATTCTAGACTTCTAGTAGGGTTTTTATCATTTGCTTAGTAATTAAATTTTTACTGCTGTATGTTTATTCTTCATTCTTGACATCTTTAGGCGTGTTCTTGAGTTCTTGTCACATAATAAGGTGATTTCCTCCAATTCATGTAATATATTACTGTTTTTGGTTGCAGTAGTAGTAACAATTCTATCAATTGAACTTGGTTGGATTTTAGTTTCAGCATCTAGTTCTATCAATTTCTACATTTCAATCTCTCTTTTTTCCTTCTTTCAAAGTTTGTTGTGTTTTCTTTGTCCCTATTTTTCGAAGGAACACTACTGTCTGGCATGACAGAGGCACTGATTTGTGTACTCTGGTTGATTCTTGTATATAGCTTTTGGCCTATGTGCTTTCTTCTTTCAACAATGTTGTGGAGGTTTGATTCTTATCATTGAATAAGACCAGGACATTTTTTTACTTTCTTGATACATCTAAATAATTATTTCAATTGAAGATAGGTTTGATAGGTATCCTTGAATTTTTACATTATACTTACTTCAAAGCTGCTGAACTAGCTTATAAATATGAAGTTGGACAAATAATATGTTTCCAGAACCTTTGGCTGCCTTTCCAACTGTTTTGTATGATAACTATTGAAACCTTACCTTTCCTTACCTCAGATTAAAGGATAATGTGACAAGAAATATAACAAATTGTAAAGCATGCTGCATAATATTATGATTGAAGTAATGTAAGCACTTAGTAATAGTTCCTTACTGCCCTGTGCTTTTCCAGGGGTAAGTATACTGAGGTCTCAAATGTCCTTATGTGTTATATGTTTAAAACATTTATGGTTGTTTAGAAAAGAACATATTGACATCAAGGAAAGGATGATATCCTAAGAGGTTGAGGATAAAGATTTTGACGCGTAGTGCTGGAAAATTGAACTTAAAATATCATTTATGTTTATTATAATTGACATATGATCAATGTGTTCTAACTTCTATATGATCTATGCATATATGTACATCTGTGTGATGTATGGTTGTGCTCTTAAAAGTTCTTCTCATGATGCCTGAATCCAGAAACTCCAAAGAAGATACGGAAACCCAAGGCTTGGAAGCATTCAGAAGCAATAACAAGGGCACAACTAATGCAGATGCGTGAGGAGTTCTGGGACACTGCTCCACACTATGGCGGTAGGAAAGGTATGTTACTGCCTACTCGTAATACCTTTTCTGCCATGTTGTAATACTGTATCCTTTGAATTGATAGTCTAAGATAACTGGATCCCTGTATTTATTCTTTACTAGGCTCTGAAACTTTATCTAATAATGTGTGCTTTCTTGCTAGTTGTGTTCATGTATATTGAGCCTACTGAAGTGTATGGAAATAAGGCAGGATATCCCGGTGTACATAAAATCTAGCTGTGTAAAGTGTTTGTTCTTTAAATTTATCAATGATAAAAAATGCTGAGAAGTCCTTATTGTTTTCCATCAAGCTTAAAATGTGAGCATTGCCTGCAGGGATATTATAGCTGGATAAAGTAAGAGTTAATTCAAGGGATGGCTGAAGAAGACTTGGCTATGCTAGTAACAAAACCCAATCATGTTAATTTGCATGCAGGAAAAATTCGGGGATGAAATAGTTCTATAAAATACTTTAGAGGGTGTTTCGCTAAGTTTATTTGGAAGATCTTATAAGCTCTTATGTTGTTTTATAATTTATTTTTACATGAATGAATAAGTTATTAGAGCATTTTTGTTAAATAAGATTATAGAGGTTTTTTGAAGTTCGTAAGGACGATTAATTGAAATAAACAAATCTAAATGAGTTCACTTTGCATGTATATCGATGAATGAACTGGGGGAATATTGCCTGCCCTTTTACATTGAGTATGAGATTCAACTAAAGGGTGAATTTGAGCTTGCTCCTGGTGCAATATGATGCATACTGCACCTATAGTTTGATTATGAAACTCCTCTCTTCCTAAGACCACTTGCATAGTTAGAACCCGTTATCACGTAGACCTTTTCATTGTTCTGGTGAGTTATATTTTAAAGACAGAGTTCACAAACAATGATTTAGTACAAAAAGGGATCAATTTTGATTGAAAAATGGTGTTTGTAGATCTATTACTGAAATTTTTGTGGGATTGCTTCATTAAGGTTCAATTTTCTTTCTTTTATTCAAAATCATTATATCTTGACAGTAATCTTTCATCAGTCTTATCATTTGGGAATAATTTAGAGGTTATCATATTCATTTCCTGATTTGGTGATTATGATCAGAGATCTGGGACGCTCTCCGTGCTGCAGCAGAGGCTGATTTGTCCCTTGCACAAGCTATTGTGGATAGTGCTGGTGTTATTGTTCAAAATCCCGACTTAACAATCTGCTATGATGAGAGAGGTTCGTCGACTTCACTTTCTTCAACTATTACTACGTTGTTTTAGGAGTAAATTGCATAATTGGTCTCGTATTTATTGAGTGTTGGTGATTTTAGTCCCAAATAAATTAATTTTCTTGATTAAGCCCCTTAAACCTTTAAAATGATGTAATTTTATTTTTAGTCATATATTGACAAAGTTGCAGGATTTTTGCATGTGTTGTTAGAATTCCATGTAGCAACCTGACTAATGACTTGGTGTTGCGTACATGGCATATGAGACCCCAACATATTAATTTCAATTTTGAAAATTACAAATTAATTATCATCCTAAAACGAAAAAATGTAAACATAGGACTAAAATTGCATCTTAAAAGTTATGGGACTTAATTGAGAAAATTGATTCATTCCCTGACAAAAATCGTTAACACCCAATAGATATGGGACTGATTTTGCAATTCACTGGTTTGAGAATTCCTCTTGAATGCAAATTGTTACTGCAGGTGCAAAGTATGAGTTGCCCAAATATGTTTTGTGTGAGCCAACGAATCTGATTCGGGACAGTTGAATTGGACTTGAACCGAGACTGTATATGGTGTAAATTGGGTTTCATTGTTATTTTGTTTCTTCGTTCGTCCCATTTAAGTCGCAAATTGGCAATCTGCTGAGCATTAGTATGAAGGTTCTGGCGTTTATACTTGCATTCGGTGATTGATAGCAACATTCACTCTGTGATGTATTCCGACAAAACAACAACTATAGTCGCATGAATATATTAGCACTTTTAGTGCATATATATATTGGAAACTCAAAGAAGCACTACTTTTCGGGTTCAGTTCTGCTATTCTTTTTCATTTTCTGACTGTAGCTCTAGAAATTTATCTGTCATGTGTTCTCCAAAGAAAAAGAAAAAAAGGCTCTATAAAAGAAATAAAATTAAAATGTTAAAACAAATGAAGGGAGATCACTAGATACTGGTAAAATTTGCAAAATTATCTTATTTTTTGGTCAATGTTACAGTTTTGAATTGTATTTATCAGTAAGTTGCTCTTATATATTCGGTATTTGTCGATTGGAGTGGTTTGAAATAAAATTGTAACATTACAGATCCGTCATTTGTTAATATTTATAGTCTTAAAGGTTACAACTCATGACTCCGAAAGTTAAATTAAAAACAAAGTTATAAATATAAGCATTAAAGATCAAATGCACAACCAGCCTTGATTAGAAGTATGATTTGAACAATACACAAATCTAGCATGAAAGCTATTAGTTTTTGCCAAAAATGGTATTTTTCTACTGTATTTAGGAAATAGAAAGTGAAGATCCTTTGAATGTGGTGGTCTACATTTGATTTCATAATTGAAATGCCTCAACTAATGTAATTCAATTATTGACACACATACGTTACATTGTTCTTAGTCATGATTTTTTTCTCTTTTTTTCGAGGGGATGTTCTTAGTCATGATAATAAGGAAAGAAGATAAGTTACAGATTGAAATTAACAACATCAAAAGAATAGAATACAATTTCCCATGCCCCTCTTTTCTAGGGCTCATCACTAATTCCTTTGCTAAATTCTATTATACGTCCAACCAGATATGAACGATTAGGTTAATTTATGGACATTATTTAGGTGACTACATAATAACATGTCACCTACTAAAGTTGAGGATTCACATCTTTTTCTGTATTTTTTGTCCCATTTTCTTTGTTTTTTGGCCATTCTTCGAATGTGTTACAACTTGCGTTTTACTCTTACCCAAGTTTTACACGTTATGCGTCAAAATAATTATTTTCTAATTAATAAAAAAGGAAGGTACTTTTAACCATTTATTTATAAAACTAATAATACAACCCCGAATAAATATCACCACACAAATCTTGTATCAGTGTCATGTTAGATCAACTCTTTTAATTAGCTGAAAGTTCTATAAATTTGACTTTAATAGGTTATGATCATTGATCAGTCCATTTAATAATTTTACATCAATGAATCCGCTTGTTGATTCCATCTAATAACAAACTATTAAATCAAATAAAATATAGACGAAACCCAAATTTTTAGCAAGTTATATTTGAAAAAGTTCTTTTTTGTCAATGATTTTAATTTTATTCTTTTCTAGTCAATATAATATATTTTTTACCAACTATACCCTCATCACTCTTTTTTAAAAAGACCAGTTCTTAATGACGGTACGAGTTTAAATAAAATGTGGTACGTGGTGAATTAATGGTGGTACGAGTTGAACTAATGATGGTACGGACTTAAATAAAATGTGGTACATGGATTAATGGTGGTACGTGCTTAAATAAAATGTGGTACATGGATTAATGGTGGTACGAGCTTAAATAAAGTGTGGTACGACTGAAACAATGGTGATACGAGCTTAAGTAAAATGTGGTATGAGATGAATTAATTGTGGTACGAGCTTAAATAAAATGTGGTACGAGGTGAATTAATGATAGTACGAGTTTAATAAAATATGGTATGAGATGAATTAATGTTTAAATATGGTGTAATATAAGAGTGTTGACTGGATGAGAAAGAGAGAAAGTTCTAATTTTTAGGAGAAAAATCCGCTTATATTTTTTTAAGAAGTCATCTATTTTTTTCTATTTTATTTAATTCTTTTAGTTAGTTAAATAGGGTTATAAGATTTAAATAATAGTTCTCTGGACTAGAAAAGAACAAATTAAAATTTAATTGCATAAATAATATTTACTTTTACATTAGGCTATTTATAACTAGGATGTAAAAAGCTCTAAGAACAAATAAAGAGTTAACAACATTTGTTTTGTAATATATCTACCTCCAGCTAATAATGCGACCCAATTTTCCTACTGTAGCGTTTGGTAGAGATTTAATATCCGTATTAAGGAGTAATTAAGAAGTGAATTAGTTGTAATTAAAAGAACTGGCAAGTCCGAATTTAAATGAAACCCAAATGTCCTATTTACCCCTCCAAAAACCACCTACTCTCAACGGTATTTTGAATCAGAACGGTCCTTTCCTCAGAATTCCCCAGAAAAAGTAAAGAAATGCGTTTATTCACAATTGAAAATTCGTGATGCTATTAAATGAGAGGTGTGATATATTTAGAAAAAAGATTTTGCAGGGAAATTATGCAAGTTCAATTTATTTACATTTCAAGGTAGAAACATATTATCTCACTGCTGTTTTTCTTGCAATCTGTCAGAAAAACCACCATAGCCTATATGCTATACTCTCTCTCAAGTCCCACCTCTAGCAACACTCCAAAATTTTGGGTGTACGGAAACTACTAACATTGTTTGGTATCTTTTTTTTCTTATAATTCATAATTTGGGATTTAAGTTTTTTTGGCTGGTGAAATTCAAGTGCAAGTATGGGGTAAGAGATCTGCGGTCGCTTTGTATGTGAGTAACTCCAAGATTCAGGTGATGGAGGCAGTATTAATCTTTTCTCAACTCCCATTTTTTTTCTTTCTGAGATTTATCCCCCTTTAAAACTTGTAGCTACTGTTTTATGGAAGTGATGTTGTTGATAGTTCATGCAGCGTTATTTAATCTTGCAGTTTGTGGGTTTTAATTTCTTGCTCTGTTCTTTCTGATTCCTCAAAAGGGAAGAAATTAAGATGAGTTTTAAAGGGTTTGTTCTTGGTTTTTCAAAAAGTTCATCATTGAAATTTGGAACTGGAAATCTTGTTTGTAGGCGTAGTGTTTAGAATTGGCATGTGGAATCTTGATTTGTTTTTAGTTTGAGCAAAAGTTATTCAAGAAATTATGCTGATTCTTGGAAATTCAAGAACATTTTCTCTTGATTAATTTGTGTTACCTTCATGGCTAGGGCTAATGGTAATAGGATACTTAAGGATGTGAATGGTAATATAAGCGATCATCTTCAAAACCACATTCATTTAACAAACTGCATTCATTTAAAGAATCATATCCATAAGAATAGTCCAATCTTGGGCAATAGGCACCTATTAAAGGACCTTGTAGCCCTCCAGAAATCGAGGTCTCTTAGAGATCCTTCTACGAGCCCACGCTCGTGTCAATCTCCTTCTCTTGTTGATGTGCTTCAAAAAAGAGGGGAAAGGGATGTCTTGGTTAATGGGAGACGGTCAGTTGGTTTGGCTCGTCGAGAAGATTCTAGAAGGATTTCTGGAACATCAACTGCTGCTTCCGTTCCATCTATATCAAAAGCAGCCATGGGTGAGAGAGAGCATAGTATGAAGAATGCGCCTCATGAACGAAGAGATAGGAGGGAAGAATCGAGTAGGAACAACAATAATTATAGATTCCAAGAGGGGAATGTTCTAGAAGGTCATGCTGTTTCTAAACCCTTTGAATTTGTTGGCAAGGGTGTAAAGAAGAAAGGATTGTACAGACAAGATAGGTCCATCGAGTCCCCGTCTGATCAGTTAAAAGATATCTCAGCTACAAGTGATGATGGAGCATTTTCCTGCAATATGGATAGAATTGCTGACGTGGAAGCTAGCGTACGTGGCCAAAGAAACCATATCAAGAAGGAAAAAAGACGTAGATTTCGAAGTGCAAGAAAAAATCGGGCTTCTATATCTACACGAGCTGCTGAGATTCATCCTGAAATGTCAGTAGCCTCCAATAGGTGCAGTATTCCTTCAAGGATTCATCATAGAGGAAACTCATTTCTTGATCCAGCTGGCCATACCGTTTCCTCATATTCGAAGAAAAACGGCTCTAACATGCCTCTAATGTCAGAACAGTCGAGTTCATCGACTATGTCTGAAAGGGAAGCATTGCCTCTTCTGGTTGATTCTCCTCGCCTCCATGATTATTCAGGAGAATTGGGAATTTATGCTGAGAATCTGCTAAGGCAGGAAACTTACTCTGGCCGTACGTTACAAAGACAGCATACTTATAGGCATCAAAGTCTCACCCAAAAATACGTACCAAAAACATTCAGAGATCTACGTGTTTCCAATGCTATTACAAAAAGAAAAGTTGGGTTGCTCTACGTGTTTTACGGGCCCCATGGAACTGGTAAAACCACTTGTGCACGCATATTCGCTAAAGCTTTGAATTGTCAGTCTTCAGAGAGCACTAAGCCTTGTGGATTTTGTGATTCTTGTGTTGCACATGATACGGGAAAGAGACGAAATGTAAGGGAGATCGGTCCAGTTAGTAAAATTGACTTCGAAAGTGTAATTGAACTTCTTCATGATATGATTGATTCAAAGCTCCGAACGCAGTATGGAGTCATGATTGTGATAATTTGACAGAAATAATATATGCCCTGCAGTTGATAGCCACCAAAGAAGATTTGGAAATTGATAAAGATGCCCTCAAGGTTATTGCATCGAGTTCAAATGGATCTTTAAGGGATGCTGAGATGACTTTGGAACAATTGAATTTACTTGGGCAGAAAGTTTCTCTGTGCCTGGTGCAGGAACTGGTATGCACTTTTTCATTCAGTCTTTATGCAATCCGAGAATGAATTGATCGTCATATTTAAGTCTGTCTGTTACTTGCATTAATACATCTTTTCTTTGATTATGCATTGATTTCTGAGAGAGCCTAAAATGGATTTTCACTTTTTTTTTTTTTGCTTTATAGGTTGGGCTTATCTCAGATGAAAAGTTGGTAGATCTGCTTGATTCAGCATTATCAGCTGACACAGTTAACACGGTGAAAAATCTGAGAGATATAACAGAATCTGGAATCGAGCCATTAACACTAATGTCACAGCTTGCTACAATCATAACCGACATTCTTGCTGGAAGCTACAATTCCACGAGACAAAGGCCTCAAATGAAGTTTTTCGAGTTTCAAGCACATGAGTTTTTTGTCTTCTCATGTTTCTGTTCAGTATAATGTTTCTTGATTTTGCCTTTCATTTTATTTTTAGGCTAGATGATGAACTTTTATTTGCTTTCTGCTTTACGTTTCAATCTTATCTTGTTTCTGTTACTAACAGAAAGTGTGATGTCAACAGTGTCCAAAGAAAACATGGAAAAACTGCATCAAGCGCTGAAAACAATATCAGAAGCTGAAAAGCAGCTTAGGGTATCGAAAAACAAGATGACTTGGCTAACTGCAGCACTGCTGCAGCTGGTTCCTGATCAACAGTACATGCTACCCCGTCCCTCTGCTGATAGTAGTTTGGATCATAGGAATGACTCTCTATCAAAAGTGAGACCGAGGAAAAGCGATAGCGAAATGCGTACTTCTCAAGATGGGAGTTCAGGTGGTGTTATTATTAATGATGATAAATCCAAGGTGATTGAAAATGATGCGGGTAGTCAAATGAACAAGAGAGTCGAAGAAATTTGGTTGGAAGTTCTTGAAAAGATCTCGATTAAGAGCTTAAAAGAGTTCATGTATAAGGAAGGAAAGTTGATCTCACTTAGTTATGGTGCAGGTATTGTTAATGTGGATTAAATGCATGCCCTGATGTTGTCTTTTCATTGAAGTTTAAACTTTAAAGTTTTTCATTACTATTAAAGAAGTCGTTTAATAACAATAATTACATGCATAGAATGATCTTATCACATTTTTATTTACAGATTCATACTCTCTTGAAAAGTGGAGTAAACTGTTTAATTCATGTATGTGTTTAAGGGGTACAATTTGAGTGTGATCATTTAATTCATTTAGGTAATAACAGAATGACAGTTATTTTGTAACAAAATTTCTGTTTTTGAAATTATTAGTTTGTTTTTTGGATATCTTAAAAGTCGGTTATTTTGCAGCTCCAACCGCACGATTGCTATTCAATTCACAGCTAACGAAGTCTGATGTGGAAAAATTCCGATCAAACATCTTGCAAGCATTTGAATCAGTTCTTAGATCACCTGTCACAATCGAGATCAGAGATAATTCATCGTGTGAGGTTAACAGGAGCGAAATTGTTGAAGTCGAACCTTCTCCAAGCCAGTACAAGTGTTCTAACTGCAACAACATAAATACAGACTCCAACAGGCAAAATACTGAAGGAGTGATGATGTCTAGACAAGGAACACTTAGTACAACGACTCGTTTTTCTGATCAAAGAGAATCGAGTGAGAGAACTCGTAGTCTAAGCCTTGTCCGAAGCAAGGTGTCCCTTGCTCATATGATCCAGCATGCGGAGGGATGCTCACAACATATTGGATGGTCGAAACGCAAAGCAGTTACCATTGCTGAAAAAGTCGAACAAGATAATTTGTAAGTATTAATCTGCTTCTGTTGCTGTACATGTTATTACTGTCAGTACAAATGGCAAAAACTTGTATATACCAAGTGCACTATGAAAATCATGTGTACTTTTAAAAGGTATTAGCTGTTTAACTAAAAGGTATTAGTTTGTTATTATTAAAGTGTTACTCCAGTAAAAATTATTTCAACCACTTGATCTTTTCATATTTTGGCTGTGCAGGAGATTAGAATCAAGAACAAGAAGATTGTTTTGCTGGAATCCTCCAAGACTTTCGAGGCGATCCAAGGTGAAATAAATAAGAAACAATCTTACATTTTTCACTTTGAATCTAAACTTCGTAGATAAGACACGTATTCTGAAACATGTTTCAATGTATGTATTCTTCGTTATCTAACGAAATTTTAACATGTGTGCAGTTTTCGGGCATGAAGATTAGAACAAGGAAAACACAAACAGTTATGAAGTTTGTCTCGTGTGGGAGGTGTGTTTCTAGTAGGTCCTCCAGGTAATGTCACCCACATATAGAGGTCAAAATCAGGACTCCAAACCTTTCTATTTTTGTAATTTATCCTTGTCACATTGTACTTTGGTATAATAAAGACAGATGACAATAACAAGTTGCTAATTTTAGCAGCGAATTTCTCTAGAAGAAAAGGTTAAATAGTGTATATTTTGACTATAAGAGAAGATTAAGATTTCTAGGGAAATTTACCCTCTTTCTTTGGAAGTATGGATCACTATGCACTAATACTTGCTGATTTTTCTCTACAACAAATGTATGTGGAGTTGGGTTTTTTTATGGAGTTTCAACTAATCACATTTACAATTGTACTACAAACTAGAGTACAAGAAATTGACAATTGACAAGGTATAGAGTGAACAAGTTTCACACAAAAATCTGTGAAATTGGTTAAGAAGTGTGACTTATATTACTAAAGGGTATTAGTTGTGATAACTGAAAGGTTTGACTTTTTACTATAAAGAGTATTACTTATAATATTGAATGGTGTGACTTATATTACAGCAGGGAGAACTGAAGGGTATGACTTATATTATAAAAGGGTATTAATCGTGATATATGAATGATCATGCATGTAAAAAAAAAAAATCAGTTTCACAGCATACTAACTTCAAGAAATTTATATTGGGCCCCATATCAAAATTGTGTATATATATGGAGAGAGAATTTTTTATGTGAGATGCATATAATTTTAGACATATTTGAATTTAATACAAAAAATTGTACGAGACAATTATATGACAGTTTTACTGATTTTGTCATATTTTTAAAGCTCGAGTATCACAAAAACCTAATCTTATGCAAGACCTTATGCCAAACTAGTTGCATCTGAATCTCTTATCTATATACCTATTAACCCAGTCTTCATTTTACTTTTTGATTGATCTTGACATGTGAAAGTGTGTCTGTCACTATTTTTGTTTAAATATTCCACATTTAGGCAATAATAATCCAGGTGTTATATATAGTCAGCGACAATAAAAGAATAAGGTGCCAAACCTAGTGAGGTTATTAGTTTAGTAAAAAATAATAGTATATGCAAAATAAAAAGTTGACTTGGTTTTGAAGGGGAATATGTGAGGTGTGAAGTGTGGCTGTTGTACCACCATAACTCCGTGGTCGGCTGCTGCCTTTGAACCAGCTCCATTCTTCCACCATTTTAAACCACACAATTTATTGCTGAAAATTTGTGCATTACCAACTTAAAAACTACCCCTCCTCCCTCCCAATTATGTCTAAACGTTTACTGTTTGCATGCATTTTTTTAAAAAAAGTTACTAGTAAAGATAATAAAGTTAATTTTTCTATTGAAATTAAATAATAATTTCATTAATAATATTTATATAAATTAAAAAAGATAAAATTAAGTCATTTATAGAAATGTTCAATTAAGTTTGGAACGGACATTTTTTCCGAATGTTCAAATAAAAAAAAGACATAAGGAGTAATAATTTTTAGACATTGGACAACTTAAAAACTCTTTTAGATTATATAGACTTGTTTTTATATAGACTATTTTTTTCTAATATATTTATGAATATAACATCATGCATTAATTACATTGTAAAATATAACACTTATTAAATATGATTATAATATAAATTTTGCTTATGTAATTTACTTTTTTAATATAATTTCATAATCTTTAGGAAAAGTATGGACAGCAGAAGTAGTTCATAATTCATACTCACGAGATTCTTCACGAATTACAAAGATAAATGACACGATAAGATATAATATCGACATCAGAAGTAAATTATTGTTAGAATTTCGTTTATAATACATTCGTTTGATGTAGATTAGAGTAATATATTTGAATGATCTGTTGCGCATAATTTACATACCAAATGATAAGAAATTAATAAATTCCGCGCATGATTCAATAGCTGTAATTTTGTAAAAAATGTAAAATTTAAAAATGCACATCTACGCGTATTTCACAATAAGAAAACAAATCCAAATAAGAAAACAAATCCATTTTTTTTTTTTCAGAAAAAAGATTGGATTCCCATGTGAGTCGTATCGTAGCCCTACATAAGTATTAATTTCGTATTCCGATAAAAAAAAGTAATAATTTCGTAATAAAGAACTTTTAAAGTTTGATTAGTTTGGTAGGAAATCCACGTCGGTGATAACTAGAGATGTCAACATTGAACGCCTCGCCGCCCCAAGATCGTTCGGGTCGCATACGACCCCGTCTTAAATCAAATTGAGTCAGTCTCACAGATATCTCTTTCTCAAGACCAAACCGGTTTGTACTGCGTTTTTCATATTAAATTTTAATATATATATTAGATATAATATATATAAATATAATTTATTACTATAATTTTCATATTTATTAGTATATATAGTATGTAATTAACAATAATTCAATTTCATAAATATATTTTAGGTCAATATATATTGATAAAACATCATATTAAATACAATATGGTAATTTAACAAAAATTCATATTGATATCAATATCTTTAAAATGTGAAAACAAATTTATAAACATGCTTCTAATAACATTTATTAATTCTTTCAATTAAAATCTTAAATTTATATTAAATATTTTAAAATATAATTAATTTTTTATTTAGAACAGAATTAAATTCGACCCTATCTCAGTACAAAAGAACGGAATTGGGTTAAGAAGATTCAATCTGCGGCCCGGCCCGTTGACATCCCTAGTGATAACCACGAGGCCACGTCACAGCTTGGTGACTGTAGCAGTTTGGCACCGTTTTTTTAGTTTGACTTAGCATATTTATATGGTTAGGGACGTAAGCACTTTGACTGGAAGACTTGATTCAACTATTGTACGTCCGGCAACGTCGTCGTTTTATGCAGTGTTCGTACACAAATGACTAAACTCAGATCCACGCAGTGGCCAATCGCACCCAATGCTCAGGATAGGATCAGTTGACTGGACAATATGTTTCTAAATAATTTGAGGAATAAAAAACATTTACATAATTAGGAAATATTTGTAGATAATTTTTAGTACTTAAATATATCTTTATTTTTGTTAAAAGTTTCTTTTAAAGAATTCTAGCCAATTCTTTTTTTTATAGGATAGTGATTAACTGATTATCAAATTTATCTTGTTTGTAGTAAAATCAATACTTTGACATATCGTTTTAATAAAATGTTTGGGTTGTTAATCCCATGTACTGACTTGGTGGTTTAGGTTTTGAATTTAGAAGTATGTTTTTTAAATGGACCACTTCATATATAATTTTGTTCTGACTTTAAATAGAACCTACTAGTAAACGATGAGTTATATGTTTTTTAAAAAAATAGTTATTCATTAAAAAAATTTATTATAAGATGAATGTTGTTAAATGGTTTATGGAGTGATAGCGTTAATTCAATCATTTTACATGATGAAATAACTATTGTACTCTTAATAAAATAAGTGATAATTTTTATATTATTTTTATTTTTCTTAAAAGTACAAAAATAATTTGACACGTGTGAACATTTGTTAGCCAGAAATAAATCACCCAAACACCGTTACATTGAACCCAAAAAAAAAAAACAAAGTCAAAAGAAACATAATGATGAAGCCCTGATTTCAAGTGATTCCCACTTCGGTTGTTGGCAACTTTTAATGCTCATTAAGACCTTGCTGTTCTTTCAGACAGAATCCTAGGCCATTCACCACCCCATCCCTTCTAAAATAATCATATTTTTCCAAGTTTACTTTATTTAAATTTTAGTACCGTTTGGTCCAGTGCAAAAAACAATCCCAGACACAAGGAAAGTTTTGGTATTGCTGTTATTGTTAATGGATGACCAAATTGTATAAGGTGGTCTCAAAATAGACCATTTATTTAGTTTATAGTATTCGTTTGCTTGTTAGAAAATACATCACAATGAAAATATGAGTTAGCAATCTAGGAAGGATTATTGATAAGTACATTTAATGATTACAACTTATTAATATGTACAAAATAATTATATATATATGAGTGTATTTGCATTTTCTCATGAAACTTTAATTATATATATAATCTAGTTTGTAAGTATTAGTAATTTGCATTAAAATATTTGTGAGTAATTTTCCAAAAAAATAATAATGCAAATTTAAATTTACTAAAAATAGATGCATATATTATATTAACCAAAGCATACGCTAGACGCCCTATTTATATAGAGATTATAACTGTCATGGGTGTAATAATATAATTTAATAGAATAATAAAAAATATTATAGCTACCGAGAGAAGTTTCATGAGATGTTTATTACACGTTAAAAAAAATTAAAAGTGCAAACACGTTTTGATCTCTCTCTTTTTTTTTGGTTACTTCCTTTCCAAAAAGAAACACGTTTTGATCTTCAACGGAAGAAATGTAAATATTCCAAAGGGTAAATATGTAAAACTGCTTTAAATCGGCTAAACATAACGGACAACCACATGGGGTTAACAACTGCTCACTTTTAGCTACAGTCAACCACCAAATTACTTGGCAAAAACAATCCATACTTTCATCATTTCCAATTATTTTCTTAACTTTAATTAACTGAAGAAAAGTTAGTCAACGTTCACTAAGGAAACACCCAAAAATCTTTTTTCTCAAAGCCGATAAATTATTTACGCAAGTGCAACGTTCCATTACATATAAATTGAATGTTTAAAAAAAAAAATTGTACAGTTCACTTATTGTATAGAATACTACTCATTTATTTTTTTAAAAGATAAGAAATTGGGGTTTTTTTGTTTAAAATGTGATTGTGTAGTGTTTTCTTTATCTATTAAATTGATGGCTTGAATTTTTTTTTTGAGCGCGAACCAATGATTATAATCACTTTGACATTTCCGATTTCTCATCAATCATAGATAGTGTGATTATGTAGTGTTAATGTGTTTACTCTCCGTATATTACGCTTCGAAATTAATTCAACATTTATAATTTGCACAAAATTTAATGTGAAGGTTTCTTATTAATATAAGTTGTTTATTGGTTGAGATATAAAAGATAAAAAAATGACATGTAATGCAAATAAAATAAAATAAAATTATTTTTCGTCTGAAAAAAGTAACATGTGTTATATTATTAAAACATTTGTAAGGCGTGATTTAAATTGATTTAGTTATTTTATTATTATTTTTTAAAATATTTATTTAATTTAAAATTAATTTGTTTATAAATGCTCAATTAAATTTGGGTAAGTAAATTAGGAAGTTGGAGAGTGATAGTAAAAACTAAAATGAATGGACATAAATGTAGATAAACCATACCCACCCAACACCCCCACCCCCAAAAGCATGAGTCGCTATCAAAAGCCTGCTGCCTGCATAGAAATTCCTTAGAAAATCCAATAATTTTTATTATTTTTTTGGGAGGAAATTCCAAGACTATTAAAACCTGCAAAAGAAAAAGTACACACAATTTGCATCGGTCAATCTATCGTTAATTCACAAAACCAAAACCCTTCTTTTCATTTTTTCCCCCTTTCTTCCATCTTTTTCTTTGCACGCGGATTCCAAGTCCATAGTTTTCCATATATCAATATAAAGCGGCACGCTGACGGACTGAAATTGAAGTTATACAAATTTCATACGTGCCTCAAATTTGGATTATTGAATTTCATTTGACATTGATACTGAATTTTGCTGTTAATTTTTTAAATTCATGGCATCCGCGGCGATTTTTTCGTCGTTGAGGAGGCGGAGGTCGCCGTCGCTGGAGGCTTTTCTGGCGCCGGTGGATCTGTCGGACGCCGCCGTTTTGGAGACGCTGCGCGCTATTTCGACGGAGTTGGTGACGTCTTTTTCTGGTAAGATTAGAGCGGCTCCTTTTTTTCAGGGTAAGAATTTCAGATCTTTAATACGGAAAATCCAGGTTGTTTCTGTTCTCCTGGATGCTTTGCGAGAGGTGGGATTCTCGAAAATTCCTCCCACTGTGTTTGTATGCTTGAAGGAGTTGTACCTCGTGCTTTACAGGTCGAAAATCTTGATCGATTATGTGATAAGGTCGAGTAAGTTGTGGCTGTTGCTTCAAAGCCACTCGATTTCGTGTCATTTTCATGATATCAATCAGGAAATCTCGACTCTTTTTGATGTTTTCCCTTTGACCGATGTTAATTTGTCGGAAGATGTTAAAGAACAGGTTGAGTTGTTGAGGAAACAATCGAGGAACTCGAAATTGTTGATTGATAAGCATGATGATTTACTGAGATTGAAACTTTACTATTTCCTGAATGAATTTGAGAATGGAAGGATCCCTGAAATGACTGACTTGTACATGTTTTTTGTGGATAAGTTGGGAATTTGCAATGTAAAAGGTTGTAGAACTGAGATTGAGTTCTTAGAGGAGCAGATTTTGAATCATGATGGGGATCTTGAGCCGTCGGCCTCAATCCTTAATGGATTTGTGGCTCTAATGCGTTACTGTAGGTTCTTGCTGTTTCGTTTTGAGGACGAGGATGGTGAATTGGGGAGGTGGAAACGTAGGACTGCGAGGAAAGGGTTGATTACTCAGGAGATTGCTGATACTTTTATCACAATCCCTAAAGATTTCTGTTGCTCAATATCACTGGATTTGATGCAGGATCCAGTAATAGTCTCAACAGGGCAAACGTATGATCGTGCATCGATTCTGAGATGGCTGGAGGAAGGGCATTGTACTTGTCCAAAAACAGGACAAATGCTCGTTCATACTCGAATCGTGCCAAATCGGGCTCTGAGAAATCTGATACTTCAATGGTGTGTGGCTAATGGGATTCCATTTGATCCACCAGAAAATGCAGATTATTCATCTCTGAACTCTATTTGTGCGCAGCCAAGCAATGCTGCCATTGTAGCTACGAAAGCCACTGCAATCCTGCTAGTGGAGCAGCTGGAAAAAGGGACACCAAGGGCCAAGACTGTGGCTGCTTGGGAGATTAGGTTGTTAGCGAAAACAGGAAGGGAAAATCGGGCTTATGTTGCTGAAGCTGGAGCTATACCCCTTCTGAAAAGGCTACTTTCATCTCCGGATGCATTCGCGCAAGAGAATTCCGTCACAGCAATGTTGAATTTGTCAATTTACGATAAGAATAAAAGCAGAATAATGGATGTAGAAGGGTGTTTAGGCGCCATTGTTGGGGTACTGAGATTTGGGCACACTACTGAATCAAGGGAAAATGCAGCAGCCACACTGTTCAGTCTTTCTGCTGTTCATGATTACAAGAAACAAATAGCCGAAGAAGACGGAGCAGTCGAAGCTCTTGCTGAAATGCTGATACAGGGAACATCAAGAGGGAAAAAAGATGCTGTAACAGCTTTATTCAACTTATCTACACACATTGAAAATTGTTCAAGAATGATCGAATCAGGGGCCGTTGCAGCGCTAATCGTGGCTCTAGGGTGTGAGGGCGTCTCCGAAGAAGCTGCCGGAGCATTGGCGCTGGTGGTCCGGCAGCCTGTCGGGGCGGAAGCAGTTGGGAAGGAGGAAGCCGCGGTGGCAGGGCTGACCGGAATGATGAGATGCGGGACCCCAAGAGGGAAAGAGAATGCTGTGGCGGCGCTGCTTGAACTTTGTAGAAGTGGCGGAACTGCCACCACGGAGATGGTGGTGAAGGCTCCGGCGATGGCCAGTTTACTGCAGAGTGTGCTATTTACAGGGACGAAACGAGCTAGGAGGAAGGCGGCTTCACTGGCTCGGGTTTTCCAGAGGTGTGAGAGTGCTTCCTTACAGTTTGGTGGGTTAGGAGTATATGCATATGCGGGAAACACGGTTGCTCCGGCGAGGGAGACTAGTTTTGCCGGCGATGTTCCAATGCCGGTGCCCATTTCAGTGCCTGTATTATAATAGCGCGGTAAACTTGCAGATTTTGTGGTGTTTGTTTACCCCATTCTTTATACTTCCAATTTTCTTTTTTCTGTAATAGTTACAAAAATGTTCATTCAAAAGTCAATATAAGAGAAGGGGGTTATACAAATTATCTAGATACGCTTAATTTATATCTGTATTACCATCTTGAGCATGATTGTTCAGAACTGCCATGGCTTTTTGTGCTTCTTGAGGCAAGTTTGTTTTGTTTCTGAGTAACCCTGTGGATTACATTAAGCCTGCAAGAATAATTTTTTTGATATTATAATGTTAATAGTGCTATGAATAATCATTTCTTGAATTTTGTATTGTGAGAACAAATGAAATGATACTCTGTTTGTTGAGAAGTTTTAGATATATCAAAGCTGAGATTCTCCAGATTCAATACATTGATTCCTTGCTCCCTGACCATCTTTTCTCATCCCAGAATCACTTACTGCTGAATTATACAGAGACAACACCAACTAGAATTACAACCTGTCGATACAAATTTTTAGTGTGGCATTTTAGTTTAAAGGTAACTAAATAATCATATAAGACAAAAACTCGTATGAGACGGTCTCATCATGCATGAGACGGGGTACAATTTAACACAAATCAACATTCACCCCTCTCAAAGTGTTAAAACGTCGATGCTTAAATTATAATCCGTTTCACCGTGAGATTGTCTCACGCAAGTGTGTCTTATCATATAATAGTTTGTAAACTATGCAGTTAAGCAAATAAGCTCAATCATTCAAGTAGAGATATGGTCGTCATGCTGAACTCAGTTTTCGTTTTGTAAGAAAGCAATTGTGTAACTAAACGTATGATAAATTGATAATTGATTGTCATTGAAATGCAGAATTTGACAATTTTCATTAGGAGTTGGAATTCTGTTCTTCCTTTATTTATCCACATTGTCAAGTGAGGAACAGCCTTCTAAGTGGGCTCAAGTGAAGTGGAACTTTGGTCGGCCCAATTTTTTGCACTGATAAACTTTAGCGGCTCCTATTTTTCTCTGGACCACACCACTCTTACGATTGATAAACTTTGAACTAAAAAGCAAAAAAAAAAAGGCTCAAGCAGAAATAAAGAAGAAGAGTCCAAAGTGAAAAGTGGGCCATTTTTCTTTTCCACTTTTGTTAGCTACTAAAACAGTGAGAATATTTATGAGTACATGTAAGTTGCAGCATAATAATGTGCTAATAATTAGAAGGGCAGATAAGTTGGGATTTGGAGAGGCAAAAAAACTTTGAACAATATGCAAACTACCTCAACTCAAAACCCTTTATCTTTTTAACTGTGTTTGATATTCCATTTCCTATACATACACATATATGTTTGTAAGTTTATATACACACATACATATAGTGTATGTGTGGAATATCAATTTATACATTTATAAATAGGGTTGGTTCAGACAAAAGTGAACAACTCGAAAAAGAGGATAAAGTGAGAAAAGTGGTCAGAAAATCTATGGCGGGCCTTTCTTTTGAAATTAATTAGTTTCCTCAGACTCAATGTGAACTTGTACTACTAAATCTGGTTGCAGCACACAATTCCCTATTTCCACTTGTTTCTAACTCCAACTTTCACTGACAACATTTCATTAATTGATTTCTTGAAAAAAAAAACGAGAATGAAGTGGGGTAGAAAGAAACATTCATCACCTTCACCTTCACCTCGTAGTTTGCTAATCACTCGAGTTTTTCCAGTTTCCTGGTTTTCCAAGTTCAAACAAAAAGGTACCACTCTTGAGACCAATTCAGATAAGAAGCAGCAGAGAGGTAAACTGGATTTTCCAACTCGGAATTCATCCGTCTCCGCCGGTTGGAGAGAAGCCATATTCTATAGCATTGATGATGATGATGATGATGATGATGATGATGATGATGATGCATTTTGCAGTCAGTTTGGTGAAGGAAGAGATGAAACAAGGAAGAAAAAAGGTAAAATAAACCTACTTTGGTATGATTCTGCTGATGAGTTCCAAGTTCCGTTTTCGGATTTGAAGGGGAGGGAGTTTCCAAGAGGATTACACAGGAGCATCACCGACATGGTCTTGGATATAGAGAAGATGAAGGAAAAGCAGTCCAGGGAGAACATTCGTGGCACAATCAGAAAGAAGAAACCAAATCGAGGAGCACGAAACGTGAATCATGCAGAATCTGAGAGGGTATCAATTTCCAAGTGCCAAAAGTTTGAAAACAGGGAAACTAGAGATGTAAAGGTGGAGTCTGCTTACACAGGTAGGAGATCTCATACCAGAAAAATGAAGCAAATTCGAACGAAAGCTTATGGTCAGAAAACAGACTGCAGAATTCAAGTACTCGAAAACATGAAGAAAGGGAGAAAAGAGTTGAGGACGAAGAAGGGAATGAAAGAGAAAGCAACAAAGTTCAATAGTTTTGCAGCGGTGAAGAGTTCATATAATCCAGAAGAGGATTTCAGAGATTCAATGGTTGAGATGATCAGGTACAAAGGAATCAAACGGCCGGAAGAGCTTCAAGAACTCTTGGCTTGTTATCTAACACTCAATTGTTGGGAGAAATCCTAGCAGTCTCCTGCCTTTAAGGTCAGTTGCGGCTCAAGACCCCTCGTTCGCTCGATTAAAGGCATAGTTGCGTGCCGCCCGTGGTGCCTGCTGCTAGGTATGGGTTAAGGGAATTAAAGTAGCACCTCACTACAAGTCCGGGCTTTTAGTCTAGTGGCAAGCGCTTGATCCTTCAATTGTCCTGATGATTACCATGATCTCATAATCAAGGTCTTCCAGCAGGTACGGATTGAGCTGAAGACGGGTGTTCTTTGATCTCGAAATATAGAGTGGCCTATCTTCTTTATGAATGAAAGACTATGTAGATATAGATACTCAATAGATTTCAATTACTTGTAGTCCATTCTGTTTACGAAAGAAGTCGATATTTCAGGGGTACAAAAAATCACAATTGGAAGCTCTTCAATTCAGCAAACAAAATAAACATAACAAAGGGCCAAAAAGCTCATATAGCATTCTTCTATATAACATTGTGTACAAAACCGAAAAACCAGCATCACAACATGTGTATAAAGTGTAGATTGTATACCAAAAGTCTATCTACTGCCAGATCAATCAACTCATCTCTAAATGTCGAAACAAAGGCGCAAGATATTTAAAAGTGCACTCACTAAAATTGAATTTAACATCTAACCTAGTATCAATTGTCAAGTTCTTTCTGCTGGAGTAAGATGTCCCAACTGCTCCGCAAGGTTATTTACACTCCTCATATTCCACAAGTACATCCCATGATCACCTGCTTTGTTCTTGCCTGCTGCATCCCGCTCAGCCTGAGGTTCAGACAAACTGTTTGACCCAGGATTTTCTGTAAGAAACTGCTCCCAAAAAACATCATTAACCCCTGTTCTCACATTGGTTGATGCCCCTGCTGCCGGTTCTTCAGGAGTATGCACCTCTACAGAAACAGCACTTTTAGGCGCTGAATTCATGTCGATTTCAGAACCCACATCGACATTTAGATGATTGTAAGATATGCCAGGACTGGGCACAGAAGTGGTGCATTCCACCAAGTCCAAGCATGAATTACATTCCATTAAATCTTCACTAACATCAAGTACTAATTTCTCCCAGAACATCAGAGAAGAATCTAGATGTTCCACCAATTCATTGTTCAAAGTCAAAAGAGAATCAGCATCTAAATTGTCAGTTGACAAATTTTGTGAAGATGGCCTCTGGTTATCTCCTGTGCAAGTTTCATCACATAAGTAACTATTTCCAGGAAATCTTCTTTTCCTCTCAGGAATTCCCACTTGCTGCAAAGAAGAAGCAGGTCGGTGTAACGTCTCAGCTAAGGAGGACAACATATTGGTATGCCGGTTTTCCACATTTTGAAAGCGTTCAGTCAAAGCCCTCATTTGTGCTTTAAGACCTTGTTTCTCCTCTTTGTACCTCTGCAATTCCATGTTAAGAGATTCTTTGTCAAACTTTAGCTTTTCAATATCCTCCTTATATGATTTCCTTTCCAGTTCAGCTAGGGGAGGTAGTGGAGCCAGAGAAGGCCCAGAGTGACTGTGAACAGGTTTTCGCCTATGAATGTTCTTCATAAGGTGGGGTTGACCTCTAACAAATTCTTCATTTGCAAACTCCCATTGTTCAGGATCAGTTTTTCTGAAACCCTGATAATCAAGAAAAGCACAAATAGGCTATTAAAAGACCCTTTAATACCAAAACAAAAGGTAAGCTTTTGAGAGGATGAAAGAAACTACTCACATATGTATTCAGCTGCCTTATAAAGCTGGAGAAATTGCTGTGCTTGAAGAATCTGGGAAGAAGGATCCTAGAAAACTCAGGAGGATTCCAGACAATGAAACTTTTATTACTCTGACTCCAAGATACAACTGAGTCGGTGGATGGATCATCCACCATCTCATATGTCTTAGCAAGGAAAGGCGGCAATGTGTTTGAGCTACATTGAGATTCATCCATGGTGGTAAATTCTCTCACAATTACACACGCCCTATATTACGATCACATGAACATATCAAGTATAAAGCTAAATCAACAACACCTTAACTTCAATATACCATCAAATAACTACTTTTATTCATCTGAAGCTCATTGTTTACACCATCAACGCCAGAACATTGAGCCCCAATTTTCGCATCAAGTTGCAATATCAGAAAAAAGAAGTCAAAAAGTTTCAGACCCTATAGATCCCACCTTCAAAATACTATCAAATTCAAAAATTGAAATCCTCTTCTACAACTAAGCCCTTCCAATTTTAATTAATAAGCTCACAGTTTTCTCCGCCTCCAATCCCTCTACAAACGCAACCAATCCAAAAGTTTTTTAGCAACAACAGCCTGCAATCGCACAACAAGAAAATAAAAAATTAGAAAAAATGACAAAAAAACAAAATTTAAATAACTAGTGGCACATCAAAGCCGTTCGAGCTGTAATTCTTGCACCAAACTTCAAGCAAAAGCATCATTCATTTCATTTGAGAGAAGCACACACGCTCAAGCCAACAACCATAACCGCATCACGCATATTAGATGTGCACTCGCACACCACGGATTCATAATTTCATATACATACAAATGAATGTGTTTGATGAATTACCTGAGAGAGAATAGTTGTTTGTACGGGTGGGTTAGTTTATCTATTGGGGAAAGATGGAATTTTCAGTTTATATATTGAAGAAGGGTGGAATTTTCGGGGGAGAGAAGAGGTGGGTTTTTCGTCTTGAAATTGATGAAGTTGGGGAAGAACATCTGCAACTATTTTATTCCTTTTCTTGATAAACAATCATCTACCGTACGGTAGTATTTTACCATTATACGCCCCTCAATGTTGCAAAATGCTAGAAAAGCCCCCACAATGTTTTCCGTAAAAACAAGACGATAAATCAATGTTAATACTATTATCTCCAATTTTTTCTTAATATCCGTATCTACAATAAATGGATAATAAAAAATAGGATGGAGGGAGTATTTATTAGTAACACTCTCGTAAACTAGATTTATGCATGAACTCTATCACTCTTATGGGTAAAAATTATCATTTTTATGCACAAAAACTTTCACTGTTTAAAAACATAAAGAATTTTCGAAATAATGATTGTTTTTGTGCATAACAGTAATAGTTTTTATGCAAAACAGTGAGAATTTTTGTACATAACAGTGATACCAAATGAAACGAGTTCACGGTGAACTCGGGTTCACATAATTTTTTGTCTATATTTATATATAATATGTGAATAAAATTCAATACATAAATTTAAGCCAAACCAAATATTATTTTCTATTTTATATTTAATATGCAATCTCCAATGTGAAGTTCATCCCTACATTCTTTATTCAGTTATTAAATTAAAATACAACTCTATATAAATATGTTTTCCTGATCTATCATGTCTCTACTTCTTTTTTCTTTTGATGAATATGTATGAATAATTTATATTTTATTATTATATATTGTGATAAATGATAAAATTTTGGACTCTTTAATATTAGAAAAAGATAAATTATAAATGTAATAATATATTAACATGAGTTAAATGAAATATTTTTTTAAAGGGATAAACGTTTCTTGAAATGATTATAAAAATATTGAGCATAAGTTGCATAGTTTTATTTTAACTAAATATTATTTATTAAAAGAAAAGCAACGTATTTTATAAATGAACACCAATATTTTAGAATATATTTTGTTAAAAATATAGATAAATTCGACTTAATTACTAATTAGTTTTATGTTTTGAAGTCTCATATGACACCACCTAAATTAATATATTAAAAAAAAAATAAATATAAACATAAAATTTTAATGTGACGAAACTTAAAAAAGTTTCAGTCCACCCCACTGTTAAATCCTAGATCCGTCTCTGCTGCCCCCCTAGATCCATCCTGAGTATTACTCCATACTCCATAGTCAAATAGAAGGAGGTAAACAGTACAACTTGAAATTGATAATAATATCCTTCACATGTGATTAGTTTAAAGCAATTATTATCGTCATGCCACTCCCACCAAATCCCATTAAGAATCTACGATTAGTCTACAGTCCAGATTACCTAATTAAAAAAATTGCTTGTTTTTTTTAAAAATAAGGGTGTGTTCTCTTTGTGGGCTGGGTGTTGTGGTGTGCACTTGCTGTGTAATTTGAGATATTGTAACTTGTTGTAATTCTTTTTGGGGTATTCCTTATACCACCTGTGCAATAAATGGTTTTGTTAAAATAATAAAATCGAACTCTCTTCACATAGAATACATGTGCAATTAATAGATCGCGTGAAGATGTTCAAGTTTTAAGGCAATCACTGGGTTCATGAGTATTAATTAGTTAAAGTATTAAACCTTCTTTAATTTGATGGAGTATTAGATTTAGAAATAACGTTGACCGTAAATAGTACCGTTTGGATGCAATAGTGATTTCATCACGGCATGCGTATGCATGCATGTCATACTAAATTTTCTATTACTAGATTATCATCCTTAATTTTATCTGTTTTTTGCGGATTTTCCGAGCTTGTGAGGTCGTTTCTTTAACTACTGTTTTTTTTTTTTTTTTAATTTATACATCATTCTCTTTTCTTTTAGTCCTGATCAGTTTGTGAGGTTGTTTATAATTAGGCAAATATTTATATACACTAATTGCCAGTTACTCCTTCCATCTTTTTTTTAGATTGATCACTTGATTTTGACACGGGGTTAAATGAGGAAATTCTTTATTAATATTAGAAGGTAATAAAATAGGTTTTTAATAAGGGTATTTTGTCAATTTTAATAAATAAGATAAAAAATAAATTATTGTTGTATGTAATTATTAGTGACATGTGATGTAATTTAGTGATGTTTGTAAGGAGTGACATGAACTGTATAGTTACTTTATTGCTATTTTGAGTATGTGATAAAATATGGACTTTTTGAATTTTGAGCAATCTAAAAAAGACGAGGATTATTATATATATATATATATAAATGTATAATTTATATACTTATTTGTATGATAATATTACATGATATTGAATTTAAATTGATTAGTCCAATTACCATAAGTCTGTTGTATGAGTTATTGACATTAGACTTAAATTGTTGAATAATTTTTAATTGAATTATTAGTTGACGTTATTAGTTGAATTATAAAATGGCATTAGGTTGATTGTGATAAAGTTCGATTTATTTACTTATTTGTATGATTCTTTTACAATATATAATATTTAAACTGATTAGTCAAATCATGGAGGATTCAGAAAAATTTCATGACGATGACACAAAAATAAATAATATAAAAATTAATTTTTTCTGTGAACCCGGGTTCACGTGAATTCTATTTTTTTAGTGTCACGATTATGCATATACACTATAACTATCTTAAAAAATATTTTATTTTTTAAATAGCGATAATGCATATATATAACAGATCTACAAATTTTTTTAGATGAATATTTGCATTATTAACTAATTATAACACTGTTAAAAACTCATTTAAGTCATCATATATATATATAATATAAGTATTACTCTTAATAATTATAATATATATAACATATAGTTAAAAAAATTATGGGGGCACGTGATCCCAATATAGAACATGTAGGTCCATCATTGAGTCCAATTATTATGAATTAATTGCATGTACAATTGACATTGGACCTTGTATTATAAAACGATACTGGGTTGGTTGTAATGAAGCTCGGTACCCACATTAGGACAAAGAGTGTTGATTTCAGGAATGACATTGACTTCATCAGATAGTATACTCTTTTTAACATCTTACAAAGACAATTTTGACTAATGATATCTTATGGTGTTACCATTAATAAATAATATAGACACTTATTAAAAAACTTGGACTTTCTTTTAAAGGTCAATTTCAATCATGAGTAATTATATGTTATCATGTTTAGAGTAACTAGAGGGGGCAATTTAATATTTTTAACATGCAATAAGAATTGGGAAGATGATAATAGGTGACAATCAAAGTGGTTTAGAAGAAATAATTCAAAATTGTAAGAAAACAAATACGCTTAAAATTATATTATTTAACAATGTAAATTTTTTAAGCAGTTGAAGCGTCACCCATTTCTCATGCCTGATTGCAAAAACAAAATATGTTCATAAATCGTGCGTTGCATCGAAATGAAAAAAAAATCAAAAAATATATTAAAAAAATAAAAAAAATTCTTATTATTATTATTATAAGTAAAATATTTTTTTATAATTTATTAACACAAAAATAAATACATATCATGTTCATTTTATATTCACAAACTGTGCATCGCACGGGTGATATACTAGTAAAATTTAATGACGCAACAGTATATATAAAACTCCCTCCGTCCCAAAGAAACGTGCACGTTTACTTTTTTCACGTGTTTTTGCGAGCGAGTTTTTTTATTAGTATTTAAAATGATAAAATAATTTTTAAAGATGCATGCAATAGATGAGAGGTAGATCTATAATACCCTCTTTAAAAATTATTTTATCATTTGAAATACTAATAAACAACTCATTTCACAAAAACTCGATAATAAAAAAGAGGTGTCAGACGCTTTTTTTCGAAGACGGAGGATAGTATATGATTTTTGTGATAACAAAGGGTAGACTAGAATTATAAAATGAGTTGGTATCTTTGTAAACCTGCTTTTTTTACGTAAATACACTTTAATAATATAAGTCATACACTTATCATTATCACTACTGACACTCTTTCTTTATAATATAAGTCACACCCTTCATTTTTATGAAGTAATCTTTTTTTATAGTAAAAAGTTACACACTTTACTGATAAAAAAGTCACACACTTTAATAATATAAGTCACATTTCTTTAACCTTAGGTTTCACCGTGAAAAACTTGTTTCACACTATCTTTCTTATATAAAATATGTTGAAAAATCTGAGGTCCCTAATTAAAAAATAAAATAAAAAATTACTAATCTAATTCAGAAAGTTTAAAAGAAAATGAAGGCACCGAAAAAAAATAACTGGAGCCCACAAATTAAAGTCCGTCTTCGGACATTAACTTTGAATAATACAATTGAGTTAATTATTTCAAGCCCTAATCCGCCGCGCACGTGCAAGCAGTGGTATCTAGGATAACGACACGTAGGTCCCACTACCCGTTGTCCGCGTTCCATGTTATTTAATGTTAAATTCGAAATTTTCAATTAATTATATTTAGATAAACTCGATTTTACCTACATTATTCAAAAAAGTATATTTAAATTCAATTACTAGCTTTTTTATCAGACAAAAATGTTTCATTAATATAAACATGGCACAAGGAATGCCCCCAACACATCATTATAGATTACAAAATTAACATCCTACCACCATTTTTGAATTATCTAAATAATCTTTAAAATACCACCATTCTTGAATTATCTAATCAATCTTTAAAAGAAAAATTAAAACACTAAATTTATTATACAAAATCAATTTCATAATCTAGTTTTATCTTCATCAACAATTTTATCAAGACTATCCTAAACAAGAAGACATTTAGCCATTTCCAAAGAATCCAAACAACGTTTGTCCAAATACCAATTAATACAATTTCATGTTTCTTCCATTTCAAAGCTCGACTTTATGAATTAGATTAGGGTATATGCTTCATGTTTTTTTTTTTGAATGGATGTCGCTCTGGCGTGATAGATAGAGGGGGGAAAGGGTGTTCTTCACTTCATTCTAGCCAATAACAAATCTCGGGCATGAGGAGATTCCACTGTCTTGACTCTGACATGGGCAGATCTATGCAATATATCTTTTCTAGATAAGGTTCTTTTCACTTCTCCCTCACGGTACTTGTATGATTTTGGTCATTGAGGAATACAAATCAGTAGAAGGAAGACATCCGATTCCTCTACATAATATGGTATATTCGTTTTGGACTTATAGCAGGCGTGGGAAATTCGGATTTTAAAGTTTTAAGATTTTAAAATTTTGATGAATAGTGAAAATATATATGTTTATTATGAGATTTTATAGGGTATGATGGTGAAAAATATGATTGATGTGGTATTATTATATTATTTTAAGTGTATTGAGAGAATAAAAAATATGATTTCATCACGGCATGCGTATACATGCATGTCGTACTAAATTTTCTATTACTAGATCATCATCCTTAATTTTATCTGTTTTTTGCGGATTTTCCGAGCTTGTGAGGTCGTTTCTTTAACTACTGTTTTATTTTATTTTTTTAATTTATACATCATTCCCTTTTCTTTTAGTCCTGATCAGTTTGTGAGGTTGTTTATAATTAGGCAAATATTTATATACACTAATTGCCCCAAGCAATTCAAGTGTAATTTAGTTAGAATTAGTTGTTTTATTAAAAAGCAATAGTTGATCGATAGTGGTTTCCCCCACCGGTATAATAGGGATGAATTACTAAATTTATTCTTCAGCAAAATAATTAATTTAATTATAAGAATTAATTAGTTTTTCCCTTCTTTTAATTTGTGCAGTTTTATAATAAAACTGCATTTAAAATCTTTCCCAATTGCAATCATCTCTAGTTCCTTAAAAATGTTATCTTGAGGATTTGATTGCGAAAGGGGAAAGCGTGTGGCAATTGCATGGAATTTTCGACGCGGTTTGGGAGTTTGTGACGAGGGTTTGAAAATTGATACTCCCTCATGGGAAAGTTAACTGGATAGAAATTGGAGTCCTATATATTCTTTTTCTATTACGAAGGTTCTAATAAATGGAAAGACATTTGTCACTTCTTTGAAATTCTAATTTTATTTCTTCCATCTTCTGGTTACTTCTTTCAAGGTTCTAGAGAGAAAGGGATTTGTTTGTTTTATTATGCATGTTCTAAGATTATATTTATGTAATTATGTCTCGGTTGAATAAGTTGCAAATATTATGATGACATATTATCTATATATAGATAGAGATCGATAGACTTAGAATTTGGTTTCAATTAAAGCAAGAAAAATAAAATTAGAATATGCACAGGGTTGGGGACGAAATATATAAAATATAATATATTTTTTCTTTTTTAAAATCAGGAGGACGATGTCCCCTCCCTTACAAATGATTCTATTATAAATTAGAACTCGGCAGAAAATAAATACTAGGACTTAAAAGTAATTTAGATGACATAGATTGACGATGTTTTAGGGCTAAAACTGTTTTGAATAATTAAATAAGTATTCAGCTTTAAATGGGCGTGTTCCTTAGCTGTCGATTAAACCGATTTTCCTAGCTACTAGTGGTTCAACTAGGCGTTCAATTAGTTTACTAAAAAACAATATCAAACGATGAATGTATTACAGTAATATATATTGATCATTATCTGGTAAATTACTAGATGCGTGTGTTTTAACTTTTAAGGAATTAAAATTACGATCAACTTTGGAATTGGGGCCAAGGTGGGTACGAACGTTTTTATTTTTTTATGAACGACTTCACTTTTTTTGAACCCAAATGAAAATCAATTCTTTGCACAAAGCGCCAAAATCTTTGTGAGTACATTAAAATCAATTTTGTGAACTATCGTTTTGTAATATATCTTTATATATATATATATTTTATTATTGTTATGTATATGGACTGTTATAATTTAAATAATATTTAATTTTTAAATAGTAATCACTTGTAATCTAGATGAAAGTATGGACCCAGAAAAAAAGAATTAAAGATTCAACTGCAGTCCAGCCACTACCAACCATCATCCCCGCCGATTTTGCCGCTAATTAGCTGAATGAATTGTCAATGTATAATTCATTTTTTATATAAATAAAAAATATTAAAAAAATTTACTTGTACATGAATAAAATTAACTATGTTTGGGATATATTAATTATTAAATGTGCGTGATTATAATTTGATCATCATTTTGTTTTCCAAATATTAAATTAAAATTATATGAGTGGAGTTTTTGTTCCTGGGTCTCACAGAGTCACAGTCGATCACTTGTGCATGGCCTTACAGCGTTTTGAATCTTTTGATGGCAGAGATGACCCATTGATTGTATGGGCCACGCTAGTAGTGCTACCCCAGTTATTTGTAACCTATTGGGCTTATATTGGGCCAGTTGAAAAGCCCTCTTTTTATTTGCAAGTGAATATGCTGTTGCGACTTTTGACGCTTTACGACTATTTAGAAGTAGGTTCTGCATTAGTCTAATTTTTTAAATAAAAATCATAAAATTATACATGTATAATTTTTTTAAAGTTTAATATTAATTTTTTTAAAATAATTATTAAACTAAACTCGCTACAAATCTCATATTCATAATAAGTAGTCAAATTCCACCCACATATTCAATTACATTAAAAAAAAAAAACACTTCGAATCACCAAATCCCAACTTTAAGTTCTGAAGTTTTATTTTTAGGTATGTAATGTATATGTCAAATTAAAGATTGTAAAAGAAACACCAATGTAATTCTTTAACTGGTAAGTTATATATTAGCAACGAAAGCTTCTAAAATTTCATATTTATATACATCAAAGACCCATATATAAAGACCTCACAAAGGAGTATCTAATGAAAATTTTCAATAATTTTCTGCTTAATTTTTTTTAAGAGAATGGACTCATGAACATCATTATTATGATATATATCCAGTTGGATTTGATGTTAGCTTAGCAGTTTAATTTACAGACAAGGAAAGTGCCATATTTAGAAGTGCTTCCTAATCCACCTGCACACAATAATTTAAAACATAAAGTTGCCTTTTTCCAGCGCTGAAATATCTAAACGCAATAATGTTCCATGGACTATAGTCTATAAATGAACAAATAAGGAAAATAATATTTAAATTCACATATGTTTAAACTTTTCAATATTAACAAGATATTTTTTCATGTTCCATTTGGTGGATTATGCATGTGTTCTATTTGTCATGTTGCAGTATACTGCAAAATCAATAATATATATATCCTGTGGTTGATTTCACTTTAATTATTACAACATTTAAACCTTTAAATTATGAATATTTAATTATATAAATTAAGGGACACCGTTATTTGACCTGATTCACCTCTAGATAATAAGTGTATTCTCATTATTTCGAGTGGTGTATTAATTTTTTTGCCCTTATTAAAGAAGTCTTTTATAAATGAGCAGAGTCAAGTCTCATTAAAAATAAATTAAGAAAAACAAATTCACTCGGGTGAATCATTATCGATAAATAAATTAATAGCTAGTCTTTATAATATCAAATTTTTATTTATATATTTTGAGAGGATATCAATGAAATCACATCACAGGTGATCAGGAATAGTTAGTTCATGGTGTTTTTTTTTTTTTTAAAGAATCAATTACAATAATTTTCTAACATAATCAATTACAATAATTCATTCAATCACCGGGCACATGCCAACATCATTTTATCTCGTTGTAGATCGGAACCGCAATCACCACAAGAGTGAAAAAAACCTAAAGGAATTGCAGAATCCAATCCAACAAGGGGGACCACCACCCCACAAGAAGAAAATAATATTCTCTAAAAGGCCTCTCGACCGGGGACCCAAATCTCGGTGATGGATTCTTCTAACCACTGAAATTTATCCACCACCGCTTGGAGTTCACAATGTTTGTTGACTGTTAGTATGTCGTTTAAAGAAATACAACTCTAACGGTAAAAGCGTGTTATGTGTTTTCAAATTATTAAGATGGGCCCAACCCATTTAATTCTATCTCCATTGGCTCGACCACTATTCACATTTCCGCTGATTTTGCCGCTGATTTGCTGATTGGTTCTTGAATTAGTATGATTTTTTTTATTTCGATAAATATTTTTTTAAATTTTTTGCAAATCATGTGTATTTTTATATATTTCAGTAAAAAAGAAAAAGTTGTTTCAAAAAATAAAATATATTATGTATTTCAAACAGACATTTGAATTGTCATGCACCTTATGTGCACAGGACTTTATATTATTTGATAAATATGCGTACATAACTTATTTTGCCAATGTATTGGGAAATTACAGGCATCAACGTCATGTGTTATAAAGTTTAATTAAATATTTGTTTAAAGTTAATTACAATGACGCACATTATTAATTGCAGTTTGCATGCATCATCAAAGTCTAAACAATTTCCTCCACATCTATACATATCTAATAACAAAATGTTATGCCAAAATATTGGGCCAAAAATTGTTATAATTTTTAATAAAATTTTAAACATCTTAATAAATTTGATGTAGCTAAAATGATATAACAAATATTTTTTATTTTTTTTGTATGCAAGAGGTAAAAGGTTCAATTCTTCATATCTACCCCACATATATACTAATTATTTCTTTAATATTTTCTATATTATTAATATTATTTTTAAATTTTTGAACTAGATCTATTTATACATATAATAACAAAATATTATACCAAAAAAGAAAAAAATTCAACAAATTTTTTTTTACAAAATTTTGAACTAAATCTATTTATACATATATAATAATAAAATATTATACCAAAAAAAAATCAACAAAATTTTTTTTACAAATTTATCATAAAATTTTAAAAGTGGCATTAATAATTAATAAAGTAAAATATTATATTTTGCAGTTTATATGTATATTTTTTAAAACCAGATACTCCTTCCATCTTTTCTTTAGATTGATTACTTGATTTTGACACGGAGGGTTAAATGAGGAAATTCTTAATTAATATTAGAAGGTAATAAAATAGATTTTTAATAAGGGTATTTTGTCAATTTTAATAAATAAGATAAAAATAAGTTATTGTTGTATGTAATTATAAGTGACATGTGATGTAATTAGTGATGTTTGTAAGGAGTGACATGAATTGTATAGTTACTTTATTGCTATTTTGAGTATGTGATAAAAGATGGACTTTTTGAATTTTGAGCAATCTAAAAAAGACGAGGAGTATTATATATATAAAAATGTATAATTTATATACTTATTTGTATGATAATATTACATGATATTGAATTTAAATTGATTAGTCCAATTACCATAAGTCTGTTGCATGAGTTATTGACATTAGACTTAAATTGTTGTATAATTTTTAATTGAATTATTAGTTGAATTATAAAATGGCATTAGGTTGGTTGTGATAAAGTTCAATTTATTTACTTATTTGTATGATTCTTTTACAATATATAATATTTAAACTGATTAGTCAAATCATGGAGGATTCAGAAAACTTTCATGACGATGACACAAAAATAAATAATATAAAAATTAAATTTTTTGTGAACCCGGGTTCACGTGAATTCTATTTTTTTAGTGTCATGATTATGCATATACACTATAACTATCTTAAAAAATATTTTATTTTTTAAATAGTGATATTGCATATATATAACAGATCTACAAATTTTTTTAGATGAAATATTTGCATTATTAACTAATTATAACACTGTTAAAAACTCATTTAAGTCATCATATATATATAATATAAGTATTACTCTTAATAATTATAATATATATAACATATAGTTAAAAAAATTATGGGGGCACGTGATCCCAACATAGAACATGTAGGTCCATCATTGAGTCCAATTACTATGAATTAATTGCATGTACAATTGACATTGGACCTTGTATTATAAAACGATACTGGGTTGGTTGTAATGAAGCTCGGTACCCACATTAGGACAAAGAGTGTTGATTTCGGGAATGACATTGACTTCATCAGATAATAGACTCTCTTTAACATCTTACAAAGATAATTTTGACTAATGATAACTTATGGTGTTACCATTAATAAATAATATAGACACTTATTAAAAAACTTGGACTTTCTTTTGAAAGTCAATTTCAATCATGAGTAATTATATGTTATCATGTTTAGAGTAACTAGAGGGGACAATTTAATATTTTTGACATGCAATAAGAATTGGGAAGATGATAATAGGTGACAATCAAAGTGGTTTAGAAGAAATAATTCAAAATTGTAAAAAAAAAAAAACGCTTAAAATTATATTTTTTAACAATGTAAATTTTTTAAGCAGTTGAAGCGCCACACATTTCTCATGCCTAATTGCAAAAACAAAATATGTTCATAAATCGTGCGTTGCATCGAAATGAAAAAAAAAAATATAAAAAAAATAAAAAAGATTCTTATTATTATTATTATTATAAGTAAAATATTTTTTTATAATTTATTAACACAAAAATAAATACATATCATGTTCATTTTATCTTTTCACAAACTGCATAATCGACATGCGGGGTGATATACTAGTAAAATTTAATGACGCAACAGTATATATAATACTCCCTCCGTCCCAAAGAAACGTGCACGTTTATTATTTTCACGTGTTTTTGCGAGCGGGTTTTTTATTAGTATTTAAAATTATAAAATAATTTTTAAAGATGCATGCAATAGATGAGAGATAGATCTATAATACACTTTTTTAAAAATTATTTTATCATTTGAAATACTAATAAACAACTCGCTCACAAAAACTCGATAATAAAGTAGTTGTGCACGTTTTTTCGGGACGGAGGTAGTATGATTTTTATGATAACAAAGGGTAGACTAGAATTATAAAATGAGTTGGTATGCTGTGAAACTTGTTCACCGTGAAACTGATTTTTTTTACAGACATACACTTTAGTAATATAATTCACACACTTTAGTAATATAAGTCATACACTTCAGTTATCATTACGACACTTTTTGCTATAATATAAGTTACATCCTTTATTTTTATGAGTATTACTCTTTATAGTAAAAAGTCACACACTTTACAGTAAAAAATCACACACTTTAATAATATAAATCACACTCCTTAATCAATTTCACCGTAAAACTTGTTCACACTATACTTTGCCATATAAAATATGTTGAAAAATCTGAGGTCCCTAATTAAAAAATAAAATAAAAAATTACTAATCTAATACAGAAAGTTTAAAAGAAAATGAAGGCACCGAAAAAAATAACTGGAGCCCACAAATTAAAGTCCGTCTTCGGACATTAACTTTGAATAATACAATTGAGTTAATTATTTCAAGCCCTAATCCGCCGCGCACGTGCAAGCAGTGGTATCTAGGATAACGACACGTAGGTCCCACTACCCGTTGTCCGCGTTCCATGTTATTTAATGTTAAATTCGAAATTTTCAATTAATTATATTTAGATAAACTCGATTTTACCTACATTATTCAAAAAAGTATATTTAAATTCAATTACTAGCTTTTTTATCAGACAAAAATGTTTCATTAATATAAACATGGCACAAGGAATGCCCCCAACACATCATTATAGATTACAAAATTAACATCCTACCACCATTTTTGAATTATCTAAATAATCTTTAAAATACCACCATTCTTGAATTATCTAATCAATCTATAAAAGAAAAATTAAAACACTAAATTTATTATACAAAATCAATTTCATAATCTAGTTTTATCTTCATCAACAATTTTATCAAGACTATCCTAAACAAGAAGACATTTAGCCATTTCCAAAGAATCCAAACAACGTTTGTCCAAATACCAATTAATACAATTTCATGTTTCTTCCATTTCAAAGCTCGACTTTATGAATTAGATTAGGGTATATGCATCATATTTTTTTTTTTTTTTGAATGGATATCGCTCTGGCGTGATAGATAGAGGAGGGAAAGGGTGTTCTTCACCTCATTCTAGCCAATAACAAATCTCGGGCGTGCGGAGATTCCACTGTCTTGACTCTGGCATGGGCATATCTATGCAATATATATTTTCTAGATAGGGTTCTTTTCACCTCTCCCTCAAGGTATTTGTATGATATCGGTCATTGAGGAATACAAATCAGTAGAAGGAAGACAACCGATTCCTCTACAGAATATGGTATATTCGTTTTGGACTTATAGCAGGAGTGGGAAATTCGGATTTTAAAGTTTTAAGATTTTAAAATTTTGATGAATAGTGAAGATATATGTTTATTATGAGATTTTATAGGGTATGATGGTGGAAAATATAATTGATGTGATATTATTATATTATTTTAAGTAATTTGAGAGAATAAAAAAGTAGATGATGTAAGTGTATTGAGAGAATAAGCATAGATTAGTGGTAGGTTATGAGGTAGAGTAAGGGAGTGTTTTAAAAAACTTATAAGGGATTATAGTCATTTAGAATTGTGTGCAAAAACAATTTGGAGTGTTTTATTTCTCTTTTAATAGCTTAAATAAGTTCTCATAAGTTATAAGTTATAAGCTTCAAAGATGGTGCTTTTAGTAGCTTATTAGTTTTTTTTAAACTTTTAACTTTTTTTGCAAACACTATCAACTTTTTTTTGAATTTTCTTACAAACACTTTCAACTTCTTCTATTAAACATTTTTCCCATAATCACTAATTTTAATCACTTTTTTAAAACCATAAGTTTTTGCAAACACCCCCTAAGTTTAATAGGATTTCAAAACCCTCACTTTAATCCTCAAAACAAATGGGGATTTGAGATTGTAAAGTCCAAAGTCCGTCGGGATAGTCGCAAAACGAACATACCCTTAGAGATGGTGTTGGAATATGGCACCGCGGGAATTCCTAACCAGGGTATGTTTGTTTTGGGCTTATAGTGGGCGTGGAAAATCCCGAACTTTAAAGTTCTCGAATTTCAAAATCTTGATGAATAGTTAAAATATATGTTTGTTGTGGGATTTTATAGGTTAGAATGATGAAAAAGTTGATTGATGTGATATTATTATATTATTTTGAGTGTATTGAGAGAATAAAAAGTAGATGATATGAGTGTATAGAGAAAATAAAAAGTAGAGTAGTAGTAGGTGATGAAATATAGTAGGGTTAATAGGATTTCAAAATCCTTACTTTAAGTTTCAAAATAAAATGGGGTTTGAGATTTCAAAGTCCTGATCGGGACAATCGCGAAACAAACATACCCAAAGGAATGACAATAAAAAAAGAAACATCTCACTGTTTCTTCAATCAAGCCACAATGTACACATTTCAAATTAGTCTGTAAGTGGAATACATCTTCTTTGTGTTGTGTACTAAAATATCGGGTTGAGAGATTTAAATGTGGCTAAGGATTCTAGTAACACAAACAAGTAATTATGGGATAAGAGTTGTATTAATTGCTCATGGTTGTAGAGTGAATAAGTGTTGAACTTGAATGGAAGAAGTAAATTTGCAAGAGGTTTGGTATGATATGAATTCTCTAGTCATTTGGGTCATAAATGAGCCCTATTTATAATGTTTGGGAGAGTGGAGCTCACTCTCCCGAGTTACAAGTACAATGGGCTGAAAGTTACTCTGAAAAACATTAAATGCTACAAATTGATGTGATTTACCTTTGAGGTCGCGGAAGGTCGCCCGAGGCATGTCGACCTCGGACACTTCGCTAGGACTTCGCCCAAGGTAATTCCCGAATTTATAGGGAATTAGTCGTTTAAGTACTTCGATCTGTCATTCGTAATCGTCCTTTACTGCTTTATCTCTTACCTAAACCTGTATTTGTGTCAGCCCGAGGTCCTCAAGGTCATTTCGATCTCATATCACCTGTTTGGGCAGTGAAATCCCTTGAGGTTTTTGCCTTGGTAAAATTTCATCTTCTTTATCACGGGGTTTCTTAGGTTGGGGCCGACCTCGCCGTGCGATCTGGCCACAACACTTTGTAACTTGGGTTTTATTGTAAATCAATCCCAAATCAATCTCTACGCATGAGCAATCACCTTTAGCGGAGTGTATTTGTTGCATATGAGTTGGAACACTGTCACCTCCTAAGGATCGACTTGAGCATTGTCACTAAGCGTCAACAATTTCCCGTATGCGTCTTTAATAGTATGCTTGCCCGATTGGTGATCAATTTCATTTCCAATTGTTATCCACATAAATGATCATACTATTTATGTTTACAATACCAACCGACTCAAGTTGAGTTCGAATTATGCTAATTATATGGTTTTAAAAATAAGTAGTCGAGCTAAATTGAGTCGAGCCGGAACAAAAAAAAATAATCTTGAGCTTCAAATGTTTTAATTAAATTGAGTTCGACCTTATCATTATTCGATTTAGATATATTTCCCACTCTAATTAAACCTAATAAAGTCCGACTTACAAAAGTAGGGTTATGGGCCATCGGTTCATGGGCCTGGCCGTTCCTGGTTGGTAGTAACCAAAGTCTTTGCTCTTTTCCGTTAATTTTTTTTCGAGTTTTGGAATATCATGAATTTTATAACTCTAATTGTTTATTTATGGATTAAGAACAATATTCATTTATGTTGTAATAGCGACTACCATTTCCGGAAAAAAAGAAGAGAAACTGGAGTTATATTTTAAGCAGTACGTAGTTTTGTTCCGCCCAAACAACACCCAACCCCATGCTTCATGTTTTTATACTGCTTTCCAAGCACCTGTTCCACTCCACCTGTCCCCACTTCAAAAAGACTAAACACGTGCACCACCCGCATTTCCAAGACTTATTAAACCAAATTACAAAACCCGCCCTTCAGTGGCATTATAGCAATTAACTCCCTTTCCCGTCCCAATTTATTCCGCCCCTCTTATTTATCTCTCATCTTTTTTCTCCTCACTCCCCACACTAAACCAAAACCCCCCATTCTTCATTTCACATTTATACGATCCGGTTCAAAGTCACCGGTTCGTCTCGCCGCCCGATTACTTTTTCGCATTCCTTCGTCGGCCGTGAATCGACAACGCAGGGAAGCGGTGTCGTTTTGATGACGTCGGGCTCGCGGCTGCCGACATGGAAGGAGCGGGAGAACAACAAGCGGAGGGAGCGCCGCCGCCGCGCGATCGCCGCGAAGATCTTCTCCGGATTGAGGATGTACGGAAACTACAAGCTTCCGAAGCACTGCGACAACAACGAGGTCCTGAAAGCGCTCTGCAACGAAGCTGGATGGGTCGTCGAAGACGACGGAACCACTTACAGAAAGGTACGACGATCAATTGATTTTTTTTGGTGGTGTGATTTAATTAGGTTTCTGCCTGGGTGTAGATCTTTTAATTTTTAGGGATTGTGCTTTTTTTTCCCTTCATTTCTGGTGCTGGTAGTGGTTTGTGCTAAAATGCGCCTGGTGCGTGTGGGTGACGTTAGCGCAGGTGATCAGGTCTGCAGATGCCACTGCAGGCCTTTGGGGAACGGTGCACCGAGTGCTAAAGTACGCTGCACGCATTTGGCGCACGATTAGATTCTAATCTTAGCTCCTTTAATTAATAAAATACAGTATAGATTTGTTTATAAATATTAGGTCAGTGAGTGATTAGTTGTCAACTGCTGTGGTGTACTGAACATGTGAGGGCCTGCTTTTTTATGTTAGTACGAATTCGGGGAGCGGTGATACGATTACATAATTTGAGAATGTGATTTTACCCTTTGAAGCCCGCGTACCTCAAAAGATTCCTTTCCTTTTTCCTCACTGTCAGTCATTAATTAATATTGAGAAATTTTTTGGTTAAATTCTTATCCATGATTTTTTTTTTTTTAAACGAACAAATTCTTATCCATGTTAAAAGAATTTAACTGACCAATAAAATCCATACACTTGTTTACCTAAATCCCATCAATGTGATCTTACTCACACTAAATCCATAACTGGGTGGTTTAAATTTTTATATATGGTACTTGCAGTTAATTAATCCCTTCGTTTTGTAATTTTCGTTCTATTGAATTTTGTTTTAAATTAATTATTGTTTTTGCTATTTCTCCACTTTATTTAAATTTACCCCCAAAAATATATATCCCTAAAATCTCTCTCTAAAATATCTCTTATTAAATGAAGAATATACTTTTGACAAAAATCTAGTATGTTATGTAATTTTATACAAACTCTAAGACGATCATTAATATGAAACTGAGGGAGTATATTGGAACCATTTACAACCACATATACTAATTACCCACAGGAGAATATATGTGTAATAAATGAATTCATGCATAATCGATTTATATATGTGTGTGTATATATATGTATTTTTTAATTCAATTGATTTTCTATTTCATCACTCGTGAAAATTAATTTGGTTCAAGACAACCCACATGCTTAATAAATAAAAAATTATTATTATCATTATTAAGTCTAACTACAAATAATATATGTGAATATAATAATATCTGCCAACTTGCCAATCCGACAACTAAATATTCGAATAACAAGGGATGAACCTTACCAATGTTCTTGCATTCGTGGGGCTGTCTATCTATCTACAATACCCTTCTTTTTGCAGTATTAGCACATGCTGAGTATATTCAATGGTTAAATGTTCTTAAAAATTAAATGCACACACCCAAAGGTTCTTGTTTGAAAGATCAAAGATGGGGACTCTGTTTATTTTTGATCTTTCATTAAATTATCAATAATGCATGCTGACCATACACCATGGCTTAATGTTCCTTAAAGCCCTTTTGTGGTGTCTGTTATCATGGTTTTCTGCTTCCTCTTAACCGTTTCGATCTTTTGCAGGGTTGCAGACCCTTGGAACGCATGGATATAATGGGTTCAGCTGCAGTAAGCCCATGTTCATCATATCAACCAAGCCCAGGAGCCTCTTTTAATCCAAGTCCTGCATCGTCTTCTTTCGCAAGCCCCGTCTCATCCCATTATGCCCCCAATGCTACCAATTCTGCTGACCCCAACTCCCTTATCCCCTGGCTAAAAAACCTCTCGTCTGGCTCAATACCAGCTTCTTCTAAGCTTCCCCACCAACTTTACATCCCGGGTGGTTCTATAAGTGCTCCAGTTACACCCCCACTGAGCTCACCCACTGCACGCACTCCCAGAATGCAGGGAAATTGGGACAACCCTACAAACGGGTCTGCCTGGTGTGGACAAAATTACCCGTTTTTACCATCGTCTACCCCTCAAAGTCCTGGTCTACAGACTCCACCCGATTCAGGATGGCTTTCTGGTGCTCAGACACCTCAGGATGGGTGTTCTTCTCCTACATTCAGCCTTGTGTCAGCAAATCCATTTGGTTTCAAGGAACCATTGTCGAATGGAGGGTCTCGTATGTGGACCCCGGGTCAAAGTGGCACATGCTCTCCAGCTATTACAGCGGGGTTTGACCAGACGGCTGATGTTCCGATGTCGGATGCTATAGCTGCTGAGTTTGCATTCGGCAATAATCACATGGGGTTGGTGAAACCATGGGAAGGCGAGAGAATACATGATGAGTGTGTTCCTGATGACCTTGAGCTCACTCTTGGGAATTCTAGCACCAGGTATTTTATAAAAACCTTCGTTTTTCCCAAGTTGTTCGAAAAGAGACAATAGTCTCTGTGAATTATTCTGATGTATTTCAACTAATTATGGGATATGCTGAATTTCAGGTGATGACACTGATGAGGTGGTAGAAGAAAGTGCTTTACTATTTATAAAACAAAACAAAAAAAAATTCTCTTAAGATGCTATCGCGGCTGCTTCACATTGTTGTACTACTAAACGAGCCAATCTTTCTGCCGTCCGGATGCGCTGATGAAGCAGCAAAAGTTGGGATCGGAATTTCCCTTCTCCTTTTATTTTTTAATTATCCAGAAGTTCTTCTCTTTCTTCCATTATGCCGTACAAGGATACAAAGGATAAAGTATAAATAGCTCCTGTAGTAGGCTCTGCAGATTTTTAGAAGATTTGGTTCTCATATTTTTAACTGCAAATTCTTTTTATTCTTTTATGTTAAATAGTGATCCTTCTGCTTGCGTGTTCTGTGATTTTTGTAACTGAAATGTAGTTTGGATGTTTAAAGATATAAATTTTGTTATTATTAAGCACATTATCTATACCAGCATCTGATGTTTAAAGACCAGCATCTCTATTTCTTTTTTAGCGAATACATTTTTTATTTATATTATTAAGCACATTATCTATCACTTAAAACAAATGTTGTTTCAAAATGATATTCCAGCCCCAAAAAAATATACATATGCCTGTATTATCCGTCCAGTTATGTTCCCTTCAATGCTTTCCTCGGTATTCGCCTATCCAAAAATTTAAAGAAAACAGAAAACTCGAATCACAGAAACTGTGTTTATAGGGATTAAAAACACTTGTCTTTATGTACACCGTCACCACGAGCAATTTACAAATTGATTGTATGCAACAATTGACATGAATAGTTTCGAGCTGTTCAGTTTTGTACAATAATTGAGTATATACAACGGAAGAATGAAGAGGATAATACAAAGTGATCCAGTTTCAATTTACAAATTAAAATCCTTGTTTTAGGTCATATGAACAATCCATTTCTTTTAATCAAGATAAGTGTTAACCTTTCCACCAGAATCCACCTGCAGAAACAAGTCTCCCAGTGCTCGATATAGAGTAGCTGCAGCCGGTGGCTGAGGCAACGAACCAAGAAGGATTTCCAAGGAATCTAGCGATTGGCTACCATAAAATCTGGAATTCTCTCGAGCACGAGTAGTAACTACACTCCCTTCTAGAGAGCACCCAATAAATGCACCTGAATTGCAAATTACAACAAAAATTTTCCATTTAGCTTAGTTGAATGTTTTTGTGTAAAATATAGCCTAGTGAAAAATAACACTCTATTGATTTTACATCAAATCATGCGATACTGAAAATGCTGTAATAATATTTTATTTTAGTGTAGGCCAGGTAGAAGATAACCTTTACTGCAGCTATATGTATAACAAGCAGCCAGTCCAGAGGTACCAGCTCTCAAATCAGCCTCTGCAGTACGTCCTATGATTCCTACAGCAGCACTCAAACCAGCTCCAACAGAGAAATGTGCATCATGACAGAAGGTTCTCACTGCATCGTATGTTCTCAATACGATGATGAAGTCAATCAGTTCTCCACCAGCCTGTAGATGAATATACAAGTTATTAAACTGAAGTAACACTTGCATGCACCAGATTCACAGTGCAACTGGTGCACAAATACTGTTCAGAGAAAACCAATAATACTGACCAACTAATACTGTTCAGTGAAGCCAACTAATACTTCTTTTAAAAATAAAAAAAACCCAGCTGCACGGTGCAACCGGTGTATACGAGAAGTTGCCATTGAACTATCATATAATAAACTCAAAAAATGAAGCAAGGAATACGGAACAGAAAACCAGGAAACTTCTAGAAGCTCCACTATTGTTATCAAATGGTGGAAATGACTTTAAATAAAAAACAACCACTACTTCTATAACATTTTGAAGAAATATGCAACCACTAAAATCTTGTACAATCACATAATTGATAACATTCTCAAGAATTAAACAAAATTCTTGCAAGCAATAATCAAGTTCACCTGTGCTCCCCAGCCTACACCAAATGAAGAAATGGCAGAGGGTGGAGACCATGATCCATCTTCCCTACGAGCAACCACCACTCCAGTTCCAACATTGTAGGTAACCATCATTCCAACTTTCACAACTGTAAGTATTGCGAGGCCTTTTGCATCTCGTAAAATGGCTTCTGGTATTCTCTTCTCTCGACTGAAATAACCTACCTGAGAAATCACAGAATGCAAGACAAATTCAACTTACATAGATTACAACATTCTCTGAAGAATAACATGATCTACAGAGGACAGCAAGTTAGCTTCCTCCCCCTTCCTAAAATTGAACAATTATGTAGCATCAAGCATCACCATGGACATTTAGATAGGTTAAAGAATTAAATTAGCTAATCTATATCCCATCCATCCATTTTTAACATTATGACCTCCTGACATTCAAATTCACCAATGAAGACATCTTATCTGTGACGATTATTCATTTCCCAACACATCTTACATGCATTATGAGCCAGACAAAGAATTCTCTAGCATTAGTTTTGCAGTTCAAAAGGGAAAGTAACATAATTTAACCACATTTCAACTCTCATGCACAACTTCACCCTAATCTGGATACAATAAGAAAAAAAAAACATTGAGCTTAAAAACTGGCCTCAAATTTAGTACCTTAGAATAACTGCGGATTGTGTTTGCAGCCTTGTAGATCTCATACTCCATTGACTGTCCCCAAGGAAAATTTACCCAGGATCTTAAAGTGCTCAAGTCTGTTAAATCATGTGTTGGAAACTGCGCAGCTCGACTCACTTGATTCATTAAGTATGGCTGTACGGATTCAAGGCGTACACAGCAAACATCACAGACTCTTTGAGGATCTGCAGTACGAAATTTTTCGGGCAATAAGCTCCTTCCCTTGGTACACTCACTGCAAAAGATTCCACCACAAAACCGACAATGATGCCTTGTGCACATGATTGGATGAAACCGCACACTACAGAGCATACAGGAAGAAGCTGTGCTATCAGGCAACCATTTGGGTGGCTCGGATTCCAGAATTTCTCTGGTATTACAGAAATTTGCCTCTGTCAGGGTTTGAGCCATATCCTTCCATGCTTGCTCAATGAACTGAGTTGATGACACCCATGCAATTTGCGCAATATCCCCAGAAGCAATAGCATCCAGCTTTCCACGTGCTACAAGTAACATCTCCACCACCACATCCCACATGGTTAGTTCTTTATCTTCTCCAATGCATTCATTCCAGCCCATATCTGATTCGGGAATGTATCCAACATTTGAGCAGAACCCTCTTGACCATTCCTCACGCTCACGTTCATTCATCGGAGGAACAGAAATAGGTATCCAAGACCCAGTTTCTTCATGCAGAGGTGTGTCATAATAAAAGAACTTGCCCTCTTTGCTATTACTGGTATCAAAATCTCCCTTCCAATGATCAGCTGATGTACTTTGATGCGACGGAGATTCAGAAATGATTATATTGCTTATATGTAGATTCAAAGTATTGCTCTTTTCGCCTTTCTCTACCATGAATGAAGAATCACATCCCTTAGTCCTAGATATTTGTTGACTGATTGGATCTTCTTTCCCAGTATTAGACTCCCCTGCATATTGAGGTAATCCAACACCAGATTCACCAGTATTAGGTGTGTCATGGTTTCTGAGATCACTATTTTCTTGAGTTGAATGCCCTGCCTCGACAGGTAAAGACTCAGGATCAAGTTTTTCAGTATTGGGCATAAATTGGTGCACCGAGTCTCTCACCTTATCAAGGGCTTCGGTTGGACTTTGAGCCGATTCAACATGACACTTTCCTGAGTCACCATACAGGGTCACAGGATTCACTTTTGCATGATTCTCCTTCCATGTTTCCTCAAAATAACAGTCAGAAACTGATTCTTGAGCTTCAATCATGGAGCTTCTGCAACTAGAGATACTCTCCCCATGGTTTTTAAATGATTCATGATCTTTTGTTACACAGGAATCCATTCCTTGGCATATAAAACAAGCACCGGATTCAGTAGATAATACCACTTTTGAGGAGGGGGGGGGGGACCACAATCCTAATATCAGCAAAATGGCATCAGTCACAGGCAAAATGTAAAGGATGATACTTCCAAAGAATTTAAATGTTGCTTATACAATGTCGGGAATTAGTCATTTACTATATTAAGAAAACAAGTAAGTGATGCATAATGGAAGTCCAAACATTCTAAAACATAGAATCTGGTGGAGGAAGACTTCAGACACTTTGATCAGCAAGTTTAGAAAGAATCATTTACAGAGAGAGGGAGAGAGAAAATACCCAAAAGAAAGGGGAAAAAAGTGAAGCAGGAGACGCTGCAAATACAACAATGAACAATATTCATATATAAGCAAATCTCATAACAAGACTGTGGGTGAGATATAGCACTATATCAGTGACGAGAATTGGGGGAAAACTCTTACTGAATATAACGACTGTAACAAGAATTTTGCCTCAATCTCCTTTCCAATATATTTAGTACTCATGAAAAACAAGCTATTATTATTTATTGTTTGGTTCGATATCATCTTCATAGGCAGTACTAACATAATCGAAAGTAATAACAAGAAGAAAAACCAAACAAAACTAAGTAAACAGCCCCTGTTAATCAAACGTATATTTAGTACTAAGCTACCATAGCCTAAATTAAAATCCAGTACCAAAGTCAAAAAATCACAATTCACAAACTAACCAATCAGCCAATTCATACCAGAAAATCAAAGGTGCACAAAGCCGGTGATTGCAAATCCCAAAACCCTGGTTTTCAAAGGCTCGATTTCAGGTTCAGATTAACATCGGAACCCGATCAACAAGAAATTCAAGAAAGCTTCAGCTCCTATTTGAACTAATTTTCTTTATAGGTCTTGGTAATATATGCACACGAAATTGAAATTTTAATGCCTAATAAATGAAAAGCAGAAGAACTCGCAAATCCGTTCGCAATCGGAATTTATCACGTCGGTGCCGTGGCCTAGACAGCTAACTATGGTTTTTTATGCATTTTATAGTTGGGCCAAACAACAATTGAATGATTTTTATAACTACTAGTCCATCAACAATTGGCCCATTAGCTAAGTTGGGTGGTGACATTTATATTTCAAAGATAAATAATTTACAAAATATAAAACAACTGGCTCATTAGCTCAGCTGGTAAGAGCGTAGTGCTAATAACGCGAAGGTCGCAGGTTCGAGACCTGCATATGGGCCAATTTATTTTCCAATTTCGTCCTTTGAATTTGTTAAAATTAAAATAACAAAACTAAATCCAAATGAGAATTCTTTTGTTTTTGCCCTTTTTCTTTTTGAATTTTTTTCTCTTTTGAATTTCATAAAATTATTTTCCAATTTCGTCCTTTGAATTTGTTAAAATTAAAATAACATTTATTTTCCAATTTCGTCCTTTATTAAAATTTAAAACTAAATCAAATAAACATTTTTGCCCTTTTTCTTTTTGAATTTTTTTCTCTTTTGAATTTCATAAAATTAATAAACTAGATTTGTTTATTAATTTAACACCCATAAACATATATTTGCACAACTACCTAAAGAAGGTATTTTTTGTAAATGAAATTATATATCGGATGAAATAAGTTATTTATACAATTCATAATATCTGTACATATAGGTGGTATGGTCTCTTGTATCATTATATCATTTGAATCACAAAATGATCTGTAGTTTACTGATTTTCTACAGTCATTTAATATTGTAACAAACGATGAATAAAAATCCTTTCGCATACACAACTTCATTCATATACATGAAATAGGAGTTTCTATAAATACTTGGTGTCCAGAAACACCACCTTTTCATTTAGACATTTTTACAAAACGTTGATGTTCTAATAAAGAGTAAAAATTACAATAAAATCAACCAAAAAATGCACAATACAGAACTAAATTAATTTTTTATGGTTTGAGAGGTCCAAACTCACATAAAAAGAAGAATTTAATATAGGATATATAATTTTTTAATTAATTGTTATTACTATTTCTTTTACAAAAATTCCAAATTGCTCCTACACAAATTATATGTATAAAAATAAGATTTCATAAAGAATCGTTTGTCAATATTTGTGATATTATATTAATTTTAATAAAAATATAATTTTTTTTAAAAATTTTATTTGGCATATGTAAAAAAATAAAAAATATTGAAGATTTTCTTAAAAAAAAAAAACGATACAAGATTTTATTTCCTAATTTAATAGAGGTAGCACGTGAGCTATGAGCCTTGTTTTGCATGTGATCGTATTCAATGTATGATAGTGTCAAGTTTAGTAAGTTAGAAAAATGAGTTGAAATGAGTGAAATAAGTCAAATAATCTAAATTTATGGTATAAAATTAGGGGGTGTATTGGTTGTGGAGTTTATAGATTTTTTTTAGACTTTTAAAGTTTAGGGGTATTCAATCCGGATTTTCAAAAGTCTTTAAAAATTTTGAGGTATTTAATACGAATTTTAAAAAGTCTTAAAAAATATCTAGGTATTCAACAGTCTATGAATTTTAATACTCCATGGATTTTTTTTTATTCTCTTCCAAAAATATAAATAGATTTCAATCTCCAAAATCTCTTCTAACCACCAGAGATTTCTACATATTCTCTTAGAGAACTCTGAAGACGAAATATCAAAAAAAAAAAACATTCGTTGTTCTCCTGCCATCGCCGCCCTTCACTAAACTAATCGTGTTCAATCAAGGCAAGTCTTCAAAATCATCAGGTTACAATGTCAAAAAAGAGATGCGTATTTCAGAGATATTTTCAACCTTGTTTATGGTTGTGCAAAATGATGGCTTTGGGTTGGAAAATTGGGGTGACGGTTACGAAGTAGTGTTGGAGCAAAGCCCATCAACATCTAGTGTCAGAGATCAACAGTCTCGAAGAATCACTTCCCTTGATTGAACACTATTAGTTTAGTGAAGCTGGTCAGCTGTTTGAATTATAATATGAGTCAACAACTTTTCGGTCCAAAACGAGCACTTATAGTATAATAGGTCCAACCAATTTATTTTAATTTAATTTAGTAATATAGGTCCAAAATTAGTAGAAAAAATCATAAATACCCCTCATTTTGTAAACCCCATTTGCCTTTCTCTCTCTCTCCAAGTTTGACAGTCAGCTTTTTACCTTTCCCATGTATCAAGAATTATTATTATACTCCACCTCCCTCTCTCAATTATTACAAAATACAGCAATTCGAAAGCATTTTTAAAAAATAGAAGGTAATAATTTGGAAGATATGGATTTTTCATTCACAAATTCCAGAAACTTTCGTGTGATATTTTTTTATTTCTTGTTCATTCCCAGTTTGAAAATATAAAAAATAGAGTAATTATTGTAATTTACACACCTAAATCTAAAAAATTAAATTCATTCTTAAAAAAAAACCCAGAAACCCAGATACACGTCTTCCACACATGAACGAGTTCATAAAAATACACAAACACATTCACGAGTTCATGTATAGATTCATCAATTGATGAACATATGCATCTCTATTTCCAGATCCAGGTCTTCCAACTCCAGCCCAAATTCAAAAAAATTTACCAGAAATCAACGCGAATTGACGCCTCAACATATTCATCATCAAATTCAGAAGACCCAAACAATTTCATCACAAAAAAATTCAAACAGTTTCATAAAAAAAATTCAACACAAACAAAACACATTGTGAAAGGGAGTACTTCTTTCAACAAACAAAAGATATATCAACAAATAAAAGAAACAAAACACACAAGAAAATCAAAATTCCAAATAAAAAAATATGAACATTCTGGGTTTTTACATGTTTCTTCGTCTTTGCTGCTTCGCCGGAGAACGACGACTCAGACCGGCGCCGCTACGAGTGATGGTTGCACTGCAAGGTTTCCGCCTAGATCTGATCGTCGTCGCCACCACAGCGGCCAAAAGCACAAATCTGAACGCTAAGATCTACAGCTGCGGCGGCGTGGGGGTTGTTCGTCGCGGCAGTGACGGGCGCAGATCTTCTCCGTTGTCGTCTGTGTGGTTGGGTTCATAGATATGTTTGTAGATCTTCATCTTCGTTGCTTCACCCTAAATTCACCGACGTCGTCTTCCCCATAAATCCACCGCCATCTTCTACACCCTAGAACAGATGGAGACGGCGACGGCGACGGCAGAGGCATCTTGCAGTGGTGGTCGAATGGTGATTTTGGGTAGAGAGAAGGTTGAGAGAATTTAGAGAGAGAGAGGGGAGAGAGAAATGAGAGATTTAATTGGGGGCCGGTTGATTTAATGGGAAAGGGGGTAGTTTAGGGTTTTTGGATTGTGTTTTGGACCTGGTAGTATTTTTTAAAAAAAGTTGGACCTCGGAGTACTCATGTGGGCTGGATTGGACCTGAGAGTACTTATTTCTTATAATATTTGTTCTCATTGTTTGGCCAATATAGCTTCTTTTTTTTAAATATAGAAATTTTGTGTAAATTGAATTTGATATTTTGGTATTTTTTTTCTAAATAATTTGGATAACTCATGTAAATTAATAAAAAAAAAAAATATTTCATGATCTTATCAAGTCTATGAAAATCCATGTAAATCAATAATAAAAAAAGGTCAGTCAAACTCTGCATGAAGTCTATGAATTTTCTAAATTCACAAACTTTTTAAAGTTAAAAAAAATTCAATAAAATCTCAATTGAATACACCCCCTTAGTTCATGCGAGATCAACTCCTAAAATAAATAAAAAATAATTTTTTATTTACTATTGTATATGGGTTCATTTTTATGAGTCTCTAACTCTCTTATAAAGTTGATTAAGGTTTATTTTATTTAGGCACGTGACGTAAATTAATTAAAGTTCATTAATTCTTTTTAGGTTGTTCTTAAATAAAATAAAAAAAATATTTGGGCCAATACACGTGCTTAATGGGCTGGAGACGGCCCTTTATTATCTGTAGCCCTAAGGATACGTGCATAATGGGCTGGCGACGGCCCTTTATTATCTGTAGCCCAAAGGCCACCTGCATAATGGGCTGTCAACGGCTCTTTTCTAGCTGTAGCCCAAAGAACACGTGTATAATGTACAGTCAACGCCTCTTTTCTATCTGTAGCCCAAAGCGCACGCGGTGTTATTTTCTCTCAATAATCAATATATGTAGGAGCATTATAAATTAGTTGGCCGATAAAATTCCCAATTAACGTCTCCCGTTTCCAATTAGGGTTTGGGCTTCCCTTATAATTGAGAAGTGAGAACCCACCCTTTCAATTCTTTGATAAATCGCTTCTGTTGTTCAAGCGCTTTTGTTTTGAAAAATATTTTAGCGTGAAACCGGAGACTGTGGAAGAGTTCTGGTATGATTTCTGTATCAGCAGCCATTAGCATTAATTATTTTTCATGAGAAAATGAAGATGGAGTTTTATTGTATTTATACCATTACCCGAGAATTCAGGTTAGTGCAAGTGTTGTATAATCGTATTCTGGCTTGGCAGTTGTAAGAATTTGTATCAATATGGATTGTGATTGTGGTTGTAGTTGTAGTTGTGCGTAGTTGTTGTTATGTGACTTAAGAATTAAGAATTGTTCTAATTTTATGTTTTATCCTGCCGATCATACTGCTCTGACATTTATATGGGTTTTGTGCCTTGTCTTTCTCATAGTAGAGGAATATATCCTTTTCAACAAGTGTATGGGCTAACTGTTTGCGTGATCCTCCACAAATTATTTACTGAATATGTAGTTATTCAATAGGATTGATATGGATTCACAGGCATGCTTTACTGACCACAATCGTAACCTTCACATAAAAATCATTAGGAAGAAATAAATTTAATTGCATTAATTTTCTGTTGCTAATATCTTTGTTTAAAATCCATGTACTTACTAATATGAGTTTGCAGGGTGCTAATCATCATCATGCACATGTCCCCTTCCGAATTCTTTTCTCCAGCGTTATACCCTCTGAGAGTCACATTGTTGCAGAAGCTGAAAAGAAAGGTTGGGATATAGGTAGGTTTTTTAAAACATTGTGTTTCTTTAAAACATCTTGCTTGATCCTTTCTTGATTCCTTTGGATTTTATATTATACACTATTTGGTCTGACAAGCTTCATTGATATTTGAAGTTTTTTTTAAATTTGGATTTAGAAACTCTCTGGTCCCTCATCTAGCAAAGCAGTAATAGCAATGAAGACTTCTGGGATAGTACTGGTGTCTGGTGTTGGCAGAAGAGCGGGTGGATCTCTTACTCAAAAAAGGGCTAATTGTTCGTTCATTAGTACTTTATGTTTATATACATATGATATGAGTTCAATTTATTTTCTTGGATAAATTGACTAATGAAGTAAAGTAAAGAACAAATATTATAAACTGAAATGTGTCTAAAGATATCTTGAATTTTATCATATTTTTTGATGCAGTTGGCACTTTCAGGTCAGGAATGAAGAATGCTTGGTCAAGATGTTGAGATAGCAGCTCCAGGTCTAATGTGAGAACATTTCTACCTTGATGTTTGTGTGCTTCTCGTTTCCATATCTACTAGCAACACATCGTTAGGATATATTTTCTTGCATATTGTGTGCTATTAATGGTAAATTTTGCATGTGATTTGAATAGAATATAATGATTTGTGAAATTTATTTTTGCCAGTTCTCTTTTAGAAGCATGCTGATTTTAATATTTTCATAAAATAATAAGTTTATCGCTTGTCAACAGGGAAATAAGTTAATATTTCTTCATTTCCAACCAGAATGGAACTATAAGTTTTTGTTATGTTTATGTTTTAAGATCTCAAACCTGATGGTTTAGTCACATACACTAATCCTAGTGAGTTTTTTTTTTTTTTTTTTTTAAATCTCCTATGTGGTGGTAACTCCTTATTTCCTTTTGTACATCAAAACAAGAAATTCAGGATTTATGGAATAATACTGCAGCTTATGTTCAGCACATTCGAGTATGATTACTTGAAAATATTGATCCTCTTAAGGCGTGTAGCTCCATCATAAAGGTGCTTCAGTTCTGGATTTATTGAACAGTCAAAAGATTCATATAACATGCTTTTTTTAACGACCTTTAACTTCTCTATATTAGTGTATCGGCAATATGCCTATCTTGGTTAGTGTTTGTTATGGAAGCTGGCTATTGATATATAAGGTCACGTATGGCTGAAATAATTTCTTGTATCCATAGATTATCCTAATATGTATCTTTTCTGTTAACTGCTCATGATTTTCCTCAGATACATATCTGCCAGGGCTCTAGGAGTCATCTTTCTAAGAAATGTTTTTATGAACTAATTTATTTGTCAGATTGTTGGAGATATTACAAAAGCAAGCACATTGGTACCCTAATACTTTAAAGGAGTAAGAATGGTGATTAATGCCATTTCAGTCATTGTTGGCCCGAAGGAAGGGGATACTTCAGATAGGGCCAAATATAGTCGGGTATTTATGAAAGAATTTGCTTCTTTTGCATTCTATGCTCAATTTACTTTTGTAATATATTTCTTAAAATTTTGTGTCTGTTGCTCTCGGACTGATGTCTAGTTTTCAACTGTTTCTTTTTATGCAGGAATCATGTTTTTTGAACCTGAGGTTGGTATTAAGTGACTCAAACTCTATCTTCTTCTTTTACCAGCTTTTTATGATGATGCCTTTTTCGATTGACTGTGGCTATTCATTTGATTGGTGAAAACAGATTAAAATTGATTCCCCCGAGATGGACGAGTTCATTGGGGCGAAAAAATTGACCACTACTGTTAAGGAAAGAGTTGGACTTCGTAATGTGAAACTGATGTTTGGATTCGATGATATGGTCTTCATTTTAGGTTGGGATAATATACACTTGAATGCTAATCGTCTGATATTGGTTATTGTCAAGTCAATTTCTTAGGAATATTTTCTGATAGGATGTTTATAAATATTGCTGCTCAAGAATTATACATCTCCATGCTTCCATTACAGCATTTTTATGTTCATTTGAAGACAACTTAACTAAGCCTCATTCAGTGCTTCTTTATCTAAAGTAGTTTTTGTGTTCTATTAAACTCTGTGTCTAAATCTCAAGACTAATTCCTCAAGGTCTTTTTAATTAATTGCTGTTTTCCACTAAGCTTTTGAAATTTCTAGCTAATGGAGACAATCACTATATTGTGTTTTTTATAGCGCTGAAAATAGAACAGTTATACAAAATGTGAGTTATGGAGTCTGAATTTTTCTGCAGGATTTTGTTGTTCCAGAAGATCTATCTGCATATGATGGTCTTGAGTTGCGCATTAAAGGTAATGGCCGTCCATATAAATTCATGGTTCGAATTAGCCATGATTGGGATGACGCTAGAAAAGGACCAATGGCTATCGGTTAGTATTTTTTTTTACTTCCCTCAATTTAAAACCACTGAATAACCAGTGAGTCTTTAAATATAAATTGAACTCTTCAAGTTCTGTTTATAGGTTTCAGGTTCGCCTGCCTTTCTCCTCCTTGAGGCCTATATTTCGAGCACGAACAATGTCTGATGCTCCGCCATTCTATCCCAGTTAAATTATATCTTTACAGGCATGTTTCCATGATTTTTTTTAAAGCAACTCTGATCCCCTTGATTTTTGTATTTTATGTTGATATGGAATAATACTGCAGCTTATGGTCAGCAAGTTCGAGTATGATTACTTTTGTGGAAGGTCCATTCCAGCTTCCAATATCAAGCATACGAGCTTACTTAAAGGAGCAATCACTCCCAGGTTCAATCGTACAACAATTAAATATTGCACCTGAAAAGTTGAGTTATACTATTTTGTGGCTTCTCTTTCATTGTGTTCATACTCTTGCAGGTTTGTGCATGTGGGCTCTTCAGGGGTCACTAGCCTGATAAACCAGGTCATCATTTGAGCAAGCTGTCCGCCTGAAAAAGGAAGTGGATTTCATTCTCATGTAATATTGGGGTTCTCCACCAAAGGTTTTATCCATATTTAACTGCTTACGTCATGTTTACTACAGCTAAAGTTTCATCCTTTTACTTATGAATCATCACTAAGGGAGGATTTGATCAGGAAGAGCGCTATTCAATATACAATTTGGCTCGATATGTAACTTTAGAAAGCCCTTGTGCATGTGACAAGACATTTAAATCTGTTTAACAGTCATTGCATTGTCTCTAAATTTGGTGCACTATGTTTGAGTTTAAGAAAGGGTAAGTGTATGTATCTTGAAGCTAATTGCATCTGTTTTGTGATTTTTCCTGATTCAAAGAATATTTTGTTTTGGAGAGATATTCCAAGATCTTTTATCTTTTTTTGTTGAGTGCAAATAGCGAAATGCAATTAAAGGATAGAAACTAGTATCTTGGTTGGAATTCTGTGAGAACTTTGGAACTGAAAATATGCTAAGACAGTACTCTTCACTTGCATTAAGAGACTAAACTGTAAATCAAAGTAGAAGAAGTTGCTGTTTGTTTGTTTGTTGCATAGATCAGCTTCATATATACACACACACACAGAGTTTAGAACAGCTTGAAATTATTTTAGTTTCTGCAACAAATGTAATATGTAGTTACTTCAATGCTTGTGTACATGTGCCTTTCCATTTCTTCATTAATACTCCCTCCGTCCCAAAAGACTTAGCACACTTTCCTTTTTGGTATGTCCCATAAGACTTTGCACACCAAGAAAAGACACTTATTACCCCCCATACACACTTACTACCCCCATAAAGCAACTTTTTTTAATCTCTGCACCGAAAAGTTGGCGCAGAGTCTTACGGGGCGGAGGGAGTATTGCTTAGAATAAAATTGTATCTCTTCTCAGTAAAAAAGCTGCTCATATGTGCAGTTTAAGAGTGTCATTACATTCAGCAAACCATATACTATAGATCTGGAAAGAAAGCTTGGAGCAAACTACTGTTTCTACTTAAATCTAAGCATGGTGAGTTAGTTTAAGTAAGCTACTTTATGTTGGTTTGGAGTATCGTGGTAAATGTCATTTGGAAATGCACTTGATAGCTGAGTCTCTTGCATTATTAACACTATTATTATTAATTATTATTATTAATTATCATGTAGCTTCAATTATTGGAGTTGACATAGTCAATTTATCATGGAAGGAAGTCGTGAAACCTTCAGAAACATCAGCTGATGCTGCCACTAGGTACGTTACCCGACTCATTTTTCTATGGTGGAAAATTAGATGTTCAAAGATAAATTTTATTCTCTGATCAAATTTTGGATAATAACTTCAGGGGAAAATGAATTTTTAATAAACTCCACACATTAACTTTTCCGAACTTTTATCATCCTTACAGACTTACAGTAATAAATTTTAGAAAGTTTTGATGTTCTTTTCTGATGGTAGTTCCAAAAGTTCTAGATTAAATCTTTGTTTAATCCTTTTGGCAATATATTGCATGATTATGCATGAGTGATGAAATAATGTGAAGTGGTTTTAATTAGGAAATTGTAAATATCAAATAAAGATTATTGAAACTTTTAAAGCCACTTTGATAATATGATATATACTTCAAATACTTGGATAATAGTTACATTCCATCAGGGAGAGGCCTCGAGTACCCTTATTCATACGGTCATACCCCAAATTATAATATTTTTTAATTTATTTATTCTATTAATTTTCATATATGGTGTTTATTGCCTAAACATAACCTTTCTATGTATGGTAATTTATGATAGACATCACTGTGCACATAGATAAAAAAGGAGTCGTTGACGCGCCAATTGCAGCCTTAAAGCAACCACTTGAAACTCCATGAATCATGGGATCTTGTCCATCACTTTTTCTTTTAAAAAGAAATTTGTAAAGCTTCTTTATAACGAATAGCTAGCAAGAATTCTTTGGACATGGAAAATGTGCAAGAAACCCGTGTGAAAACGTTGGGTTACAAGAATATTAACAGTTACTTTCTGAACTATAGACTAATTAATAAATGTAATTAATTGATTCAACAGTTGAATTTGATGATCCACTCAGTTAATGTGGGTTTTTGCATGCGGGTTGAATTTAGGTTGCATGAACGATGTATATAGAGAGATTGACTAATTATACTTTTGCATCTAATAATAGTGGTGTGGCTTGATTTTTATGAGCACCATTGTTGCACTAATTTCCTTTTTAGTTAACTGGTAATTATGATGAGCTTCTCGATGCTTGAGTGCGTGTGAAATCATTGACCAAGTAATACTGAAATTTATGTATAAGTCTTGGATTTCATTTATAGCCGGCTGACACAAAAAGACATCTTCCTTAATAGATCTTCATTTTTACTGTTAAAAAAAAAAAAAAAGTTTTGGACCTACCATAACAACTAGCTAGCATTTTTTTCACCCATTTCAGTATATTAATGAAGACTAGGTCTCCTACTTTAACTATGAAACGTGAAATTTGTGTCAAGAAAATAAGTGGCATGTTTTAGTAAAATATGTTGTATATTTATATTTGAATTGTACAGTGCACTTTGTGTATATAAATCATTTTCATTGATGAATGTTGTTATGTTGGTCTCCTATTCATATTATTTGTGAACTATTGCATAATGATACGACTTCTTAATTACATGACTGCATCAACTTGGTTCACATTTAATTTATATTTCAACGTTGTGGACCAGCATGTCCCATATGTATGTAGTAAATGCCGGAAATTGGTTCAATTTCTTAGATTTGACTATTCTAATTTCACTTGGGAGGCTTGGATCATTCCCATGAGGTAGGAAAATAAACTAATTCATTACATTCTTCATCTCTAATGTAACTAATGTATCTTTTATTCCATTCACATTCCAGCTTAATTATTAATCCGTCATAAAATTTTAGTCTCAACATAATTAACGGCAATTTTTGAGTTCAAGTAAGGTAATAGGAGCAGATAAGATTTCAGATGAGACGAGTAAAAATTGCTTCTAAAATAATAAATCAATGAAAGCATTAAGAAGTTGTAATTAAAAATAAATATAAATATCATAGGCACTAAGAATTAAATACATATATTTGGTAGACATAATACTACCTATTTAATTTTATCCTAACTAACAACATTAGCAAACGTACTACAAGGCTAATTTGAACACAGAAAGAGGAACCCTTTATATATCGATCAAAATTTGTTGAGTTCGGGTTGTAACTTATTTTTCAGAAAGTGAAGGGACCAAGTAAATCCAGAAAAAAGAACCAAATTACAAATTAGAATTGGGAACTCTTGTAAATAAAAAAATTGGTTTTTTTTTTTTGTTTTTTACATATAAACTTAAAAATATTAGAATTCCAATTGGGGCGTCCCGACCACTTAAATTAATCCCTAATATCAGGTTGATTTGGGTGGATGCGGATGTGTCTAAATTAAGTTAAATATTAATCAACAATTACGTACTATATAAAAGAGTACTTGGTCAAATTAAGGTTTGCTTAAGCAAGCTGGAATTTAATCAGCAGAAAAAGATTAATTAAAGCGGTTGGTTGCCAAATATGTAGAAATATTCTTATAATGGAAATTGATAGTATTATTTTGATCGTATGAGATTGATAAGATTATTTTCATTTTCATTTTCTTTTTGTGACTTTGTGAGAATTTTGGTCTAGATCTGAGATCTGATCTGGTAATACAGTTAATATTATCTAATTAGGTTCTACAGTTAATTAAAGTGTGTTTGTCTTTTATTAGGAAAAACTAGCTGTACACCGGCCGTGTCTCGTAGCATAATATGGATTCTAGTTTCATAATTCTCTAATTTGTATTTTACTAAATGCATGATATTTATTAATAAAAACATAAATATAGTTTTGAAAGTTTTATTTTCCTCTTGAGTCACTTTCTTTTCTAAAATAATTAAACTCATCGATGTGAAAAACATAATGACTACGCGAAAAAGACAAAATATTGTATAGACAAATCAAGGTCATACAAGCTTATGTCTATGTTATTTGGTTTTGGCAATATATATTTGTTTGATAATGAAATAGCATAAATACTGCTATGATTCACGTATATACCATAAACCCTCTTGCCTACCCAGATGAAGATCCTCAAGAAAAGAGCTGGTCCAATGAACATGCATTAAATCATACTCTTTTTTATTTGTATTTGATTTGCTAATTTTGTAAGTCGCTATCCAAAAATATAATTTGAATAACACATAAATTACACCACAGTACTAATGTTATGTGCACTAGTAAAATAAGGTAACATTTCTTAATCGGTGATTACAGGTTATTTTTGGTTGAATTTATAGAAGTTTTTTTTTTTTTTTTGAAAGGTAAAAGGTATAATATTATTAATGGGGTACTCGGGGTACCCAACCCGTATACAGAGAGAAGAAGACCGAAAAAACTGTACAGAACTATGAACCAAACCCGACAACCCAACTATAATTTACAAGGAATACAATAAACTGGTTGCTCACTCCAATCAGTTAAAGATAGAAGTTAGTAGTAGTACAAGTTAAGGTGATGAAAATTAAATTTGGAGTTGGTTAGCAGTTGTGAGGAATTATGTGTGTGTGTTTCCGGTCGGATGCTGCCTGGAGCGACCATCAATGCTCTCTTTGGCTAGACACACTTTTCAACGATATATCCAAAGACAATTATTAAGTCTTAATTATTTATATCCAATTTTTTAAACTGAAAAAATGAAAACCAAAATGGAATAGGGAGGGAGAGGATGATCATAGTCAAATCGGTCCCACCCACCCCACCTCCATAAATTGGCCTTCTTCTCATTGAATCTTGCATTCTTGCTCACTTTAATGTAATAGATTTCAGAGCTAACTAATACTATATCTCTGCAAAACCCCCCAAAACACAATACTCTGTCTTTGTAAAGAAGCATGGGTGAACAGGCATCAAATGGCGTGGCGGTAAGAATTAGTGAGGATGATAATTTGAATCGAAAAACTCTAGATTCATCCCCTCAAGGCTGCTTCTCCATCACTGTACCCTTTATGCAAAAGGTAATTAACATTCATCCTTGGTAATGTGTTATGTGTGTGATCATCTACAATTAGGCGGCTCCATAAATGCGTAACCCGCCTCAATTAATACTCTTTTGCGACTAATTCTCTTAACAGTATTAGTGGTTTTGGCTGAACAGTATTACTTGTTTATGTAGATAATAGCGGAGACGCTGGGAACGTACTTCCTGATATTTGCGGGATGTGGGGCGGTGGTGGTGAACGCCGACAAAGGAAAGGTGGTGACGCTGCCCGGAATAGCCATAGTGTGGGGCCTGGTCGTCATGGTCATGGTCTACTCCGTCGGCCATATGTCCGGCGCACATTTCAATCCCGCCGTTACCCTTGCTTTCGCCTCCTGCAAGAGATTCCCAATGAAACAGGTACCGGGGGCAATTTTGACTTTCTTGCACAAATTTGTCTCTTGGTCTTGGTTGGAATTATTGGCATGAGTGTTAATTCCATGTCTAGCCTTTCCACAATTCACACTATGTTGCCAAAAGTTTAATTAAGTTGGGAATGATTATCTAAATTATGACATTTCTCCTTTCTTTTCTTGTCTGTTAATATTTGTCAAGTCTTACCAAATAGGAACAGACAAGCTCTAATCATGACGCAAAAAAATGATTGTTGTTTGTAATTACAGTCTTAGTTTCTGTAGATATATATTACACGTGCAAATATATAGCTCATGTAGTTTTATATATGCACAGATGGTACAATGGAAATTATAAGTTATGGTATTGAGTTAAGTGTTCAAAATTTCTTTAAACAAAAAATTTGGTGAAACGGTTCATAAACTAAAATAAATTAATACTCACTTCTTTTAATTAATGTGTTAAATATAATATTATTCTCAAATTGTATTATCCTCGATCATGCTACATGTAGGGTTGGTTTCGTAATTAAAGAAGCAAAACTCTTTTGGTTGGTTATGAAATTATTAGCTAGCTGTTACTTATTAGTAGTATCATTTAATAATTCCGTTGTCTTTTATGGAGCTATGGCAATAAGAAAAGGACGGGCTTTTCACCATAAATTCATGACAATCTTTAATGTGCATGATGCATTGTAATATCAGACTGATTCTGCATAAATTAAAATTAAAATATGTTTCATCCAAATACATGTTAATTCGAATTTGGAAAAAAGGATCTCTTAATTTAACTTTCAATTCATTATTTTCTAAAGGTACCAGCATATATTGCAGCTCAAGTAGTGGGGTCCACTTTGGCAAGCGGAACCCTACGATTACTGTTCAGTGGACCCCACGATCATTTTGCCGGAACCCTTCCGCAGGGCACCGACGTGCAATCACTTGTTATGGAATTTATCATCACATTTTACCTTATGTTCGTCATTTCTGGCGTTGCCACGGATAATAGAGCAGTAAGTACACTAATTCTTTTACCCAATTATAGGTCCAAAATTGGGCTCTAAATTAATATGAAAAGACAAAGCTGAGTAGTCCATAGTTTGATTGAGAAATCTAATTTAATATCATTAAAATTGTCGTGATTTGTCTTTTTTTTATAATTCGTCTACGGTGATATTGACTTAATAGATTAATAAATTTAAATGGTTGAGATAAATCGGTGCAGATTGGAGAACTTGCGGGTCTTGCCGTTGGAGCTACCATTTTGCTTAATGTGATGTTTGCGGTGTACGTACGTCTTCATAATATAGTAATTTATTTTTTCTCCCATCAAATTCTGTTTTTGGTCATATCTTTCTCAATTGTAGATATAAATATATAATATGAAGTGGTGAAGCGAACATGATAATAAAATACTATGACCAGCCAGCAAAAATAAAGATATAATTTGTGGGGATATCAATTAAATTAAAGTTATCCAAGATTTGATAGTGATTAAGCGTAAGTTATTTCCTTAAGATCCAGCTGATATGTAGATTAAACTCTGATTTATTTATGAGTGATCCATTAAGGGATGATATTTAATCACATGGCCTGATATTTGATAATAATTAAGTGAGACATACAGATATTATAATAATTCATGCCTTGGCACGCAATAATTTCATTTGCATATATGTTCACATTGTATATGGGATATTCACAAATTGAGACGGATTTAAATTAAAGGTTCTTTCGCCGTCTTATTTGTTAACTCATTAATCTATACTTATTTTTCGTTTTAATTATTTAAGAATTTTAAACTAAGGCGTCTCACATTAAAGTTTGTATTCATAATAATAAAGGGAAAATCGTTTTTCTCGTTCTATAATTTTGCCACTTTTTTTTTTTTTGATCATGTTAACTTTTAAATTTTTTTTTCGTCATGTAACTTACATATTTTTATCATTTTAATTTTTGTTAATAGGACTAAAATCAAAAGGTGGAAAAATTATAGGACAACAAAAAAAATCCCTAACAATAATGCCAATTTTCATAAAATCATATATTAAAAAAATTGAATTACTAGTCGAATTCTTAAATAATTAATTGAAATATTATTTATTATTGTGAGAACAGAGCTGTATCGGGTGAATCGATGAATCCAGCAAGAAGTTTAGGGCCCGCAATAGTGTCAAACAACTACAAGGGCATATGGATCTATTTATTGGGCCCAACTGCCGGGGCCATAGCTGGGGGTTGGGCCTACAATATGGTCAGATTCACGGATAAACCTCTACGAGAAATCACGAAAAGTGCCTCTTTTCTCAGAAATGCTCGAAGCAACTCCAATTGATCAAAGCCCATCTCCCTAACCCTACTGCATATTTTGTGTTTAAGTGTAACTTATATACTCGAAGATAAATATTGAACTGAATGGAATATGAATGAAATAAGTCACGGTTTGAGCAATTTGATTTTAATGGATCTCAATCATACAAATATACATATGTTGTATAAATTGTAACTAGATTGCGGTGCAATTAATAGTAGGCAGCTTATGCTTCTTCTTTTCTATTCTTCAAGCATTTTGTTCTTGTATTACAATTGAGGGAGAGGAAATTGAAATGATATTGATTTATAAGAATAGTGGTATCAGTTTATATCAATTGAAAACATGTTGGTAAGAGTCAAAAAATGACAATGAATCATCAAGACACTTAAAAAGAAGATCACAAGCTGGGGCTTCGACATATACGGTACTGGATATACACATCAAACAATCATCTTCCAAAACTTTGGAATGACCGATTATCTCTGAAAATTATCTCGGCAAAGTGAAGTTTCACATTGTGCTTTCCATTTGCTAAGCAACATCAATAATATGTCAGAGATACAAGAGATCGACGGGCAGTTGTATACAATTCAGAGTCAGCTTGTCTGAGAACGGACACATTTTTTGCTATATAGACCCTTAAAGTTGGGTTAACGTCAAAAGAAGGCTCTGATACTACTCGTTCCCCAGTTATCCTTAGTACGTTCAAACTTTGTTGCACCGATGATCCTTTATCACTTTCGTAAATTGTTTTGTCAATTGTAGTTGTTGTTCCACCACAATTGACATAGAATGAGTAGCAATCTAAAAAAGAAAAGAAAAAAGACATGGTTAGTGCAAGATTCTATTTTATTGGACTGAACTCTGATACCATTATATAACTCATCATCTCTTTGTTTTCTCATATTTATGCTATGTAGATTTCAAGCCTCTAAATCGGAAGAGGAAGATTATTATCTCAACAAGAGCAACTCTGTTGGGTTTATTTATCGTTCTTGCAGTTATTTATTATTGTTGGTGGAACAATGACATTAAAGGCAAGATCTCAAGAGAAAAAGGGCATGAGCACACTACAACTAACACTTTTCTAGTTTTTTAATAAGAGTAAATTTCAACAAGACGTATTTTCATTCAAAAGATATTGGAGTACTATGTGGTGAATATCGTTTTTAGTCTTGCAGAATGTTAGCATAACATGAGAATCATGTTTTCTAATTTAAAACGAGTAGGTGTTGTTGTTTCATCTAGGTATGCCCGTTGATCTAGCCAGGAAAAGAAAAATCTTATGAATAAAATGTCTTTCTTAGATGATGCATTTATGTACCAAATTTCTTTCTAGAATTTAATAGGTTTAAAGATAACTTGAAAAACACACAACCTTAGGTAATGGCTTTGAAGATGCTTATATACCCTTGTTGTTTTAGATTGCAGCTGATATAGTATCTGAAATCAGTTCATTATTGCAGAATTAAGAGGACTGGATTTACGCACATGATTTTTTACGTACATACAAATCAAAGTTGCTACAAATAACTTTGATTCTGCTAACAAATTTGGAGAAGGTGGTTTTGGGTCTATATACAAGGTATGAACTTTGTCTTCTCTTGTGTTAAGCCTCTGCATCTTTATGCCAACACAAGATGAAGCTTCTTTGTCGTATAAGTGCCCTTGTTGTTAATGGCAGGGAACATTATTCGATGGCAGCATCATTGCTGTCAAGTAGCTCTCCACCAACTCAAGTCAAGGGAACCGTGAGTTTGTAAATGAAACTGGCTTAGTCTCTGGATTACAACATCCAAATCTTGTAAAATTGTACGGATGTCCACTGCTAGTGCATGAATACATGATGAACACCAACATTGGTCGAGCTCTATTTGGTGAATGAAGTTATATATACATGCTTTTGTAAATTGTCCGAGTTTCCTTTGTTAAAATGCTCTATTGTACAGGGCCAGAGGAAGGTCAGTTGGAGATGGATTGGCCAAGGAGACAAAAGATTTGTGTTGGCATATCAAAGAGACTTTCCGTTTCTACACGAAGGATCAATTCTGAAACTTGTCCACAGGGACATCAAGTCAAACAATATTCTCTTGATGAAGATCTTAATCCAAAGATTTCCGACTTCGGATTAGCCAAACATTATGAGGAAGACTAACACTCACATCAACACTAGAATTGTTGGACTATGTGAGTTTTCTTCTCACCTATTTTATAAAATGATACAAATTTAGTTAAGATATCCATGTACTATTTGTTCGCTGACTACCTACAGATCTATGAGATTTCCATTTTATTTTGGTACACAATCTTCAATTGGCTGCTTAAGTTTATAATTGAATCATTTTCTTTCAAACTTAACTTGTGTTGACACTTCATGTAATTAACTCTAGTGATGGGAGATTTAGTGCTTCATGCACAATTTCATGTCAATCTAGAGTGTTCCATAGATTAAATGCAACACAATATCCATGACTAGTTTTGCTTAATTTTTTTTTACCCCATCTCACCCAAAAATAAAATAAAAATAAAGGTAATATAGCTCCAAAATATGTACTATGGGATTACTTAATAAATAATGCAAATGTGTACAACTACGGGGTTTGTGGCATTACAATATTTTAATCTTCAAAAATAAGAAAGTACCCAGCTTGATCAAGTTAATAAAGTCAACTAGTGACGACCTTCTCTAGCAAATATAATTAGATGATGAAAAGGACAGTGACAAATTCTTCTACCTTTTCTTTCTTTCATTTTGTTATTTTCTTTACGGATAAGATTGTCTAATTATAATTTTGAAACGAAATAATTTAATTGAATCGAACTTTATGAGAATTGACATGTTTTTGCAACATGGACATACATAAATTTACCATTATATAATATTAAAATTATGACTATAATAAGATATAAAAAAAACCCTTAATATATTAAAATTTATAAGACTTCTTGTTGTTGGTTGAAAAAAATAAGACTTCTTGTTAAGTTACGTACATTCATAATTTAATACGAAATAATATAGATGACTATTTGGACCAGAGGCAAGAATTTATGTCTCTTAATATTCCACAAGAAATTAGATTGAGTATACGCCTATAACAAATTTAATACTACAAAATTTTTGTGTAATCTGACATATTTGACATACTCGTATATTATTAAAAATAAAATCAAATAGTCAAATATGTAATCTTATGAATACACTACAATGTAACCACGTGGTGAATACTGGAGTGAAAATATATATCTAATGCTATGTGTTGAATTTATGTAACATGAATACACGATTTCACCAATTAAGTCTACTTTGGTTGCACTCGGATGAAGAATCTCAAAAATAAATGCATGAAAATTGTTTAATTACATATATATTTTAAATATATATTCCACAAATATTTTTTACTAATATTTTTTTTATCAGGCAAATGGTGACTCGAAACCATGACCTCACCGTATAAGTAGTGATACTCTAATCACTTGAGCTATTTTACTTTCTCTTTTTTATTAATAAACTTAGGGCCTGCTTGGTTTGGGGTAATGAAAGTGGGTAATGGTAATCAGTAATCACTTCTATTGGAGTAGGTCTAGTGTGAAAATTTCCATGTATAAAAATCTATAAAATTGTCCTAAATCAACCATCTACACTCTAAACACTAAATAATGAACCCTAAATTATGACCTATTCAGGCCGAGTGAACCATGAACAACTCAATTTTGTCTTACCTTCACCAATTATAGAATTTAATTGTAAATTAAAGTTTTTTCATGTATGAAAATTTTCATACTAGACTTTGTCATTATATTGATGTTACTTGGTAAATTTGATATATGCACAAATAATGACAATAGAAGTAAGTAATTGATTACCCTCACTTACTCAACTCACCTCACATAATACCCATTGTCCATGTTCTAACTAAGCAACAAAAATACAATCAATATTTTTTAGTAATTGATCCCTCAATGATAACCATTACCATTTCCTGATCATACCAAGCGGGTCCTTAGTATTCTGTCCATCATGAAAACTTTCGATCAAATACTAATAACCTCTATTACTCAATAGATCAATATTATTATTACATCAACCTCTTAATTAGGGATGACAGTAACATGTTTATATTCCATAGACATTATTAGTTTAAAGTTAAAACACCAGATATCAAATTTAGAAAACATTATTTATAGTGTAATTAAGAATTGATTCGATTCTCCAAAAAATAAAATAAAAATATAGGGGTAAAATAAAAGTTCAGACAAAGTCTAGTATGAAAATTTACATACATGATTTTTTTTTTTAATTTACAACCCAATTTTGTAATTGATGAAAATAACACAAAATTAAGTGATTCATGGTTCACCTGATCCAAGTGGCTCATAGTTTACTCAACCCAAATAGATCATAATTTAAAGTTCATTATTTATTATTTAAGATATAAATAATTAATTTAAAACAATTTTATAAATTTTTATACATAAAAATTATCACACCGACGTACTTGAAAGTTCAAAATTTATCTGGGTACACATAGTCACATGGCCACACCACCTGAAACTTGGAAGTGAGCCATTTGCCCGAATCACGACAAATCCAAAAGCTGTTAGGTGAATGGATATTATTTTTGTACTAGTACTTTTTATTCAAACGATGCTAATTGATAAATTATTTTTCGAATTCTTTATTTGAATTTTGTTTGTACTGGTTCAAAACAATTAATGTGGGCTCCAACATATAAAAGAATTTTGAGAGAAATAATTCGGATTGGTAACAACTAACAAATGTCCCGGCAACTGCAAGGGCTAATAATCTTATTTCGGCCCAACTAAATTGGTTCATAATATTTGTATTTTAATGAAATAGCTGTCCTTTTAATAATCAAACTTTCAATTTTTTTAACACTTTCGTATATTTTTTTAAAATAGTTAATTGTTTTTAAGACTTTATTTTGCTTTAAAATATAATTTAAACATGATCATAAATTTATACTCCATATACATTTGATGTGAATGGTCTCGTACCATTTTTGGTCAGAATAACTTTTTAGAAAAGTAGTTATTAATTTTAACCAATTGCAAAAAATACAATTAATGCAATTGGATTCAATTTTAATTTGAATGAACCATCTACACCATAAACACTAAATCATGAATACTAAACCATGAACCACTCGGGCCGATTAAATATCGATCCACGGGACTAGAATGGTGAATATAACCCAATTGATATGCGTTGTCGCATGATTATAGTGTGAAATGATTTGGAAACTTAAAACAAGCAACAATTAACTAAGCAAACAAGTACAAACAATAAACTAGTAAGCAAACAAGTAAAGCAACTAGATTAAAGTGTTTTGTGTTTTGTGAGTGAGAGGTGTTCGGGTGTTGATCCTCGGATGATGTTCGATTAACTATTGCCTAGGTGGTTATCTCTACGTCCGGATACTCCCTAAGAACATCACAATTCATTAGCCTTCACCATACTTGGTAAGCCCATGATCCGATTTCATTAAACTCCTAAGATCGGGATGAAATTCACTCTTTCTCACCCGGGTAATTGCAAAGGAAGGGTCCTCTAACTAACTAACTACTCCCCACCCTTGTGTTCCCACTTGAAACATAGAAATCATTCACATTAATATCTTCATTTTCAATACTAGTGGCTAACTAGTGAATCAATGTGAACTAAGAGAATTCTAATGATCCTACCCAACTCTCGTTGCAATAGGATGTGAATTGACTCAAAATCGGGAATCACACCAATACCTATCCGTCTACCCCCATTTACCCAACTCTCGTTGCAATAAACTAGACAAAACGAACAAGCTAATAGCCCAACCCACCGAATTTGATCATTAAACAACCCATCATTCAAGAGACAACCATCAATAGAGATAATCCACCATTAACAAGTAATTAATCAATCATCAACCCAATTCACAACATCCAAACACAAAAGGACCTTAGCCCATGGTGCTACAAGCAATACCCATGGCTAATATGCTAACAAACAAGAAACTCATATGAAAATAAGCAATAAAAAACAAGTAAAAACAATTAAACACCTTACTCTTAAGATTCAAGCTCCACACCATACAAAATCCATCAATACTCCTTGATATCTTGCTTAAAACTGAAATTGCAACTATATCTATGTTATTCTATGAGAATCTATACTATCTATGGAAGCAAAATTGAAAAATAGGAAAAAGTATTAGTTGCAGCTCTAAACAATATTACTTGCCCTCTTCCCCTTCACTCCCTATTGCTGCTGAATCCTGAAAAAAACGAAGTTGAGCCTTTTTATATGCTTTGGAATCAGTTGGCACGTATCCCTAGGGCTTTTTGGTAGCATCTACATTTTTTGGGGCATTTCGATTAGAGCCGGGTTGCTCGGGTCGGTTGGCCATAATCGTCTTTCGCGTTTTTGCTATTCAAAGAAATTTCGACTCGAGCCAGGATGCTTGAGTCGAGCTGGCCATAATTTTCCCCCAACCTACTGTACTCAAAATGCTCAAAATGCCGAGTACATTGGATCGACTCAAGCTGTCAGCTCGACTCGAGTAGTCTGGCTCGAGTCGAGTAGAACCAACAACGCGATATTTTTGTTTCGCCCATAACTCGAGTTCTAGCATGCATTTTGTGAATGATCCACTCAAGAAAGAAACTTAAATCATGATATGAATGATTCAAATGACCAAAGTCTCTCAAGATTTGCATTAGGGAATAGTCACACCATCCCTAGTCTATCAATTTCAAAGCATGTAATCAAGTAGTGCAATCCTCCAACAAGTAACCACCTCATCACATCAAACACTACCAATCATCCAAGCAAAAGTCTCAACATCACATACAAAAGCATTCATCACAATACTCAATATCCAAGGGACAAATATACCACAAAATCATCCAAGAATATAGCACAAGAGCAAACCACCAACAACAACATAAAACATAAGTTCATTGGTGCAAGTGAATTTGTGAAAACGAACACCCCCCCCCAAACTTTTTCATTGCTAAGCAATTAAAAGTTTGGAAAAATAGTGAAACAAAGAGTATGCACCAAGCACCATGAACCCTCTATACTAACCACATCTTAACAATTAAGTTCATCATCATTCAACTTCAAAAAGCAAGTATTCCAACAAAAGAGAGCCTAACACGGCAAAATTCATGTACAAGTATTTTCACCATTAAGCTCAAAAACATGCCACAAGGTGAACATCACCAAAATCAAAACGGGGGTGTGCCGGTGCATAAAAACGCATAAGAAAATGTACACCCCCCAAACTTAGATTTTGCAAAGCAAATCTAAGTTCGGGGAAAGTGTTTGTACTTAAACTGCCCTTCGAGTACACATCTTTCTTTAAAGCTCGATAATTCACCAAGCCTCGAACACACGACCCCATCACCTAAAAAAAAATAACACTATACAAAACACTATCAAACGAACACACGAACACATAAAAGCGGAAAAAATGGGTTGTCTCCCATTGAGCGCTAGGTTTAACGTCCTTTGCCGGACGGAGCTTAAAGTCGCTCAACTCTATTCAAGAAAATCGACACCAACGATCCCAACTTGGGATGTGGAAGGGTAATGCTTGACCTGCTGACCATTGACCATGAAGTGGTCACCCTTTTCATTCTTCAACTCAATATATCCACTTGGAAACACTTTTGCAATCTCAAACGACCCACTCCAACGAGATTTCAACTTCCCGGGAAAGAGTATTGGGAATTGAAAAGAAGCACCTTATCTCCAACTTTGAACTCCTTCTTTTTGATCCTTTGGTCGTGCCAACGCTTAGTCTTTTCCTTGGTAATTACCCCTTCCCATGTAATTGACTTCCTCAACTTGATTAACATTCAATGGCACCTCCATATTCCCTCCCAATATTCCTCTCATTTGGCTTTCCGCTAATGAATCAACCTTGTTCATTAAAACTCTCATTGCTTCTGCCATTGCATTGTTCGGATCACTATCAACTTGGGAAATCTGTTAAACATTGGACGGCCAAGTGAAGGTGTTGTTGGCAATCCTATCAATCAATGCCAACCCTTCCTTACCGGTCTTGTCAAAAATCGATCCACCCGATGATGAATCGATGAACATCCTTCCTTCATCGTTCAAACCATAGTAGAAATAACTCACCACTTGATCGTTGACAAAATTGTGTTGTGGGCATCTCCTTAACATGGCATTATATCTCTCCCAAGCTTCGTATAAGTTCTCCCCACCTCTTTGTCTAAATTGGGCGATCTCCTTCTTGCATTGAAGTGTCATTGCGGGTGGAAAGAACTTCATCAAGAACTTTTGGCATAGTATGTCCCACGAGCCAAGACTATCGGGGGGTAAGGAGACTATCCAATCTTTTGCCTTGTCCCTCAAGGTGAAGGTGAAGGTTCGAGCTCTCCAAGCGTCATCCGTGACCCCATTGATCTTGACGGTGTCCGCATACTCCAAGAATTGAGCGATATGCCGATTTGGGTCCTCATTCTTCCCTCCACCAAACTGTTATTTTTGGAACATTTGAATGAGGGCCTGTTTGATTTCAAAGTTATTCGCTGCAATAGCTGGACGGGCGATGCCATCATAGTGCCTTTGCACTTGAGGGTTGAAGTATTCCCACATTGGGCGATCTCCATTGTCACTCCCTTCCAAATTCATCCGATTGTTTTGATTTTCGCCCATTCCTCTTTGTTGGGCTAATCTTCAATTTCGGTCTCGATTTCTTCTCCTAGCCGTGGCTTCAATCTCAAGATCAATGGAAATTGGTTCAATCCCACTTGCTCTTGTGATCATACACACCTAGAGAATTAACAAACACCACAAATCTCCAAGCCAACTATTAGCAATGTTAGTTACTTAAAAGAAAAAGACACTAGTAATCACGTTCAACGAACAACTAGTTATACTCAACACAACCTAGTCCCCGGCAACGGCGCCAAAAACTTGACACGTGTTTTGTAACACACTAACCTCTCAAGTATAAGAGGGTCGTTTCGTGCCCGGTTAAATATCGATCCACGGGACTAGGATGGTGAATATAGCCCAATTGCTATGTGTTGTCGCATGATTATAGTGCGAAATGATTTAGAAACTTAAAACAAGCAACAATTAACTAAGCAAACAAGTAACAACAATAAACTAGTAAGCAAACAAGTAAAACAACTAGATTAAAGTGTTTTGTGTTTTGTGAGTGAGAGGTGTTCGGGTGTTGATCCTCGGATGATGTTCGATTAACTATTGCCTAGGTGGTTATCTCTACGTCCGAATACTCCCTAAGAACGATCACAATTCATTAACACTCACCGTACTTGGTAAGACTAGGATCCAGTTTCATTAAACTCCTAAGATCGGGATGGAATTCACTCTTTCTCACCCGGGTAATTGCAAAGGAAGGGTCCTCTAACTAACTAACTACTCCCCACCCTTGTGTTCCCACTTGAAACATAGAAATCATTCACATTAATATCTTCATTTTCAATACTAGTGGCTAACTAGTGAATCAATGTGAACTAAGGGAATTCTAACGATCCTACCCAACTCTCGTTGCAATAGGATGTGAATTGACTCAAAATCGGGAATCACACCAATACCTATCCGTCTACCCCCATTTACCCAACTCTCGTTGCAATAAACTAGACAAAAGCGAATGTTTAATAGCCCAACCCACCGAATTTGATCATTAAACAACCCATCATTCAAGAGACAACCATCAATAGAGATAATCCACCATTAACAAGTAATTAATCAATCATCAACCCAATTCACAACACCCAAACACAAAAGACCTTAGCCCATGGTGCTACAAGCAATACCCATGGCTAATATGCTAACAAACAAGAAACCCATATGAAAATAAGCAATAAAAAACAAGTAAAAACAAATAAACACCTTACTCTTAAGATTCAAGATCCACACCATACAAAATCCATCAATACTCCTTGATATCTTGCTTAAAACTGAAATTGCAACTATATCTATGTTATTCTATGCTATCTATGGAAGCAAAATTGAAAATCGAAAAAAAAGTATTATGTTATCATACTTGCTCTCTTCTACTCTATTGGAAGCAAAATTGAAAAAAAAAGGCCAAAAGCGGTTCATTTTAAGCGGGCCTCTAATAGTTGAGACCTAACTTTAACCTTGCCACTCTTCAGACTCAAAAAAAATTAAAAAAAAAAAGTTCAAACATTAACATTCATAATGACAAAAGAATCCCAGATCAGCCCCATCATCTTTAATAACAAATGTTGAAAAAAATAAAAAGTTCCCATCCTTTTTATAATGCTGAAATTAGTTAATAATATAAAATTTGATCATCACATTTATAAATTAATACCATAATATTAATTTATAATTATAATGACATCGATTTCATATTATGAACAAATTTCATAATAGAATTTATAAAAATATTATATTATTATTTTATATTGGATTAATATTTTACTTATTTATTCAATTCAATAGAAATTCAAAAGCTGTTAAAAAATATTGAATTGGGAGGATTAATTATTAATTGACTAAATCAAATAGAAATATTTAATTTGTAATTGATTTACCATAATTGATTTTTTGCCTTATTTTTTGTGAAAAAAACTTAAAAAAAATAATTAAAAAAATTAGAAAATAAAAAAAAAAAAAAAATTGAGTATATATAAATATAAGCAAGCGGGGCTAAGGAAATTTCAAATTAACTCATGGAGTTCTTTCGGTCCGGCCAAAAGGCCTCGATTTGGCCATAATTACTAACCCCATATAATCCCCCCAATTAACATTACTACTCCTATTACTCTTTGAATCTTGAAAAAAAAAAAAAAGTTGGGCCTTTTTTATATGCTTTGGAATCGGTTGACACGTGTCCTACTTTTTGGATCTTTGTTTTTTTGATTTCGAGGTTCTTTCGGGTCGAGTTGGCCATAATTTCCCCCAACCCTTGTACTCAAAATGCTCAAAATGCCGAGCACATTGGATCGATCTCGAAGTTGCGACATTTTTAGATTTTCGAGTCGAAGTAGATGACATTTTGTTTCGCCCGCCCATTTCGAGCTCCGAACTCCGATTGACTTGGTTCTTTTTGCGTTGCGACCCTTGTTTCAAGCTCTTTCACATGGTTCAACTCTCTTCTTCTACATCCTTCTAGATCAGAGCAATTTATTTAATCATTCTAGCTCATTTTTACTCATTTCTACACAAAAAGCAAAACACAACCTTTCTCCACATTTATGTCAAATTGAGTGAAATTAGTGCAATAAAAGCATGAATTCCTATTAAATTGAGTATGAAAATCACATAAATACGAGCAATTACGACACCCAATCAAGAACATTATATGAGTAAAATTACGAATTTGGGCAGAGGAAATTTCTTAGCATGAAAATTCCAAGTATGTAGGCACATTTAATTTGCACAAGTAACGGTCAAAGGAAAAATAAGAAAAGGGTAATGATGGTGTGCGGCTAAATGCACGGATAACTGAATACGCAATCTAGTGAAAAATTAATATTAATATAATGATTATTCAAACATGCAGTTGGATTTTTTATTATTCCGTCTCTTTCAAAACCGTGGCGTAGGTTTCATTATTTTCTCTCTCTACACACTTTTCAGCCGACTCAAAATTGGCAGAATTGTATTCATGTCTGCATATTTAAATTGCTCAAGATTAGCACGGTTTCGCAATAGAACCACAATCTTTTGGTTAATTTAAGTTTTGTTGTAAAATTATTAAATCTTTGACGGTTTAAGATGATTTTCAGTAGCACTGTACATCTTTCTTGGGTTCTTGCGGTTTTTTGTTTTGGGTTTTTAAGGTCAATCGAGTCGCAGGTGCCGCGGGATGAAGGTGCGCAACTGTTTTTCATACTCTGTTTATCTTTTTTAATAGTATGTATGTTTTGGAAGAAGCAAGATTGAATTCAAGTGTTGTTTATTTAGTTATAAAGAACAGTCAAGTTAACCAAGAAGCGAAATTAAATGAAATATTTAATGATGAAGAGTTAGGCAAGAACACTAGTAAGTATGGTTTACTGTAGAACTTGTTTTCTTGATTAAAGAGATTAATCTCTAGTGGTTTCTTGAAATTTCTCGTATAATCTTTTTTCACATTGGGGAATTTATAATTTTTGAATTTTATGTGGGGTTCGAACCAGTAATCAATTGGGTTTAAAACTGCAAAGGGTACATTGCTTGTTAAGTAAATGAAGAATGACTGCAATGACTTTTATATACTTTTGCTAAACTAGATTAAAAATTGCTTATTTTGGGGCTTGATTTTGTGAGTTTTTGTCATTAGTTGATGCACTTCATCAGATAGCCACCGAGATGGGCGCAACATCCTCAAAATTTGATGCTGATTTATGCGAGTTTGAAATAGTTGGGGTCTCACCAACTCCTCCTAGTGGCTATGAGGGTTATGCCGAATGTAATTGCAACTATAACAACAACACTCTCTGCCATATCACAAAAATGTATGGCTTTTGTTTCTGATCACAAATTTCTGCGTTTTATATGTTCTTGTTTGAAATGATTTATTCATGTTGCTTATGGCAGTGTAATAAAGAGTTATGATCTTCCTGGAACCCTTCCACTGTCAATCATGAAGCTTCCGTACCTTGAGATTATGTAAGAACCAACTTCTAATGCCAGTTTGATATTCTGTCTTTCATGTTTAAGCTTTGGGCAGGCTAGATTAACCTAATTGGATTAATGTTACGTTTATCTCCAGTGATTTTGCCTACAATCTCTTGAGTGGTACAATTCCAAAAGAATGGGCTTCAACACAGCTTACTTCCATGTAGGGTTTATTTTACATGTATTGCTTTGCCATAATACATCCTTTGTTCCTCCAAGCACTAACAATGCTGCCTGAACTTTCCCACAGCTCAGTCCTCGTAAATCGTTTATCAGGCGAAATACCTAAAGAATTGGGAAACATTACCAGCCTTACATACCTGTAGGTATCATTTTAATTTTGTATATTTGTACACTAGCACAGAGACCTAAGAGTAAATAAATGAAATCATCAAGATTTGGTATACGATCTCATTAAAAGAAGTTCAAACACTAAAATTTTGCTTTGAATCTCATGGAAGTCATGTATAAGTGCTGATCACAGAAAATCCGACTGGCTGGAATAGGATTTCTTTCCTGTAACTTTTTAACTTTTATTAATAAAATGATGAGGAATGTGACTTTTCACTATTATGAGCTTTAACAGGAACCTGGAAGGAAATCAATTTTCAGGCGCTATACCTCCTGACATTGGAAAGTTGACAAGTTTAAAGAATCTGTAAGATCTCTTCTTTGAGCTATATTATTTACTTCCTAAACTAGAAATATGATGCTTAAATAAAAAAAACTGACAATTTAATTTATTTCATTGTCGTTTGAATTACAGGATCTTGTCCTCTAACCAACTAACTGGGAGATTGCCCCTGTCATTTTCAAATTTAACCAACTTAAGTGACTTGTAAGCATTATACTATCTTCTCAACATAACCTTTTTGATTACTCTGGTGCATTTAACAGTTCCCTTTGTCATTGCAGTAGGATAAGTGACAACAACCTAAGTGGGCCCATACCTACCTTTATTCAGAACTGGCAACAGCTTACGAAATTGTAAGATCTCCCTATTTACCCTAAATTGCAGGGGTACAATTATTAGTTTCCTTAATCTTCTTCTAACATTCTTTTGCTGGAATTTTCAATGAAGAGAATTGTTTGCAAGTGGACTAGAGGGCCCCATTCCCTCAAACATATCTCTTCTGAACATGTTAGAATATTTGTAAGTAGACAACATTCCTATGCTTGGCACTCTTCTAATAACTCGTCCCGCAGTATTTTCTTTAACACTTTACTGTTAATGCAGGAGAATCAGTGATCTAAAAGGCCCGGCCCAGGGATTTCCAATGCTAAGAAGCACACCGGGCCTAATATCATTGTATGGTGAATAACCTTGCTTTTAGAAATGCTTCCTGGTCATTCCCTTTATTGATAACCTACTAAGATAGATTATTGTTGGATATAGGATATTGAGAAACTGCAACATTACTGGAGAAATTCCTGCGTATGTTTGGAGGCTTAGAGTTCTGGAGATGTTGTGAGTAACCTAACTACTTCAGAATAACCGTCAAGATTTTTAAGTAGCTCTGTTTGATGGTAGTTATTGGCTAACTGATGTTGACTCCCCCCCACCCCCCCTTTTATTGAATTTGTTAGATTGAATTCACATAACTTTTAGCTTCTATGGAGTCTCGCATATATTTTTATTTGTCTAAAAAATATGATACACTCGGAAAATGCTTGCAAAAAACTTATGATTGAGGACTTTAACCAAGTTTTTTTTTTTTTTTAATCTTTTGCCAAATATATTGAGTGTAACTGTTTTTTACTGTAATTATTGACTGCAAAATGTTGTCTGCAATATTTCCAGGGACGTCAGCTTCAACAGATTAGTGGGGGAGATTCCAAGTCACGTCGCCAGAAACCTGAAACTTGTGTCTGTGCAAACATCAATATTTTCAGTTCTTTATGCTCGTCTTCTCGTGCACCTGACTTTGGCTTCTCAATTCTATCAATCTTGTGGTGTTTTTCAACAGGTTTTTAGCTGGCAACAATCTAAGTGGAAAAATACCTGATGCACTCCTAAAGGCTGGAAGTAATGTGTATGTTATGTCTCAATAATTCTCAACTTTCTTTTCAGCTTGAAACTTTTCCCTTTTTGCTTTATCATAATTTTTAACTCTGTGATATTTGATATGCAAACTAATGTCGCGTGTAACTTTTTCTAAATTTACCTCTATATATGTATTTGCTTTTATGGAGCTAATAATTCTCGTAAGACATCTTAAAAGTAGAATATGCTAGAAAGGTAACCCTTGTTATTTTGATCTTCTGAAATCTAGCTTTACTGATTATGTGCAGTGATCTCTCCTACAACAATTTTACTTTGCAAGGCCCTGAAGAACCTGCTTGTCGAGGAGACACGTTAGTAAAGCCATTAGATTTTCCCTATTGTTATATAGCATCAACCTCCAATCTTGTGTTGATAATAACATCTATTGTCTTTGTATTTTTTCCATAGCAGGACTCGTGATATAAACTTGTTCAAGAGCTCAGATACACAGAACACATTGTAAGATGCACGTACCTATCTGCTTTTTTTTTATTAAAATCATTAATGAGAGATCAAGTTAGTTGTTTGCTTATTTGGATTTCATATGCTTACAACTTTTGTTCTTAACCTTCAACAGACAACGAATTCTTCCTTGTACCAAAGATGTAGTCTGCCCTAAGTGTAAGTGTTCTATCTTTTTCGTCCCCTGGACAGTAATGTATTGGTGTCCCCCACCCCCTCTACAAACTTTTACTGTTTGTCTCTTCAACTCATTAAAAATGAATTTGGTTTATACTCCTTCAAATATAAATACCTATAAGATAAAGTTTGTAGGTTTTGTTAATACCTGTGATTTTGCAATATCCTACAAAATCTTGATAAAAACAACACATGCACACACACATTTTGAAGCTTCCACTTTAAGTCAGCACTTTGTTTCCTTATCCATTACAAATTCAATGCGCCATTCATCTCCTTGTTCAAATGTATTGTTCTCAATTGTTTTCCACTAAAAGCTGCAAATTTCCATGTCTATCTTGGCTAGGGAAATTTTATTTTGAAGTAATTGCTGTTCTTTCATTTTCTAAAACGAGCCCTAGAATGATTTTACCTTCAGAATGTATTCTGCTAAGCAACACAAATAATCTGTTAAACCTTCTTAACATGTTACATGTCTGTAACTAAGTTTGTTAAAGTTCATTTTTCATTCTCTTTTCTTTTTTTCAGTTATAAAATTGTACAGCTGCTATAATTACTCTCCATATTTTATGCAGAACTCATAACCAACAATGTTATGTTTGCCTCTAGCAGATAAATGTTCATTACATGTTAATTGCGGAGGAAATGATTTGCCTATCAAAGAAAATGGTAAAAAAGTTATATATGAAGGAGATGGAGTTGATCCTAAAAGATATTTAAGCAGAAACCACTGGGGCTTCACTAGCACCGGTGACTTCTTAGACGAACCACTTTACCAATATTCACGAATTATCAAAGCTCCACCTGCTGCATCTCTCCCTGATTTGTACAGTACTGCTCGCCTTAGCCCTCATTCCCTTTCATACTATCATTATTGCTTGGAGAATGGGCTTTATAATGTAAGCCTGCACTTTGCGGAGATACTTTTCACAAATGACAACAGCACGTATTACAGTCTCGGAAGGCGGATGTTTGATATATACATTCAGGTTGTTTAATTATGAATAAGATTCAGTGAGATACTAGTACACTTTATTGCTTATCTGATCCTGTTTCTACTTCAGGAGATATTAGTGTGGAAAGATTTTAATATTGAAAATGAGGCCCGTGGGGCCCAACAGCCTGTAGTAAGATATTTTAATGCCACAGTGGGAGATGGTACATTAGAGATCCGATTTTACTGGGCTGGTAGAGGGACTACACGGATTCCAAACAGAGGAGATTATGGTTCTCTTATATCAGCTATTTCAGTTGATCCAAGTGAGCAATCCCAATATTTATGTTTTTTAAGCATCGATTTTATATCTTCTTTACTTGAAAACATGATACCATGCTAACTAAGATTTTCAGTATAGACTTTTGACTCCAACGCCTCTATGCATTTGAAACTATTGTTGGAAATCTCTTGCAAATTCACGATGTCTTTAATTCCAAGTTCTTTTGTTTTCCTTGCATATAACAGTGTCAGCAAGCTTATAATGGAGTATCAGATAATATATGTGAGCTGTAGATTTGTTTTCCTACATCTTTTTGTTCCATAGTTTTTATTTGTTTTGTCTATTTCTTCTGCAGCCTTTAAAGTTTGTTCGAATGGCAACAAGAAGCATGTAACTGCTTATATTGTAGCTTCAGTTTTGGCAGTGTGTTTTGTAGTCTTGATATTGGGTGTCCTTTGGTGGAAAGGTTTCTTTGGAGACAGAAAACGAGCTGGGAAAGGTACCGTATTGAGTTTTCTAAATAGAGAAGTACAAATCTCTTCATAACTTATCATCCATTTTTAATTGCGTGAACAGTATGTTGATCATCATAGTAGCTCTTCCCCCAAAAAAAGCAACTCTTTTAGATCACTCAGAGAAATTGCACATATTCTGCAAGTAATAGCTCATTTTTGTGTCTTTTCTGGACAGATTTGGATGGCCTTGAATTACAAACAGTTGCTTTTACTCTGAAACAAATTAGAGCTGCTACTAACAACTTTGATGCTGCAAATAAAATTGGAGAAGGTGGTTTTGGTTCAGTATACAAGGTGAGAATGTTTTTATGGTTAACATTTTAATTCCATCTTTTTCCTTTTTTGTGTTTCCTATTTTCTGATAGACAAACTGGTACAGGGTCAACTACCAGATGGTACAGTAATTGCTGTAAAGCAGCTCTCATCTAAATCAAGACAAGGAAACCGTGAATTCCTGAACGAGATTGGCATGATTTCTTGTCTACAGCACCCAAATCTTGTGAAGCTACATGGGTGCTGTATTGAAGGCGACCAGTTGCTTGTGGTATACGAGTACATGGAAAACAACAGCCTTGCCCGTGTTTTGTTTGGTAATTTTTGGTTTTCCTTGAAAAATGGCCGTATATCTTTGCTTATTCAGTCGATGATAATAGCTACTCAATCATTATTCAGAATCCAATTCAAATGAAAGCCAATTGATGCTAGACTGGCCAACAAGGTTCCATATCTGCATTGGCATTGCACGAGGATTAGCTTATCTCCACGATGAATCGAGATTGAAAATTGTTCATCGTGACATTAAAGCCACTAACGTGCTTCTAGATAAAGATCTTAATCCTAAGATATCAGATTTTGGATTGGCCAGGCTGAATGAAGATGAGAAGACACATATTAGCACCAAAGTTGCTGGAACAATGTGAGTTCATCTCATCACGTCTGAATCCTTTGCCTCTACTTCTCATTAACATAATGTGTTATTGCAGAGGATATATGGCACCTGAATATGCATTATGGGGTTATCTCACCGATAAAGCAGACGTATACAGCTTCGGCGTCGTGCTTTTGGAAATTGTTAGTGGCAAAAGCAACAACAACTACATGCCTAGTCACAATTTTGTTTGCCTACTTGATTGGGTACTACTTTTCTTTACTTTATCATGCCAAAAATGCGGAAGAGTGTCAGTACCCACGCCCCATAAAACTCTACACACCATAAATGTTGAGATTAAAATTGATATATGTGAAATGAAAATTTTACCCTAATGTAAATAGCAATAAAATAACCCCAAGTTTTGTTCAGTCAGTATTTGAACCGGACAAATAAGTGTATGTTCGACTGAAGTCTTGGCCAAACGCTCAATAAATAACTCAACCAGAAGATGATCTCCTTCGGTTTATGTACACTAATAATACTGCAAATCATATCAAACTTTGAAGTTTTGTTTGTTTTGAATTGAAAAAATGAACTGTAGTCATGAGGGAGGGAATGACTTCTTTTTTTTTTTTTAGTGAGGGAGGGGGTAAAATTGTCTAATATAGTAAGTTGAAGATTCACTCAATGCAGAATTGCTGGATAGGAAGGAAATAAATAATTTTTAATTAAGTAGAGGGGGTGGATACAAAATTGTGAGTATGTTTTGAAGTGCTGTTTCTGATTGTATTGCAGGCTAATCATTTGAATGAGAGTAAAAACATTGAAGAACTGATTGATCCAAGATTAGTTTCTCATGCCAAGAGAGATGAAATAGAAAAGGTAGTTAAGATAGCTGTCCAGTGCACAAATGCAACTCCATCTGTAAGGCCGACAATGTCTGAGGTAGTGGAAATGCTCGAAGGGAAAATGGAGATTCCAGATTCAATCACAGATGGAAGCCCGTATGGTAACGACGTGAGATTCAAAGCCATGAAAGACTTCCACGTAGAAAGGCGAAAACAGAGTTCTGCTTGGAGTGAGTCGCAGACTTCCACGGCGATAGGAACTGGTGCAGCTTATTCTTTATCCACTTCCACTTACACTGGAGTCAGTAGAGATTCTATACCATAATGATGATTAATAGTGATGTTTTTTTTTTTTTTTGTATTTTTTGTATTTTTTTTTGTATTTTTATCTTTTTGTAATTTGTATATAGGCACAATAAAATACTGAAATTTGTGCATACTAGTTTATTTTAGTTGAGACTTTTTTGGTAATGGAATTTGATTTGTGTTGCTCAGGGAAAAGATATTTGTCATACTCATTTGAACTTGTGCAATTGGGCGAGTTCAAATGGACCTGTATTGAACCTGTCTGTATACATAGCATGCAACGATGCTGTTACATCTGTATTTTTATTATATTGGAACAATTTATTTGAGCATCAACAATATCATTTGCACGATAAAATAACATTGAGTTGGTCTCATATGCAAATGAATACTTGGATAGTTTTTAAAATACACTATGCAATGCACGATGCACTGGATACATACAAGACTTAGCCAATAACGTTGGACGGGCCTTGGAAATGTGTCAAAAAATATATTTTACCCACTAATCCATAATTCCCTTTTTTATGAATTAATTACTTAAAAGTTGAATATCTAGAGTATTTATTTGTGAGGAATTTATAGTATGATAACTTTATAAATTGTATGTAAGTCAGGAATATACAAATATCTAATGGAGCTTTTACTAATAAAAATCTGGCGCTCAAAAAAAAAAATCTTGATACTTCCCTTATTTAGGTTAGTCAATATAGAAAGAAAAGGTTATAAAACTGCAGTCCATAGTATCGTTGGAACTTAGAAGCGTGTTTTTTACGCATACATCGTTATAAATATTAGGTTTACGGATCAAATATCGACCGTTAACAACTTTAATAATTGTACACTCCTCGTTTAGGAGCTGGAGGGAAAGTGAGGAGGTCTTTTATCTCTTTAAGCGCGCCGTTAGAAATACGCAACAATCGATCAAGATTGTCGAATAAACTGGAAATTTGGGGAGAAAGGAAGGAAGTTTTAGAAAATACGCAACAATCGATCAAGATTCTAGAAGAAACTGAAAATTTGGGGGAGAAAGGAAGGAAATTTTAGATGCGAATCCCATTTGTTACTATTTGGTGTTAGGTATTAAAGCAAGCAATTATAGGAGAAAATAATGAAACTGCGGATTAAGGAACAAACAATTTGGTTCTGGGTTAAATAAACCGACTACATCTGGGAAAGACTATCAAGTCGGGAGATATCTCTTTCAGATCGTATATAAGATAGTCCAAGAGTCAAGCAAGATCTGATGGGAGAGATAGGGTTATTTATACAAAAAACCTAAGTTTGGTCCCATCCTACCAAACCCTAAAAGATGAAACCCGGGCCTCACAGACAGGCCTCGGAACCGCTCGACCTCAGCCCTAGGTCGAGCGGTTATGCTCGATCAGCAACCTTGCTCGAGCGCCTTCTCACCGCTGCAAAGGGGAGCTCTCGACCGAGCACACCTGCTCGACCTCGAGCACGGGTCGAGCGCCTCCCGCGCCATGCATCCCCGTTTCACTCAGGCTCTATAACCCAACATTTGGTTTCTGGTTTAACTATGTTATCTACGCACTTTCTTGTTTCTTGATTTTCTTTTTAATGTTAAATATGACGGTTTCGTTTGCTGTTAGTTTTTTTAATGTTTGTGTGTATTTTTATTGAGATGAACATTGATTTTTATGGAATTTGAGTATTTTCAGTTATGAATATTTTTAGGGTTTTTGAGTTAACTCTGTTATCTAGTTGAAGAAAGTACGTTCTTGTTTCTTGATTTTTTTTTCTTTTTATGTGAAATAGGATGGTTTCGTCTGCTGGTATGATTTGCGGTGCAAAGATGTGGGGAATGGGAACCCCGTATCATTGGTATGTTTTAAGCCAGGTTTGTTTTCCCCTCTCTTGCTTTGGTGGTTCCTTTCTTTATTTTACTGGTCTTGCTTTCTTTCTCTCTCTGTTAGACTTCTTTTTAGCATGAATTAGGGTTGGAGACTCTGGGTTTTTTATGCAGGCGGTTGTTCTTTATTTTGCTGAAAATTCATAATGCTACGTCTATAAGCCACTCTTCAGTAGGAGGAATTTTGTCGGAACATCAAATAATGGATGCACTGTATTTTTTATTCAATATGACATGTTTTTTCTCAGCTAATTTTTTTTTCTCATTATATTTTGATTAGACATGTGTCAACATCAAGTATTGCAGCATGTCACCTTTTATCTTTTCTGTTGGAGTGTATGACTGCCTGTGAAGTTATTTTTCATTTTGGTAAGTGTTTAAAAAGATAAGTATTTTGGAAGGAAAAAGTTGACTCAATGATTTTCCCATTATTTTCTGGTACTGGTTTTGTGTGATTATTGCAATCTTTTCGTTATTCTTCTGAGAAGAGTTTTCTTGCGATGTTATACCATTATTACATGCTGCAGGGAATGAAGGCATCATATACGTTTCTGTGGGAAGTGCAGTTAAGTGTTTTGATCTGCATGAGGTACGCTTTTGCCTTCACTTTTTCTTTTGTGGATCATTTATTTGTTGACTACTCTTGAAATAAAATGTCCTTTTCAGGATTTTTAAAAATGTCTTTTTTCATGGACATTTATTGTATTTTTCATTCTCAAAAGGAGGTCAATCTATACGAATATTTCTGTACTAAGATTTTAAAGATTTATCATTAATCCTTTCCAAATGTTTCTGACTTTCTGTACTAAGATTCTGTGCAGAAACTATCTCAACTTCGACATGCTAAATTGTTTAATCTTCTGATGTAATATTGACAATGATTTCTTGACATGATTATAATATTTTGTTTATAATCTATACGTTAATGTCCACTCAGATGATTATATTACCTTGTAAATGCTTCAGGCACTGGAAATGAGTATCCCTTAAGATGATTACTTCACACAAAAAATTGACAGAACTCACGGCATGGGCATGCAATGGCCAGAAACAGCAAAAAAGGTCATAATCTTTCCTTCTTTCATATTTTGGATACTATCATTTTTGGTCCCTAAAGTTTACATTTTTCCAGTTTTGGTCCCCTTCTTTCACCCACCGTCAAGTTTTTCCTGAAAGCACACTTTTGCTTCCCGCAAATAGTTGATTCTGTCAGTCACTATTGGTGGGACCAAATGTGGGGGTAAAAGTTTGTTTCCAGGACCAAACGTGATAGCAAGAGGGGAACTAAAACCCAAAAAAAGGTAAACTTTAGGGATTGACAACCTCCCTCCCTCCCTCCCTCAATAACAAGCAGGTTTCCGTGCTTGAATTGGATAGAGTTTTATATCTTATTTCTTAGGGTGAATGCTTACATGTATCCTGCTTAGAGGAGCTAAAGGTAATTACTGCAATAGTGTTGTGGTATCATAGTCTTTATTTTGTTGTTGACCTGATACTTTTGTACGGTGCAGTAACTTAGGGATTGAAGCATGTTATATGATTGCTCAATACTTGTCTGTAGGATACTTGCAAGTAGAAAATAATGAAACACGTTAGACGAGTGAACTGGAGAGGAAAGTTCAAAGTTTACAGACTGAAGCAACTACTCTATCAGCTCAAGTCACATTGTTTCAGGTATGTATAAACTTTTCTATAGCATGAAACATAAATGCTGCCTCCACTCTTTCAATTGAACTAGTGTTCTTAAATAAATGTCAGTGGTTTTCTGGATAACTAAACACTCAAAACTCAACAATTGAACTAGTGTTCTTTTCCCTGTTTGTAATGCTTTGCCTCACAGATTTGGTGCACCAGAGCTTAACACATCTCAGGTATGGTCCCGTAATGCATTCCATCTTTAATGGAACATAGATATAGTCAGTTTCCTTTTTTCCATTCTTTTCCCTGTTTGTAAAATGCTTTGTCTCACAGATTTGGTGCACCAGAGCTTAACACATCTCAGGTATGGTCCCATAATGCATTCCATCTTTAATGCAACATCATATATTGGTTAGTCAATGGATCACTTCTATTATCCCAGCAGTTACTTTCTGCTATATTTTGAAATATTAAACCTGTCACCTTTTAAATCTGGAGCAGCTTCAGACCGGAGATGGTAATTTTTCTTGCTATGAACCTAAACCTCAACCCCCTCTACTTGTGTGAGATTAAATTTGTATGCATATTTTCACAAGTCATAAATTGGAGGTATACTTGATATACAAATTGCTTGTGTGCTACCTTAGAATGAAAAAGTGTATACTTGCTATGAAATTAATGTACTAGAATATCTTCAATAAAGTGAAACTGGTATTACTAGACATCACGCTAATGAGTAAACATCAAGCCTTGTTTAGCGACAATTTGGGATATAACTGTTTAGTATTAAGAGACAATATGTTAATTGTAAGGATTAAAGGATGATGTTAACTCCCCGATATTTTAGGATTAGTGATTCAAGGTTCAGCTAGTGTTTCTTAGGGTTTGATACAAGATGTTTTTGGGGATAGTATACTAGCCAATTCTGCATTTGTGAGACAAAGCATTCAGAGACATTTCAGAACGATAGCTTGATCTATTTTGAGAATCTGGTACTGTACACACTATTCATTATCGGATAATTGACTATGCAATATGAGTAGGAATTAGTTGAGGCTTTCAAAAATTAGGCTCACGATAGTGCTGAAGCAGCAATTTGGGATATAAATGTTTAGAATTAAGAGACAATATGTTAATTGTAGGGACTAAATGATGATGTTAACTCTCCTATTTTTTAGGATTACGTGATTTGAGGTTCAGCTAGTGCTTTTTAGGGTTTGATACAAGATGGTTTTGGGGATAGTAGACTAGCCAATTCGTCTTTTGTGAGATAGAGCATTCATAGACATTTGAGAACGATATCTTGATATGTATTGAGAATCCGGCACTGTAGACACTGTTCAATGTTGGATAATTGACTATGCAATATGAGTAGGAATTAGTTCAGGCTTTCAAAACTCAGGCTCAATATAGTGCTGAAGCGGCAATTTGGGATATAAATGTTTAGAATTAAGAGACAATATGTGTATTGTAAGGATTAAAAGATGATGTTAAATCTCCTATTTTTAGGGTTACGTGATTCGAGGTTCGGTTAGTGCGTATTAGATTTTGATACAAAGATGGTTTTGGGGATAGTAGACATAATCAAGGCGAAACCAATGTTGTCAAAATAGGCCATAATCTGCCCCATTGTGTAACAAAACTGATGGATAAAAAAAATTTAAAACATTCTTAAAACTATAAGTAGGATAAAGAGTATCATTGTCTTCAATGATGCTCCAAAACTTAAGGTAATCGAAAAAATTACATATACATTACCATTCCTTGAAAGGAAAGTAGGATAACGAGTATCTATTGCCCTCGAAGATGCTCCAAAACATGAGAAAATAAAGAAAGTTCATTATGCTTATCTTTAGAAAGAATAGGCTGAATGAACTCATTCTGCTGTAATTGCACTTTCGTCATTTCCCAACAGATCCTGATACGTCAGTCAAGCCACACAACATTTCGTATTCAACAATATCGCAACAACGTACTATTCGAGCTGTACTCCAACCACATCTGCAACCATCCGCGACCCAAGGCGAAATCAATGTCGTCCCAACTAGGCCTTAATCTGCGCCGGTGAACAACTAAATTAATGGAAGATAATACCAGATTCGTTAAAATATACTTAAAATCACAAGTAGTATCCATTGTCCTCAATGATACTCCCAAACTTAAGATAATTGAAAAAATTGTGTATATCATATCATTACTTAGAAATATACTTAAAACCACAAGTAGGATAAGGAGTATCCATTGTCCTCAATGATGACTTAGGACGGAAATCATGACCTGAAAAACCATAAGTAGGACAACAAGTATCTATTTTAGTACACTAATCCTTAGAAAGCATAGGCCGAATGAGCTCCACTTGCTGCAGCTGCATTTCTGTCGTCTCCCAACAGATCCTGATACGTCAAGCCACACAACATTTCCTATTCAACAAGATCGCAACAACGTACTATTCGAGCTGTACTCCAACCACATCTGCAACCATCCGTGACCCAAGGCGAAATCAATGTCATCCCTACTAGGCCTTAATCTGCGCTGGTGAGCAACTAAATTAATGGAAGATAATACCAGATTCGTTAAAATATACTTAAAATCACAAGTAGTATAAGAGTATTCATTGTTCTCAATGATACTCCCAAACTTAAGATAATTGAAAAAATTGCGCATATCATATCATTACTTAGAAATACACTTAAACCCACAAGTAGGATAACGAGTATCCATTGTCCTCAATGATGCTCCAAAACTTTAAGATAACAGAAAAAATTACATATAACATTACTTAGGATGGAAAGCATGAACTGAAAAACCATAAATAGGACAACAAGTATCTATTTTAGTACACTAATCCTTAGAAAGCATAGGCCGAATGAGCTACACTTGCTGCAGCTGCATTTTCGTCGTCTTCCAACAGATCCTGATACATCAAGCCACACAACATTTCGTATTCAACAAGATCGCAACAACGTACTATTCGAGCTGTACTCCAACCACATCTGCAACCATCCGCGACCCAAGGCGAAATCAATGTCTTCCCAACTAGGCCTTAATCTGCGCCAGTGAGCAACTAAATTAATGGAAGATAATACCATATTCTTTAAAATATACTTAAAATCACAAGTAGTCCAAGAGTACCCATTGTCCTCAATGATACTCCCAAACTTAAGATAATTGAAAAAATTGCATATATCATATCATTACTTAGAAACATATGTAAAACCACAAGTAGGATAACGAGTATCCATTGTCCTCAATGATGCTCCAAACTTTAAGATAACAGAAAAAATTACGTATAACATTACTTAGGACGGAAAGTATGAACTGAAAAACCATAAGTAGGACAACAAGTATCTATTTTAGTACACTATTCCTTAGAAAGCATTGGCCAATTGAGCTCCACTTGCTGCAGCTGCATTTTCGTCGTCTCCCAACAGATCCTGATGCGTCAAGCCACAAAACATTTCGTATTCAACAAGATCGCAACAGCGTTCTATTCGAGCTATACTCCAAACACATCTGTAACCATCCGCGACCCAAGGCGAAATCAATGTCTTCCCAACTAGGCCTTAATCTGCGCCAGTGAGCAACCAAATTAATGGAAGATAATACCAAATTCGTTAAAATATACTTAAAATCACAAGTAGTATAAGAGTATCCATTGTCCTCAATGATACTCCCAAACTTAAGATAATTGAAAAAATTGCGTATATCATATCATTACTTAGAAATATACTTAAAACCACAAGTAGGATAAGGAGTATCCATTGTCCTCAATGATGCTCCAAAACAGATAACAGAAAAAATTACGTATAACATTACTTAGGACGGAAAGCATGAACTGAAAAACCATAAGTAGGACAACAAGTATCTATTTTAGTACACTAATCCTTAGAAAGCATAGGCCGAATGAGCTCCACTTGCTGCAGCTGCATTTTCGTCGTCTCCCAACAAATCCTGATACGTCAAGCCACACAACATTTTGTATTCAACAAGATCACAACAGCGTACTATTCGAGCTGTACTCCAACCACATCTGCAACCATCAGCCACCCAAGGCGAAATCAATGTCGTCCCAACCAGGCCTTAATCTGCGTCGGTGAGCAACTAAATTCGTTAAAATATACTTAAAATCAGAAGTAGTATAAGAGCATCCATTGTCCTCAATGATACTCCCAATCTTAAGATAATTGAAAATATTGCGAATATCATATCATTACTTAGAAATATACTTAAAACCACAAGTAGGATAAGAAGTATCCATTGTCCTCAATGATGCTCCAAAACAGATAACAGAAAAAATTACGTATAACATTACTTAGGACGGAAAGCATGAACTGAAAAACCATAAGTAGGGCAACAAGTATCTATTTTAGTACACTAATCCTTAGAAAGCATAGGCCGAATGAGCTCCACTTGCTGCAGCTGCATTTTGAATAAGTCTCCCAACAAATCCTGATACGTCAAGCCACACAACATTTTGTATTCAACAAGATCGCAACAGCGTACTATTCGAGCTGTACTCCAACCACATCTGCTACCATCAGCGACCCAAGGCGAAATCAATGTCGTCCCAACTAGGCCTTAATCTGCGTCGGTGAGCAACTAAATTGATGGAAGATAATACCAGTTTCGTTAAAATATACTTAAAATCACAAGTAGTATAAGAGTATCCATTGTCCTCAATGATACTCCCAAACATAAGATAATTAAAAAAATTGGGTATATCATGTCATTACTTAGAAATATACTTAAAACCACAAGTAGGATAAGGAGTATCCATTGTCCTCAATGATGCTCCAAAACTTAATATAACAGAAAAAATTACGTATCACATTACTTAGCACGGAAAGTATGAACTGAAAAACCATAAGTAGGACACAAGTATCTATTTTAGTAGACCAATCCTTAGAAAGCATAGGTCGAACGAGCTTCACTTGCTGTAGCTGCATTTTCCTCGTCTCCCAACAGCTCTGATACGCGAAGCCACACAACAGTTTGTATTCAGCTAGACTGCAACAACGTAAAAAAATTCAGTGTACTAATTCTTAGAAAGCATATGCTAAATGAACCCCACATGCTGTAGCTGCACTTCAATTGTTTCCCAACAACACCTGATACGCTAAGCTACACAACAGTTCGTATTCAGCAAGACTGCAACAATGTACTATTCAAGTCGTTCTCCATTCACATCTTCAACCATCCACGGTCCAAAGAAAAAATCTATGTGACTTAAGTCATCCAGAATAGGCCATAATACGCCACATTGAGTAACAAAACTAATTGAACAAAATACTGGACTCGTCAAAACATACTTAAAACCATACTTAGGATAAAGAGTATCCATTGCCCTCAATGATGTTCCAAACCAAGATAAACGAAAAATTTACATGTATATGAACCAAAAAACTATAAGTAGGATTAAGAGTATTTATTGTCCTCAACAATGTTCATTACACTAATCCTTAGAAAGCATAGGCCAAATGAACTCCATCTTCTGCAGCTGCTCTTTCGTGTTTTCAATAGCTCCTGATACGCCAATCAACACAACATTTCGTATTCAGCAAGATCGCAACTATGTATTATTCGAGTCATTCTCCAACCACGTCTGAACCATCCACGACCCAAGAAGAAATCAGCGATGTTTAGAATAGGCCATAATTTGCCCCCATTGAATAACAAAATTAATGGACAAAACACCGACCTTGTTAATAACATACCTAGAACAATAAGTAGGACAGTATAGCTAGGTTTTCTGGCTTACCTCTGTTATCTACTTGAAGAAAGCACTTTCTTGTTTCTTGATTTTCTTTTTAATGTGAAATAGGACGGTTTCGTCTTCTGCTTTTTTTTTTGTTTTTTTTTTATGTTTGTGTGTGTTTTTTCATTGAGATGAACATTGATTTTTACAGAATTTGAGTATTTTCAGTTTTGAGTATTTCTAGGGTTTTTAGTTAACTCTGTTTTCTGAATGTTCATTACCTGAACTGAGTTTGTTGTTCATCAGCATGAAGGTGCTCCTGTAGATTTCAACCGTGGTTTTAGTGTTGACATTGTTTGGAAAATCACGGGTTTTGAATGGATGCAGGGGCTATGAAAACTTTTTCCATTGATGAAACCAGCGTCAGTTGGACCTTCTCTTTGAATATTCTTCGTTATTGACCATTATATGCTCTTCTTTTGGTTTGTGGACATCATCATCTACTTAGCCATGAAGTTGAAATGCAGATGGTTTGTAATGATTTGCCTACAGAGTTGGTGCACCAGAGCTTAACACATCTCAGGTATGGTCCCGGATGCATTCCACATTCGTATTTTTGTAGTTTCTTTTTTTCCATTATTTTCCCTGTTTATAATGCTTTGCCTCACAGATTTGGTGCACCAGAGCTTAAAACATCTCAGGTATGTCCCGTAATGTGTTCCATCTTTAATGGAACATCATATGTAGTTAGTTAGTTTCCTTTTTTCCATTCTTTTCCCTGTTTGTAATTTGTAATGATTTGCCTCACAGATTTGGTGCACCAGAGCTTAACACATCTCAGGTGTGGTCCCATAATGCATTCCATCTTCATTGCAACATCATATATAGTTTGTTTATTTTTCTCCATTCTTTTCCTTGTTATGACTTGCCAGTGATTGTAGGTGTTTACTGTCAAAAGTGTCCTACAAAAACCTGAAAGTCTAATTCAAAGTCTATCCAGAGCTGGTAAAACGATGAGGAGTTATGAACATCAAGTGAGTTCTCAAGCCTATTTGTCGCATTCTACTTGCTGCTATACTATTTTCATATCTTTGGAACATTGTATAGTTTTTATGGCTGAATTAGTGGTGAGATACATTATCGATTGTAATTTGCAACTTTGCAATTGTTGCAGGTAATCTTGACAAATATGGCAGATATTTTTATAGCAACGGAGTTAAAAGCTGTACAGTATAGTAGCATTCTTAATTGTTAAATGAGGTACTTCTCATCCCTTATACTACTGACTAAATCTTACTGCTTCAGGGTGAGAAAACTTTGGTTTTCTTTTCAATTGTAAAACCAGGGCCTCATAGGCCTTTGTTTCCCCCAGAACTATTAATTTTTACTGTGGACGAGGAGTAGGATAGCATTGGCTTCTAGTGAAAACGGTAGTGATAGTGTGTGACTAAATGTACGGATAACTTTATTCAATATCTAGTGAAAAATAGGTATTAATATAATGATTATTCAAAAATGCAGTTAGATATTTATTATTCCGTCTCTTTCAAAACCGTGGCGTTGGTTTCATTACTTTCTCTCCCTACACACTTTTCAGCCTACTCAAAATAGCAGAATTGTATACAGTCTACATATTTAAGTTGCTCAAGATTAGCACGGTTTCGCATTAGAACCACAATCTTTTGGTTAATTTATGTTTTGTTGTGTAAAATTATTAACAGTTCCCTTTCTCATTGCAGTAGGACAAGTGACAACAACCTAAGTGGGCCCATACCTACCTTTATTCAGATCTGGCAACAGCCTACGAAATTGTAAGATAAGCTATTTACCCTAAATTGCAGGGGTACAATTATTAGTTTCCTTAATCTTCTTCTAACATTCTTTTGCTGGAATTTTCAATGAAGAGAATTGTTTGCAAGTGGACTAGAGGGCCCCATTCCCTCAAACATCTCTCTTCTGAACATATTAGAATACTTGTAAGTAGACAACATTCCTATGCTTGACACTCATCTAATAACTCGTCCCTCAGTATTTTCTTTAATACTTTACTGTCAATGCAGGAGAATCAGTGATCTAAAAGGCTGGGCCCAGGGATTTTTTCCAATGCTAAGAAGCACACCAGGTTTAATATCATTGTATGGTGAATAACCTTGATTGTAGAAATGCTTCCTGGTCATTCCCTCTATTGATTACCTACTAAGATGGATTATTGTCGGATATAGGAAATTGAGAAACTGCAACATTACTGGAGAAATTCCTGCATATGTTTGGAGGTTTAGAGTTCTGGAGATGCTGTGAGTAACCTAACTACTTCAGAATAAGCGTCAAGATTTTTAAGTAGCTCTGTTCGATGGTAGTTATTGGCTAACTGATGTCCCAAAAAAAAAAAAAAAAAAAAAAAAACCCCCAAATAGATTTTATTGAATTTGTGAGATTGAATTCACATGACCTTTAGCTTCTCTGGAGTCTCGCATATATTTTAATTTGTCTAAAATTTATGACCCGCTCAGAAATTTCTTGCAAAATGCTTATGATTTAGGTCTTTGACCAAGTTTTTTTTTTTAAACCTTTGGCCAAATATATTGACTGTAACTGTTTTTTACTGTAATTATTGACTGCAAAATGTTGTCTGCAATATTTCCAGGGACGTCAGCTTCAATAGATTAGTGGAGGAGATTCCAAGTCACGGCGCCACAAATATGGCAGAGATTTTTATAGCAACGGAGTTAAAAGCTGTACAGTATAGTAGCATTCGTAATTGTCAAATGAGGTACTTCTCATCCCTTATACTACGGACTAAATCTTACTGCTTCAGGGTGAGAAAACTTTGATTTTCTTCTCAATTGTAAAACCAGGGCCTTATCGGCCTTTGTTTCCCCCAGAACAAGCCAATTCTGGTTTTGTGAGATTGAGCATTGAGAGTCATTTGAGAACGATATCTTTATCTGTTTTGAGAATCTGGTACTGTAGACACTATTAATATTTGGATAGTTGACTATGCAATATGAGTAGGAATTAATTAAGGCTTTCAAAAACTTAAGGCTCACTGTAGTGCTGAAGTGGCATATTTGGGATATAAATGTCAGGATTACGTGATTCGAGGTTCAGTTAGTGCTATTAGGGTTTGATACAAGATGGTTTTGGGGATATTAGACAAGCTAATTATGCTTTTGTGTGATAGAGCATTGAGATACGTTTGAGAACGATATCTTGATCTGTTCGAGAATCTGGTACTGTAGACTCTATTCATTTTCAGATAATTGACTATGCGAGAATCTGGTACCACAGACTCTATTCATTTTCAGATAATTGACTATGCAATATGAGTAGGAATTAGTTAAGGCTTTCAAAACACAGGCTCACTATAGTGCTGAAGCGGCAATTTGGGATATAAATATTTAGAATTAAGAGATAATATGTTAATCGTAGGGATGAAAAGATGTTAACTCTCCTTATTTTAGGATTACGTGATTCAAGGTTCAATTAGCGCTTCTTAGGGTTTGATACAAGATTATTTTGGGGATAATAGACAAGTCAATTCTGCTTTTGTGAGGTAGAGCATTTAGAGACATTTGAGAACGATGTCTTTATCTGTTTTAAGAATCTTGTACTGTAGACACTATTCATTTTCGGATAATTGACTATGCAATATGAGTAGGAATTAGTTAAGGCATTCAAAATTCAGACTACTATAGTGTTGAAGTGACAATTTGAGATATAAAATTTCAGAATTAATAGATGATGTTAACTGTAATATTTTTAGGATTACGTGATTTGAGCTTCAGTTAGTGCTTATTAGGGTTTGATACAAGATAGTTTTGGGGATAGTAGACAAGCTAATTCTGCTTTTGTGAGATAGAGCATTTAGAGATATTTGAGAACGATATCTTGATCTGTTTTGAGAATCTGGTACTATAGACGCTATTAATATTTGGATAATTGACTATGCAATATGAGTAGGAATTAATTAAGGCTTTCAAAAAACTAAAGCTCACTATAGTGCTGAAACTGATAATTTGGGATATATATGTTTAGAATTCAGACACATGTTAATTGTAGGGATTAAAAGATGATGTTGACTCTCCTAATTTTTGGATTACATGATTCAAGGTTCAGTTAAAGCTTATTAGGGTTTGATATAAGATGGTTTTGGGGATGTAGACAAGCCAATTCTGGTTTTGTGAGATAGAGCATTGAGAATTGACTATGCAATATGAGTTGAAATTAGTTAAAGGCTTTCAAAACTCAGGCTCACTATAGTGCTGAGGCGGCAATTTGGTATATAAATTTTTAGAATTAAGAGACGATATGTTAATTCTAGGGGTTAAAAAATGTCGTTAACTCCCCTATTTTTAGGTTACGTGATTCAAGGTTCAGTTAGAGCTTATTTGGGTTTGATATAAGATGATTTTGGGGATAACAGACAAGCCTAATCTGCTTTTGTGATAGAGCATTCAGAGACATTTGAGAACAATATCTTGATTGTAATGAGAATCTGGTACTGTAGACGTTATTCATTTTCGGATAATTGACTATGCAATATGAGTAGGAATTAATTAAGTCTTTCAAAATTTAGACTCACTATAGTGTTGAAACGGCAATTTGGGATATAAGTGTTTAGAATTAAGAGACAATATGACAATTGTAGAGATTAAAAGATGATGTTAACTCTAATATTTTTAGGATTACTGATTTGAGGTTCGGTTAGTGCTTATTAGGGTTTGATACAAGATGGTTTTGGGGAAAGTCAATATGCCAATTCTGCTTTTGTGAGAGAGAGCATTTAGAGACATTTGAGAACAAATTTTGATATGTTTTTAGAATCTGGTACTGTAGGTGCTATTCATTTTCGGATATTTTAGGATTACTGATTTGAGGTTCGGTTAGTGCTTATTAGGGTTTGATACAAGATGGTTTTGGGGAAAGTCAATATGCCAATTCTGCTTTTGTGAGAGAGAGCATTTAGAGACATTTGAGAACAAATTTTGATACGTTTTTTAGAATCTGGTACTGTAGATGCTATTCATTTTCGGATATTTGACTATGCAATATGACTAGGAATTAATTAAGGCTTTCAAAATTCAGGCTCACTATATAGTTCTGAAGCGACGATTTGGGATATAAATTTTTAGAATTAAGAGACAATATGTTAATTGTAGTGATTAAAAGATGATGTTAACTCTCCTATTTCTAGGATTACGTGATTCGAGGTTCAGTTAGTTTTTTTTTGGGTTTGATACAAGATTGTTTTGGGGATAGTTGACAAGCCAATTCTGGTTTTGTGAGATAGAGCATTCAAAAACATTTGAGAACGAAATCTTGATCTGTATTGAGAATGTGGTACTGTAGACGCTATTCAATGTTTGATAATCGGCTATACAATAAGAGTAGGAATTATTTAGACTTTCAAAACATAGGCTCACTATAGTGCTGAAACGGCAATTTGGGATAAAAATGTTGAGAATTAAAAGAAAATATGTTAATTGTACGTATTAAAAGATGATGTTAACTCTTCTATTTTTAGGATTACATGATTCGAGGTTCGGTTAGTGTTTATTAGTGTTTGATACAAGATGGTTTTGGGGATAGTTGACTTTAAGTGATTCGAGGTTCGGTTAGTGTTTATTAGTGTTTTGATACAAGATAGTTTTGGAGATAGCAGACAAGTCAATTATGCTTGTGAGATAGAGCATTCAAGAGACATTTGAGAGTTATATCTTGATCTTTCAAAACTCAGGCTCCCTAGTGCTAAAATGGCAATTTGGGATAAAAATGTTGAGAATTAAAAGACTATTTTATTTTAGGGATTAAAAGATGATGTTAACTCTCCTATTTTTGTGATTACGTGATTCGAGGTTCGGTTAGTGTTTAGTAGTGTTTGATACAAGATGGTTTTGGGGATAGTTGACTTTACGTGATTCGAGGTTCGGTTAGTGTTTATTAGTGTTATGATACAAGATGGTTTTGGGGATAGTAGACAAGTCAATTATGCTTTTGTGAGATAGAGCATTTAGAAACATTTGAGAACGATATCTTGATCTGTTTTGAGAATCTGGTACTGTAGATGCTATTCATTTTTGGATAATTGACAATGCAATATGAGTAGGAACTAGTTAAGGCTTTCAAAATTCAGACTAACTAAAGCTTTGAAACGGCAATTTGGGATACAAATGTTTAGAATTAAGAGACAATAATTTAATTGTAGAGATTAAAAGATATGATGTTAACTCTAATATTTTTAGGATTACATGGTTTGAGCTTCAGTTAGTGCTTATTAGGGTTTGATACAAGATAGTTTTGGGGATAGTAGACAAGCTAATCCTGCTTTTTTTGTGAGATAGAGCATTTAGAGATATTTGAGAACAATATTTTTATCTGTTTTCAGAATCTGGTACTGTAGATGCTATTCATTTTCGGATAATTGACTATGCAATATGAGTAGGAATTAATTATGGCTTTCAAAACTCAGGCTCGCTATAGTTCTGACTTCTGAAGCGACTATTTGGGATATAAATGTTTAGAATTAAGAGAAAACATGTTAATTGTAGGGATTAAAAGATGATGTTAATCTCCTATTTCTAGGATTACGTGATTCAAGGTTCAGTTAAGGGTTTTAAGGGTTTGATACAAGATGGTTTTGGAGACAATGGACTATCCAATTCTGGTTTTTTGAGATAGAGCATTCAAAGACATTTGAGAACGATATCTTGATCTGTATTGAGAATCTGGTACTGTAGATGCTATTCAATGTTGGATAATCAGCTATACAATATGAGTAGGAATTAGTTTTGGCTTTCAAAACTCAGGCTCACAATAGTGCTGAAATGGCAATTTGGGATAAAAATGTTGAGAATTAAAAGACAATATTTTATTGTAGGGATTAAAAGATGATGTTAACTCTCTTATTTCTAGGATTATGTGATTCGAGGTTCAATTAGTGTTTAGTAGTGTTTGGATGGTTTTGGGGATAGTTGACTTTAAGTGATTTGAGGTTCGGTTAGTGTTTTGATACAAGATGATTTTGGGGATAGTAGACAAGTCAATTATGCTTTTGTGAGATAGAGCATTTAGAAACATTTGAGAACGATATCTTGATCTGTTTTGAGAATCTGGTACTGTAGACGCTATTAATTTTCGGATAATTGACTATGCAATATGTGTATGAATTAATTAAGGCTTTCAAAATTCAGGCTCACTATAGTGCTGAATCGGTAATTTGGGATATAAATATTTAGAATTAAGAGGCAATATGTTAGTTATAGAGATTAAAAGATGTTAACTCTCCTATTTTTAAGATTATGTGATTTTAGGTTCAGTTGGTGCTTATTAGGATTTGATACAAGATGGTTTTGGGGATAGTAGACAAGCTAATTCTGCTTTTGTGTGATAGAGCATTGAGAGACATTTGAGAACGATATCTTGATCTGTTTGAGAATCTAGTACTGTAGACGATAAGGATAATTTACTATGCAATATGAGTAGAAATTAGTTAACGCTGTCAAAACTCAGTCTCACTATAGTGCTGAAGCGGTAATTTGGGATAAAAATGTTTAGAATTATGAGACAATATGTTAAATCGCAGGGATTAAAAGATGATGTTAACTCTCCTATTTCTAGGATTACGTGATTTGAGGTTTAGTTAGTGCTTATTAGGGTTTGATATAAGATGGTTTTGGGGATAGTAGACAAGCCAATTCTGGTTTTTTGAGATTTCAACGACATTTGAGAACGATATCTTGATCTTTTTTCAGAATTTGGTACTGTAGACACTATTCATTTTTGGATAATTTACTATGCAATATGGAAAGGAATTAGTTAAGGCTTTCAAAACTCAGGCTCCCTATAGTGCTGAAGCGGCAATTTGGGATATAAATGTTTAGAATTAAGAAACAATATGTTAATTGTTGGGATTAAAAGATGTTATTAACTCTCCTATTTTTAGGATTACGTGATTCGAGGTTGAATTAGTGCTTATTAGGGTTTGATACAAGATGGTATTGGAGATAGTAGACAAGCAAATTCTGGTTTTGTGAGATAGAGCATTCAGAGACATTTGAGAACGATATCTTTATCTTAATTAGGAAACTGGTACTGTAGACGCTATTCATTTTCGGACAATTGATTATGCAATATGAGTAGGAATTAGTTAAGGCTTTCAAAATTCAGACTCACTATAGTGTTGAAACGTCAATTTGAGATATAAATGTTTAGATTAAGAGACATATGTTAATTGTGGAAATTAAAAGATGATTTTAACTCTAATATTTTTAGGATTACGTGATTTGAGGTTCAGTTGGCCCTTATTAGGATTTGATACCATATGGTATTGGGGATAGTCGACATGCTAATTCTGCTTTTATGAGATAGAGCATTTAGAGATATTTGAGAACGATATCTTGATCTGTTTTTAAAATCTGGTACTATAGGCTCTATTCATTTTTGGATAATTGACTATTCAATATGAGTTGGAATTAATTAAGGCTTTCAAAACTCAGGTTCGCTATAGAGTGCTGAAGTGGAAATTTGGGATATGAATAAATGTTTAGAATTAAGAGAATATGTTAATTGTAGGGATTAAAAGATGATGTTAACTCTCCTTTTTTTAGGATTACGTGATTTTATTCAGTGTTGGGTAATTGACTATGCAATATGTGTAGGAATTAGTTTAGGCTTTTAAAACTCAGGCTCACTATAGTGCTCTGTTCTAGCTTGAAATTATCTTGTTATGATCGAGTACTTATCTAATGGCCAGCTAGGGTGGTTATGCTTGGATTTTCTGTTGTTAATGCCCTGCGAGGCTGGTTCTGGACATTTTTTGTTGTGTTCTGAGCAGAAATGAGTTACTTGTCTTTCTGTATGCATGGTAATGTGAACAACCTACTTTACAACTGGTCTTTGGTTCTTGCCTGCAAATATCTTGGTTATATTGAATATTGTGTTGATGACCAGTGTGGCTGGTATGGATATTTCTCTGGTGTGGTTCATGCTTGCAAATATCTTTCTGATGCTTGAATACTTTGTTTGATGGCCATTTTTCTGTATTGAGTGATCCTTGTTTTGGACATTTTTTTGGTGTTTTATTCTTAATTGAACATATCTTGGTTATGCTTGAATACTTATTTTGATGGCCAGTGAGGCTGGTTTTGGTGGTGATTGAATACTCTGTTATGGGTTGTTCGGCTGCTGGTTTTGGACTCTTCTCATGTGTTTTTAGCAGAACTTGGTAATATAATTTCTCTTTTCATTCTAGATAAGGTTGGCTATTTGAATAGGATAGTTGATGTAATTGTTTGGGTTCATGACAATTATATCATTGTGTTGCAATTCTCAAAAATTATTGTTGCTGTGTATTGATGACATTTCTCATGGTCAACATATTAGAATTGGGACATTGTTTTCGTGGAATACATGCATTTGATTGCGCTTTTTTCATATCAGGCTATGTGTTCGTTCTGTGTGGATGGGAATATGAAAGACATAATTTATATTTATGTTTGGTAGCTGTTGGTTGAATTCAGTAATAAATCTTGATCAATAAACATGTTTTTTGTTGTTAGATGGTAGATTATTGTTTGCCGCATCTTGGTTATGTTTCAATACTCTGTTAATGGCCAAGTGAGGCTATTTTAGGACATTTCTGGTTTTTTTTAGCATAAATTGATTAGTTTATGTGTTGCTTTTAGATAATATCTATTTGATTCAGATGTTGCTAGCTGATGAAAATGTTTTTATACCAAGATAATCATATCATTTTTGTATCGCAAACCTAGAAAATTATTGTTAGTTGAATAACTAATATGTCAACAAATTATAAGATATACAATTGTATTGTTGTATTCTACCCCCCTAGAATATTTGCGTCTACATGTGCATTTTTCATATCATAATATGAGGTTGTGGAGTATCTATGTGTTAAAACTCTTGTTTTGCAAATATCTTGGCTATGTTTAAATACCGCGTAAATGGTTAGTGAGGCTGGTTTTGGACATTTGTCTGGTGTATGGTTCTTGTTTGCACGTCTTAGCTATTCTTCAAAACTCTGTTGCTTTTCATTGAGAAATGTTTTGGACATTTCTTTGGTGTTTGGTTATTGCTTGCAAATATGCTAGTGATGCTTGAATATTATTGAGTGACTCTTGTTTTCAATATTTCTCTGGTGTTTTATCCTTGCTTGCAAATATCTTTAGGATACTTGATAAGTGAATGACAAATATGGCTTGTTTGGACATTTTATCTGGTGTTTTATACTTGAATAATCTGTTACTGGCCAACCAGGCATGTTTTGGGTATTTTTTTGGTGTTTTATTTTGTCTTGCAAATATACTGGTTATGCATAAGAATATCTGTTAATGGTCAGTGAGCTTGCATTAGGACAATATTACAATAGTGAGAGTTACTGGAGTTTTAGTAATTTTTCCATGTCTGCTGCTTGTCTCCCTCCTTTTCCCCTTCTTGTTAGTAATAGTCATAGTTGTCGTGGTAATAGTTGTATGGGATCATGATCGTCACTTGTGGATGAACACTGGGCGTACTTCTCCTTGGTTTTGCAAATATTTGAAATTAATTGCAGAAACTGGAGAAGTTCGTTTCATCTATTTTTTGGTATTTTGGAATGCGACCATTTGGCTCATGACTTTTCTTTTCTTTTTTTGATGTAGCCATTTCAGGTATCAATATCTTGACATTTTTGTATTGTCAATCTTATGACCACCCGATCATGCTGTGGGATATTGTTATATTGTTAATGATACCTATAGTTAATGATTTCACAATCGGTTTGAACTTTGAACGCCCTATTCAACCGGTTGAACCGGGAACTGGCCGGCAAACCGGTCAAAAAATATCCTAATAGCCGTTTTTCAGGTTGAACCGGTCAAAATCGGAAAAAATTGGATGAAGAAAAAAAAAAGAAAAAAAAAAGAAAAAAAAAAGCATGCATGTTCTAGATATATATCAAACGAAGTAGTTGGCCTAGTGGCTAATAATAATAATAATAATAATAATAATAATAATAATAATAATAATAATAATAATAATAATAATAATAATAATAATAATAATAATAATAAAATATCACATTTTAATGCTTTTGAGCCCAATTGTCAAATTAAACTAGTAAATATTTGAATGCTTCTCAATTTTCTCTCTTCAATGACACTTGCTTTCCCAATTGTGTATCTAGGTACAATATTAGGTCAAGTTGGACTTGCTACTTGCATTGAGGACGTTCTTAGACAATTTTAGAATGACAAAAACTCATATGAGACGGTCTCATGCATGAGACGGGGTACAACCAAATATAAATAAAAAACACCCTTTCCAAAGTGTTAAAGCGTCAATGTCAGTCTCATGCAAGTGTGCCTCTTTTAGAATTGTTATGCGACCATTATACATATGGCGTGTCAGTGTAAAAAAAAAATATATATATATATATATATATATATATATATATATATATATATATATGTGTGTGTGTGGAGCACCAATATCAAAATTACAAGAAGAAACTACGGTCCAAAGTATACAAAAATGAAAATGAGAAATGAAAAATATATAAATAAATAAGATAACAAATAATCTTTTATAGGAAGATATGGAAGTCTAGAAATTTTAAATACGAATATTTAGTATTTATAATTAGTGTTTTTATAATAGAATCGGTGATCGAACCGGACAGATTACTGGTAAGTGGTTCAACAGGTCGGACCGGTTCAACCGTTGAAATGATTTCTGCTTATTTTTTTCAATATTTAGTTAAAAAAATAGAATAAATATGCACCTACAAAAATTTAAACATATATCTTATAACTTTTCATATTTAAGAACACACAATAGAGTCATTGTCATAATAAAAAATAACACAATAATATGAGAGAACAACTTAAAAGGGAAAGATAAACCTTATATTTTTATCTCACATCGAGTAAATATTAAAGGAAAATGTAAGAGAAAGTAAAATCTCATAATTTTGTCTCACATCGAAAATGTTAGAAGAAAATATGAGAGAAAACAATTTAAAAGGAGAAAAGGTGTACCTCACCTAATATATCTGTCCCACATCGAAAGTGTGAAGAAAAATGTGAAAGAAAGTATTATAAAAGGGGGTGAAGATGGACATTGATTCATATATTTATCCCACCTCATACATTTTACCAAATCCCCGCGATTTGGAGTGAAACGATTTGCTGAAATAAATAAAATAGAATAAAAATAGAGATTACACGACTTCATAGTTGGGCAACAACTTATAAGAGATCCAGAGTTTTGTAGGAGAGAGGAAGTCGATTTGGTAGAAGAGGAAAGAAAAAAAAAATAGTTGGGAGGCTGAGTTTTGCAGGAGCACTGTGTTGAAAAATATGAGAAAGTAACTGTCAATAATTTAAAGAGTAACTGCTCCTTCGAAAAGAAAAAAAACTAACAAACTAACATCTATTCATCTTTTAGATAAGGAAAAAAAACCGCTGTGTTACTATTTACTAACATATATTTTGGTGAAAAAAACCGTCAAAATTAGAGGCATTTAATTTAAAAAAAAAGCAAATTACTAAGAAAATTAGAAATTTAAATAGGGGAGATTAGAGGGTGCCATGTAGGAGGAAAATAGCTTAGAAATAAATATAAGGGGATATGAACAACTATTCGAGCTATTCGGTTTATTTAAAACGGTTGGATCGATCGATCCAGTAATCTTTTTTTTATATCGGACAAAGTTAGTTGTTAGTAGTTAGTACACCAATCACTCAAATACTCCACGAAATCGTCTATCCACCTTATAACTCCCATAACTCCAAATTCGTTCTTAGAGGGAATTGAACATGGGTCTTCTAATCAAATGAGGAGCCCAGTGGTCAGATGGGCTAAGCCACCTAGTTGGCGATCGAATAACCTAGTTCATTGTCCGGTTTGGTATCGGTCCGATTTTAAAAATATTGCTTGTAAGAGTAATTTCTTTCCATTATTCCTTATACCCCTTTCTTTCCCGTTTCGAGTTTGCGGTGCTTGTTCCGACAAATTCCAATGTTTCTCTCCCCAGATCGCCGATTCACTGTGTCGGTGGCGACTATTTCAGAGTCTCCATCGGAACCTGTTCGTACTAATTGGTTTAAAACGCTGAAAAAACTTTGACATCTTCTGGTTTTCCTCTCTTGGTAATTTGTATGATTGTGAAATATTTTCATTATTCTGTTTTCGTGATGCTTTTGTAATAAAAAGAAAAAAAATTAGAATTCCTGAAATCTTGATTTATAACTTAAATTAGTTTGTTTCAGGAAATGCTCAAGATTGAATTTGCATGTGAAAAAAACTGATAGTATAAAATTATCTATTACTTACTACTCCGTCCCTGACTCTTTTATCATACTATTTTTAAAAAAAATAAATTTAGCAAGCGAAGAAATATTTTATCATTTTAAATACCAATAATAATACTCCCTCCATCCCAAAGATATATGCACGTTTATTGTTTTCGCGTGTTTTTGCGAGCGATTTTTTTATTAGTATTTAAAATGATAAAATAATTTTTAAAGATGCATGCAATCGGTGGCCGGACCTTAAATTTTCTTAGGGGGCCCAATTTATAACATATAGTGTATTAAACGCACTTTAGAATTTTTTATATATTTTGAAAAATTATTTGGACTAAACATCTTTATATTAATAGAGTGAATACATTTATCATTATATTGAAAATGTGAGTTATACATATTCTTTCTCTATTTTGTTATTCCCTTTTTTCACCTAAAAAATCAACATTTTATTTATAGAGTGTTGATTTTTACAAGGATTAATAATAGTGGTGTCACATGAACATGATGCACATAATACTTTGTTTAAAGGAGATGACATTCGTATGAGAGTTTTTATACATGATATAGGGTATAATCTATAACACAAATAATACTCATTCTTCCAAAATATTAGGCGTTAATACACAATTTATCTTCGTCTTACTATGAGACTGTCTCATACAAGTGTGTCTTAATTATAAGTATATATATATAAGAAATTCAAGTGGGGTCAGGGGGGCCCAGTGACCCCCCTGGGGTCAAGGTAGGTCCGTCACTGCATGCAATAGATGAGAGGTAGATCTATAATACCCCTCTTTAAAATTTACTTTATCATTTGAAATATTAATAAACAACTCGCTCAAAAAACTCGATAATAAAGTAGGTGTGCATATATTCATGGGACGGAGGTAGTATTTCATTGGCTAAAATACGAGAAAATAGTAAATGTGAAAAAATAGTTGAAAATTAGGGAGTGTATTCTATATGTCAGTGTAAAGGGATATGAAAAGGCAGGGGTCTCATTAAAGGTATCGTTTACATTTAGTCCTTGAGGCTATAGGTGTTATCTTTTTCCATAATCTGCTAACTGAGTCCTTTTCTCTAGTTTTAACCTAGACTTCTAATGATACTTTGATACATTTAGACATGCCTAGAAAATAATAATGGTAATAATTATCATTGTGGGGTCAATTATTAAGGGCTATTGATTGCATTGTTAATGCTTGGTTAGAGTATGAACAATGGGTATCATATGAGTTGAGTTGAGTAGGTGGGGGCAATCAATTGCTTACTTCTATTTTCATTACTTGTGTATCAAAATTACCAAGCAACATTAATAGAAGTGATTCCCATTACGCACTTTCATTATCCCCAACCAAACGGATCCTTAGTATAAAAGATTTATGACTCTTCAATCACCATGCAATGAGGTTGCTGGGACTGTTCACTTTGTATTTCATTTGTTTCATTTTTAGTGTTCTGCTTTATGTTCCATAATGACATGAAAAATAAAAAATCATCCATGTGTTAAAGATCCATGAAGTGAAATATATTTAGAACATGAAAAATGATACAGAGAAATAGAACTGGTATTTTATGGTTTACGCCAACTAGATTTAGTATTGGCTGTGTAGTTGGAAAATATTAAATGCGTTGGGACACCTAAATCTGAAAAACTGGTAAACAGGTGAATAAAACTTGTAACATCGTATTTGTTGTTTGGTGAACTGCGGTAAAAAATATATTACAGTGGTCATTTATCATCTCTTATGTAAGGTTAACATCTTGAAATTTCAAAGAGTTTTTTGAAGGTCCCACTTTGTTTAAAGACTGACTACTTGCAAGAGTTATTAGCTGAATTTCATCCCGGGTGTGTATATTACTATATTAGTCCCACCATGAATGATTTATCCAAATGAATCTCATGCTAAGAAAAGATGCCAACAGTTAATATCTCAAGAACCCCCAATGGGTTGTCACAAAATATTTATCACATTGAGTTGGGCCATACTGTTAAAACGGTTAATTCTTCTAAAAAATATGTATCCAAATGGCATCCTCCGTAATAATATCAATAATTGATTTCCAAAAGTTAAATGGGTCAAACGAATATAAGAAACCGCGTGCTATTGGGCTGTCAACGGATATAAATGGGCTGAAACGGTTATTTTTTCCAAAATCGTGCCCACAGCAAACTCCGTAACAATTAATTCATCACATTGAGTGGGGCCAGACTGTAAACGGTAATTTTTCTGAAAAAACGTGCCCTTATTACTGGCATGAACCGTAACAAAATACAGTATAATATCTATCAATTAATACTCATAAATTAATAATTTCTCTAAAATAATATTTTTTTTCGGTCCCGACATGGCCCCAAACATAAATTAATAATTTCGATAAATTAATAAGATACTAATTTTTTTAAAGACCCCTATAAGTATTTATTATTTAACATACATATGATTTTTATAGATGTATTGAACATACGATATGAATCTTAGACATTAATTCAATAATATGAATCTTAAATATTAAATAATTTAATGATTTAAGTTCTTATTAAACTTTAAACATTAAATAAGACGATTCAAGTTTTTAACATTTAATACTCATTAATATCACTATATAATTGAATTTAAATTCATAAATTCTAATGTAATTAATTTAAATTAAATAAATATAAAATATATCTTTAAATTAATAAATTATTAATTTATCAATTAATTAATATCTCTCTAAATTTAATATTTTTTCCCGTATATGTCATCGGATTTCCAATTTCAACCCCCATAATTTCCCTCTCTCCCATGGCCTCTCTGACAATTCACTGAAGAGATGTAAATGGCGAGTTATCAGTTTACACGGAGTACTTCGAATTGGAAGCAATGCAATATCAAGGTTGAAGACGCTGGTGTTGTCAATATCTAGGAATGGCTCTGATTCTGTGAATTGATTTATTTTTTTTACTTGTAAATTTTGTGTAGGATTCTCGATAGTTGGATTCAAGAGTTAGTTTACTACAAAAAATAAGAGATATGGGGACCCCAAGTTTGTCGTGTAGATGTAGTGATGGGAAGCACTGCGGGGCCTTTATTTTTGCCTCACGGGGAAAAAGTTATGCGACTCAAGTGGCAAAGATTCCAAATCCAATGATACAATAATTCAGTTTTGGAGGTACCCATATTTTCTTTTTTACTAGAAATTATATAATCATTCTTTAAATCAGTATGTAATATGTGTTGCTTAATTTGTCTTTTTGATGACAAAATTTACCCCCACCATCATGCAATGGATCACTAACCACAAGAAAGCGAGGGTGTATGTTTGAGAATCATCTCATACTAAGGCAAGATGCTCTCAAAAATATTTCAAACTTTCATATGCACCTTAGCAATAATTCTTTACCTAGAAGCCAGAATTATATTAGCACAGAATGGCCTACTGGCTGAGCATGAAAGTAAGTTTTATGTCCATTTCGTATTTTTGTTTAAGTGAGTCTGAAGGCTTTTTGAACTACATTGTTGTGTAACCTTTAATTTATTTTTGAAAGTCATGCCTAATTTGTTTAGAAACTATACCTATGTTCAATTGCATCTGCTCATTCTTCAGTCTGACTTACAATCTAATCTTGCAGAGAATGCTCTTCATGAAATAGCTAAAGAGTTGGGCAAAAAAGATTGGAACTTCAGCTTAAACCCGTGTGATGGGAACCCAAATTGGAATACCGCAAAAATGCCTGAGATGCCATTGTACAACAATTCCGTCATTTGTAACTGTTCTTATCCTGGTGCAATCTGTCACGTAGAAAAAATGTAAGCCGTCTTCCATTCTATTTTAGTGTTGAGATGGCCTAGAAATAGTCGTTTGGGTCTGTACAATCATGATGGAAAATTAGAGAACGAGTAATGCTTCTTTGAATTTGAAATAGCTAAAGTGCTCTTTATGACTCATTTTTGTTTAATGTGAAATATTACGACCCATTTTTCTTCCAGACAAGCCACACTTTTAGTAGAAACAGTATTGAACTTATTTATTTGAGCTACTGACAATTTCCAACCGACTTAGCCTTGTGTGAGTTTTCATTTCACCAAATAACACTCTGTAATAGTAAATATCATTTGAATTGCATGTTTAAATTCCGCTTTTAGCATAATATTCATTCAACTATCTGTAATCATAAAAACTCAATGCAAAACCGGATGAATAAATTGTTAAATGTGGGTTCGTTTCTGATCTCAATCACTTAGTTGGTGTGCTTCGAAGTCCTTACAGGTTTTATGTTTCACATGCCTGCTGGACTTTGGCTTGACATCTTGCTTGGTTGTAGTATACTTCCAGTAACTTGCTTCCTTCACCTTATAAACATGAATGCAGATTAATGTGAATAAATATCAAATCTCTTTTCTGTGCCTCTTGCTTTTGTCTATGGTTTTCTGACACATTGTTCACTGATATAAACACCTGTTCCCTTGTAACAGATTTCTAAAAGGGCAGGATTTACCAGGTGTCCTACCACGATCCCTGGCAAAGTTGCCATACCTTAAGATGATGTATCGAGATTCAGGACACGAATTTTGGTATATTTCACTATGTAATATAACTATATTCCTTTTCCTGATGAGTCATATTTACTGGTTGCAGTGACCTCAATCGCAACTACCTCAGTGGTAATATTCCTCGAGAATGGGCATCTATCAAATTGGAATACCTGTGAGTTGCTAACTTGATTATGGCATTATTATGTTATATCTCATTCATGTTTTTTTTTGGGCATCTATTCATGAAGAATGAAACTTCTGCAGAACTATTAGTGGAAACCGCTTATCTGGGCCGATACCAAAATACTTGGGCAACATTACTACACTTGTATCTATGTGAGTTCTCTCTCTCTCTGGGCATGCATAAGGACACTCTGGTGTTATCATAATCAACTTATTAGGATTTGATTAGTATACTTTTATGGACTGCTTATCTAACTTTGAAGAGTATGGATTTTCAGAAGCATAGAGACCAACCAGTTCAATGGGTTGATACCAGCAGAGTTGGGGAAGCTGACCAACTTAAAGATTCTGTTAGACCTTTCTTTACAATTTCTGAGATATACTTGAAATTTGAGTAATTTCTCCATGTTAATTTACTAATTTCTTTGTTTTGTCTAAATGCAGCATTCTTAATGCTAATAATCTCAGTGGAGAGTTCCCTGTGGAATTAAAGAATCTTAAGAATTTGATAGAACTGTAAGTGTAATAGTGAATTTTTTACGTGCAAAAGTGCAACAATTATTTACTAGGTTTGTTTTAACACTGATATATCAATATTTGGGAGTAATAAAGTAGGTTTAGCAGCAACAATTTCACTGGAAAATTACCTGTTTTTCGGAGTTGGAGAACACTTGAAAAGTTGTAAGTCCTCATCAAACATATTTCTATAATGCAAGTTTAAAATTATTATTTTTACCTTTTTATTTATTTTTGGCTTATGTACTGCTTTACCACCAGAGACTTGCAAGCTAGTGGTTTTGGAGGACCAATACCTTCTACCATTTCAGTCTTGAAGAATCTAATTGATCTGTAAGTTATTTACCCTTCCAGATCACTCGTCAATTGATTCTTACTGTTAATGGGATATCTATACAGAAGGATTAGTGACCTGAATGGAGGATCTTCCAAGTTTCCACAGCTAGGAGACATGATAAATATGAAAAAGTTGTAAGTAAAAATCTCATCCAAAACCATCTTGGGAGCTTGATATAACTCCTTTATTTGTATCTAATTGAGAAAATCTTATGTGGATACAGGATGTTAAGGAGCTGCAATATCTCTGGGAAAATTCCTAAATTCTTGGCAAATATGCCAGGCCTAAAGCTTCTGTAACACTATACTTTAGTTCCATTTTTTTATCTTGATATGTTTGTTTACTTTATTCTGAGATAAATTTGCATTCGTCTTATCTAGATCATACTGCTTCCAATTAAATTTCTTTGGCTGTTGAATTTTATAACTTATAATACTGGGGTCTGCATAAGAATATTTCAGTACTAAGAGTTTATAGATCTATTATTCTCCTTTTAAAATGTGGACCGCCCTCCTCTTTTTCGCTGCAAAAAGAGAAATTCGTCCCATAGAATCTAGTACCAGTCCCAGCATAAGAAAAAAAAAATGGATAGGACATTGCACTTATATAGATCTTGAAAGGCTTAATTGTTCAATTCTCATACAATGTAGGAAGGTTTGCTTTGAACAGAAAAGCTAAAGTAACATTTGCTGCAATATCATCTAAATATAGAAATCTCAAATTCTCCAGCTGGGTTAAATATTGATCTATTCAACAATATAATATTGCTTATTGAAATGTGCTTCTGTGGTCTTGTGTCCTTTTTCCTTCTTTTATCAGTGTTACACGTCCCTCTTGTTTATATAAGACTTTGTTTTTGACTTTTGGCATTGCCCTGAAGTTGGTTACTGACAAAATTGTTATACACTGGCAGGGATCTGAGTTTCAACAGGTTAGAAGGAGAGATTCCTAAACTTGATGATTTATCACAGCTACAGTACATGTATGTAACTAGTAACTATTCAGTCTATTATCATGATTTACAGGTGGTACTTCTTTCATTTGCTTTTACAAGATTAGGCATGGTTACTAAACATCAGTTTGTTATAAATTTTTTATTGCAACTGACTGTAATGTATCTCGTCTATTTTGCTAAATTTATAGTTTTGACTATGTTGATTTTGCTGTGATTGTTAGGATTCTTACTGGTAACTCCCTCACCGGGCCGCTACCAGATTGGATAAAATATAAAGATACTAGAACGTATGTCAATTTTTTTTTACTTCCTGCAGCTTCATAATGTTGATATATCATTATAAATAAGTGGCTTACTGTATTTTGTTGTTGTTTTTTTTTTTTTTAAACTTTTACGTGGTGGCTCCCTGTGATTCTACATTGTAATTATATCTGTTGTAAATTTTTTCTTTATTTATTTATTATTATTATTATTATTATTATTATTTGTAGTTTTTAATTTCTGATTTTTGTGCTATGAGCTGTTCTGTATAGTAACCTAACTGAAGCAGAACCCAAATGTTAAATGTCAAACCTGGGGTCAGCGCATGAGAGAACTTTTTGAACTTTGAAGAGTATATGACCATTAAGAAGTTACACCTAAACCATTGTTATTGTATGAGCAGTGGATTCTTAATCAGAAATAAGCAAATTCCTATCTTTCACAACCAGTTAACTAACTCTGTTTAAAACTGGTTGGATGTGAATAGATTAAGATTGGAAAGATTTTAGTGCAGTTGGAAAGTAAAATTGAAGCATTACTGTGTAGAAATTGGGGTTCCGGTGCGGTCCCACACATTGAAGCGCGCCCAATATGTGAAGGAGACTTGCCACTCTCCTACTGAGGTTCCATCCTAAAACTAATTTGATGATAAGAGGAGACGCCCACTAGGCTTATAAACTACTATCACTTCTTTCAATATCTCAATGTGGGACAACTCACATGTGAATCATCAACATTCTCAACAGTTAAGGTTGAAAACATATTTCAAAGTTCAGTTCTTCTTATCTAGTCACATGTTAGTGTGTGCGCTTGTGTCTATGACTCTATGTATTTAGTTTTTTCCCCCCTCCCAGCGCACTTGTTGTAATTACATTAGAAATGCTAGTAAATTGCTGCACTGCATTGAAAGGAAGGGCTTTTTAATTCATTAGTTTCTGAATTCTGAGAGTTTTTGCTTCTATGCAGCAAAATTGATCTCTCTTACAACAACTTTGATGAGAGCTCTGCGCCATCACAGTGTCTGGATACTCCGTGAGCCATATTTTTCGTATGTGACCCAGTTTTTGCATTTTGATTGATTGTACTAATTTTTGTTCTTTTCACTATATGCAGAAACTTGTTCAGAAGCTTTCGCGTGGCAAAAGCTATGTAAGTTGTTAATATTCTAGTAACACAGTTTCTTAGATTATAATAATTCTGGTTTGATTTAGAGAATGATTTTATCCCCTCATCTTCCCCAATGAGTTATTGCAGGGATATTGCAAAATGCCTGCGTCCTTGTTCAAAGGGTGAGACATCACGGCTTTGTGCCTATAAAATGGAACCTCACGCTGACAACTTAAACCAAAGAAGTAGCAGAGTTAAATGTAGAGTCACCTCCATCATTATACATTATGGCCACTTGACCATGTTTTTATTTCTGGCAGATTACTATGCATTCCATGTCAACTGTGGTGGACCACCAACTACAATTGGCCAAATAGTTTTTGATGCAGATGAAGGATCAGCAGGTGCAGCAAAGTTCGATCATAATAACGAAAACTGGGGAGCTAGTAGTTCAGGACCTTTTATGGACATTAATTCAACTTTGAGTACCTATTTGGTAAAAAATATATCGGTTCTCAGGCAATCTGCCTCGGAATTGTATACGACTTCCCGCCAATCTCCTCTGTCGCTCACATATTACGGGCGTTGCTTAGCAAATGGAAACTACAATGTGGCACTTCACTTTGCTGAGATAATATTCAGAGATAATCGATCATTCCAAAGTCTTGGAAGACGGATGTTTGACGTGTATATCCAGGTAGACACTAAGACAAATAATTCTAGGAAAATATTTTTGTGCTTGCATTTTTAAAAGGTATTAGTTGGTCAGTATTAGCTGTTTTAACTGAATGGTATTAGTAATTAAACAGTATTAGGTTTGAGTTGCACAATGCAACTGGAGCACCCCAAGTGTTGCTCATAATTCTGTCTATTGTCGAGCTTCCAGCTTGTGGTCCTCTTCCTAGTGTCGAAATTAAGTTCTTTTCCTGGTTGATTCATTAGTTAAATTTGTATCACTGTTAATCAGGGCAAACGGGAACTGAAAGATTTTGATATTGAGCAAGAGGCTAAAGGAGTTGACAAAGTTACTATACACCAATTTAAAGCAATGGTGAAAAATAGAACTCTTGAGATACGTTTTCAGTATACTGGAAAGGGGACAACATCTGTCCCAATCCGAGGAATATACGGTCCTTTGGTATCTGCTATTTCAGTGGAATCCGGTATGATTGCATGACTCTGGCTTACACCACTTCTGTTCCAACTATGTCAAATTTTATGATTTTTAGTTTGTAAAGTTGAGAGTTGGCACTGTTTGTTGTATGCTATTTTAATACCAGACGTATCTGAACAGCTTCTGACTGGATCCTTCTGTTTTCTGCTATGCAGATTTCAAGCCTCCATCCAAAGGAAAAGGGAAGATGTTCATCTTAATAGGAGCAGCTCTGTTTGCTTTCTTTCTCATTCTTGCAGTTACCTGTTATTCTTGGCGGAAATATAATGGAGGCAGGATCTCAAGGGAAAAAGGTCACGTGGATACCTCCAACTAGAATTTCCTAGAGTTTTAATAAGAGTAAACTTTCTACAGGCGTATATGCACTCTGTAGATCTTGAAGCACTATATTGAAAATATCGTTGTTGGTCTTGCTGGATGTTGCATAACACGGTCACGTTTTCTAATTCAAAAGGAGTGGAAATTGAAATCCATCATTTACCTAGCCAGGAAACATAAACTTATGAGTGATATGTCTTTCGTAGATGATAGATGTACCAAATCCCTTTCTAGAATTTAATATGTTTAGTATCTGAAATCAGTTCGTTGTTGCAGAATTAAGAGGACTGGATTTACGTACAGGATTTTTTACTTATAGACAAATCAAAGCTGCCACAGACAACTTCGATTCTGCAAACAAAATTGGGGAAGGTGGTTTTGGGTCTGTCTACAAGGTAAGGCAGCAAATATGTTTTTTGTTTATTTTTGCTGTGGATGTAGGGTGATTTTGTTAGTTATAAGTTCGTAATGGCAGGGCACGTTATTGGATGGTAGCATTATTGCTGTGAAGCAGCTTTCTTCGAAATCAAATCAAGGGAACCGTGAATTTGTTAATGAAATTGGCATGATCTCTGGATTACATCATCCAAATCTCGTAAAACTGCATGGCTGTTGTGTCGAAGGAAGTCAATTACTGCTCGTGTATGAATACATGGAGAACAACAGCCTTGGTCGAGCTCTGTTTGGTAAATGAAGTTGTAAACATTCTTTTCTGATTGTACAACTGTAATATTTAACTTTTAACTATCTTTTCGAGTACAGGACCAGAGGAAAGTCGGTTGGAAATGGACTGGGCAACGAGACAAAAGATTTGTGTTGGCATAGCAACGGGGCTGACTTTTCTGCATGAAGAATCAGCATTGAAAATTGTCCATAGAGACATCAAAGCAAACAATATTCTTCTCGACGAACATCTTAATCCAAAGATTTCTGACTTTGGATTAGCCAAACTGCATGACGAAGAGAACACCTACATCAACACTAGAGTTGCTGGGACTATGTGAGTTTTCTTTTCACTCATTTTATGCCAATGGTATCCATTTTGTTTAGAAGTACTATTTGTTTGCTTGCTACCTTCAAAGCTCTGAGATTTTCGTTTTATTTCTGTACGCACTTTTTTTATTACTCGACTGCTATATGGTTATAGTTGAATCTTGTTTCTTTTGAACTTTACTTGTGCTGACACTTCAAATTAAAAGGAGACCGATTATCTTTGTGACCATGACTATATATGGCTTTCATTATTACAGAGATTGATCTAGAATTCATTTGATCCTATGCAAGACATTGGGACCTAATTCTGCTTGATTTCTGATCCAAGTGATCTAGATGCTCATCACTAAGAGATTTTTTTTCCCCCACTGCAGTGGTTACATTGCCCCAGAATATGCACTATGGGGTTACTTAACAAATAAAGCAGATGTGTACAGCTTCGGGGTTTTGGCATTAGAAATTGTTTCTGGCAAGAATATCATGAAATATCGCCCTGGTGATGATTTCGTTTGTCTTCTTGATTGGGTGAGAAATCTAATTCCCTGAAAAATAAAGTGTTATGTTATCTTTCTTGTGTAAGGAAACAAGTTTAGTGAATGATGCTTCCAAGTTTTGTTTCAGGCTCTTTTTCTTCAGAAGAAAGGAAGTTTGATGGAGCTTGTTGATCCAAAACTGGGTTCAAACTTCAATGTGATGGAGTCAGAAAAAATGGTGAGAATTGCTCTGTTGTGCACAAGTCCGTCTCCAGCACTTCGGCCAACGATGTCGGAGGTGGTTAAAATGCTTCAGGGTGATATCAGTATTCAGGAGTTTAACATGGACCCGAACATCTATCAAAGCGAATTGAAGCTTGAAGCACTCAGAGAAAAGTACAGAGACTTTTATCTCGACTCTCAGACACATGTTGCTTCACCATCGCACGGGAAATTAACACTTCCTCCCAACTCTCTCGAAGGTAGCACTTCTCAAGATCAATCTTAGAAAGAATGAACAGGGTATTCAACACTTAAACTAGTTTGAGATGATTCAACTTTGTTCTGATGCATCTTTGAAGAGTATGTATGGTGTGTCCTCTTCTATATTCCCTTTCTAAGTTTCCCGGTCTTCAATATTTGTGCGAAAAACTATTCTTTTCTTCAATATTTGTAATTGGTGAAATTATTATAGAGTAGGGTTGTCGTGAAGGTTTCGTGATCTCTCTTTTTCAAGTACAAGTATTAATGTTTAGTGTCATTGTATAAGATATAAAGTATTTCTATTTAAAAATTACTCGATTTAATATGTTGTTTTTCTCTGACACTTTGTATATTATATTGTTTTAAAATGCTTGATTTTACGTGTTCATAAAAATTTCTGTGGTTTTTTTTTAAGTGGCAACTATATAAATTCAAGTAGTTGCATAAATTTGCTTTTACTAGCAAAAAAATGGAATATTTTTTTTGGCGTTTTAGCATGTTTCGGTAAAACACGGTTGGACATTTTGGATGATCACCACTTGCTAATAAAATTTGGCTGAGATCATCATTTTTGTTGCAGTGTTATCAAACAAGTATAAGAATTATTCTTATATTGTTTGGTGCTCGAGGTAAGACTTGATTAAAAAAACATGCTGACGTAAGTGACATGTAAGTTATTTGATGGCCACTTTAATGAATTCAATCCGGATAAAATGTTAAAATTATAGAACTCAAAATTATCTCATTTTTCAATTATTTAAAAAAAAAAATACCTTTTAAGTGATAAATATCTCCTCTCAAAGTCACAGTTGACCTGATAATTTCAGAAAAAAGGAAAAAGAAATATAAAAAGGATGGTGACTGGTCAATTTCCAGATTATCCATGCATAAAGCCAACGCGTTTTTCCTTGCTATAATTACCAGTCAAACTTTTCCCACTCCTTTGAATTTATAATTTGAACAAAAAACAACCAACCCAACAAAACCAACATTGTTATTTTGTTGATTCCAAAGTTCAACATTTGACCCACCTACACCGCCCTTGCCCCTTTCCTTTCAATCAATAAACACCCCCAAAAAAATTCAATCTTTTCTGTTTCTGCAATGAAGCTTTCTTGAATCGCTTACAATTTCAATGGCTTCACCTCCGAACAAGAGCCATAGTAGCAGCGAAGGCTTTGCAGTTTCAGAAAATGCACTAGTTTCCACTCTCTTCAACTCAATCCAAGCTTTGGGGCATGGATTTGACGTCACCTCTGACATCAGGCTGTTGTACTGTAAGGGTGCACCTGGGTCGCGTTTGGTGAGTATTGATGAAGACCGAACTAGGAATCTTGAAATTTCCCAATCTTATGTGATCCCAAATGTTTCCGTTGACATTGAATGCTCTAGTGGAAAGGCTTGTAATGAGAGGACTCATGTTTGCAACTTCCATGAGGTCAGCTTTTGTCTCTTTTTTTGTCTTTCTGTTTTTGGGTTACGAATTCTTCTTGATTGAATGTTGTATCTGGGTTTTGCTAATTGATATACCGTATGATTATGTATAAATTCTTCAAATAGGGGTTGTTTCTTGATTTTCTTTGAGAGTTGGTCTAATGATTATGTTGACCACTCCGCAGTATTGTTTGATTTTTATACTTGGTGTTGCTGTTTGGATTTGGGGGGTGGGGTGGGTTACTAGTTATTGATTATAGAATGTGCAGTTTCCTGTGTACTGATAATCTGCTGCTGATAAAAGAGGAAAAACAGCATGAATCTGCATTCAAATGATTGATAAGAAAATTGGATCATAAAAGTTTATGTAGAATAATAAAAGTTTGGAGTACTTTTTAGCATGAAGATAAGCCTTTCTTGCGTAGTTGTATAGTTGTATTCTTCTGGAAAAGAATAGTAGCATTAGTTGGTTGACATCTTGGCCATTTCAGGAGTACAAAATCTCTTCCCTTGATCATGGGAAATCTGAAGAAAGAAATTGACTAGGGTGGAATAGCGTATACAGATACCTTCATCTTGTCAGATACTGAAAAATCTTAATATGAACCTAAATTGGCTAGGATGATACGAAATGTTTGTGGGAATGCACATTATACTTGGTTTTATTGAAAGATGATTGGATTGATTGCCTTCATTTAATTATTATCACATGACGGTTTCACATATATAAGTAGGCTATCAATGTAACATAACATTTGACCAAAAAAAGACGACGTCATAGCCCTTGTGAATTGTTTGATGTATGAGAAGTTTCCGAGCAGATGTTGCGTAAATTCGAAGCTGTTAGATTGCATTAAGAAAATTTCTTAATCAATAAATTTACCCATACAGGCATTGCTCCCTGTTAAGGAAGGTAGCAACATTTTTGTGTGATATCATAATTAGGCTACGAGACAGTTAATTTTACATCAGATACATACCTTTATCATTTGAAATTAGGTAAAACAACTCACTAGTCATGAAGTCATGGCACAGTGAGTATGAATCAGAGGATTTGCCTTCCATTTTTTCATTAGTTAGAAAATACTCAAGATCTTGGGTTTCTAAATCTTATTGTGTCCTTTATAATACTCGTGCAAGGTCAGCCTTTTTTTTATCTTCCATTGAGATGAATATTACTATCTCCGTCCACCAATCTTATGCCTGTTTGACTTTTATATGCATTTTTGCGAGCGAGTTTTGTATTAGTAATTGAAATGATAAATTGACTTTTAAGGAGGGGTTTGATAGATAAGCCCCCTCATCTATCATACCCTTCCTTAAAAGTCACTTTATCATTTTCATTACTAATACAAAACTCGCTCGCAAAAACGTGTGTAAAAGTCAAACAGGCATAAGATTGGTGGACGGAGGGAGTAATAGTTAGCACACGATACTCATCGTCTTAAATGGAGCAATTTAATACAAAAAAAAAAAAAAGGCTTAGTGAATGTTTTGTCCTGTGTTGTATATGACTCAATAATGCTTTATATGTATTTGAAACAGATGGCAAAATACTTCAACGAGAGGTCAGATTTACCTGGTCACATACCACTTGGAGGCTTTAATGCTATGTTTAATTTCAGTGGCTCTTGGCAACTTGATGCAGCAGCTACAAAATCACTCGCAATGGTTGGATGTAACATCCCATTATTTACTGTCAAACTAGTGAAAGCCAATTTAATCTTGCGTGATGAGATCAAACGTGCAGTTCCATATTCTTGGGATTCTGCATCCCTGGCGAGGTGAAGCATTTATATCATTTTTGTCACCTGTAGTACTTATCTTAAATGTATAAGAGAGAGAGAGAGAGAGAGTGTGTGTGTATTGTGCATGTTGCTATTATGAAAATACTTGTATCAGGGCTGTTTACTTCGATTGGTAAGTCACCGTATATACTAGATTGTTAAGTTGTTTTGATTGCTGAAATGTTTTAAGTGCTAAAGAAATTATGTTACTGACTTGGAGAATCTAATTTTCAGAACTCATGCATTTCATTTATAATTATGCTTCAACCACTAATGACATCTTCAAGCTTTTCTATTGTTGGAAAAAATAACACTAGGAATTTATAAAAAAGGTCATGATGTGGGTTGGAAGTGAAGAAGTTTGACTGTGATTTCTGATACGATGGTTTCTCTCAGCTTTATCGAAAACTATGGCACCCATATTGTTACCTCTGCAACAATCGGTGGAAGGGATGTTGTCTATGTTAGACAGCACCAATCATCACCTTTATCAGTGTCAGATATTGACAGCTATGTGAAAGACATTGAAGACCAGAGATTCTCAGATTCAAAGGTCAATACAAATGCAGGCTCCTTGAAATACAAGGATAAGGTTAGTGAAGCAGTAAAAAAAATTAGTTTTTCAGTTAAATTAGCCTTTCCTGTAGTTTTAATTTAAATTGATTTCTGAAAATTAAAATTAACTTTTTTTTGTTTTAATTGGTAATGGTTAAGGAACTTAATTTACCTGCAGGACGTTACCGTCATTTTCAGAAGGAGAGGGGGAGATGATCTTGAACAGAGCTATTCCAAGTGGGCCCGGACTGTAGAAGGAGCACCCGATGTGATCGACATGACCTTTACACCTATTACGTCTTTGCTTGAAGGAGTGGCTGGAATAAAACACTTGACTCGTGCAATTGAGTTGTACTTGGAGTGTAAGAATTTTACCTCTCCTTTTTTTTTTATCTTCGATCCCATGTTCAATTGTTTGTTTGATGGAGTCTGCAAGTATTGATTCAGTTCTAGCATTCATATATGCATCCTTAATCCCTGATGAATTCCAATGAGACTGAAAACATGGTTGTCATTTTATACAGAAAGTACCTTTTTTCTTGTATCCTAAATTATGTTCTGTTTTCACTGTTCAGACAAGCCGCCAATTGAGGATCTACAGTACTTCCTGGATTTCCAAATTTCTCAGGTTTGGGCTCCTGAGCAAAACAATCTGCAAAGGAAAGAGCCCGTATGCCCGTCTCTTCAGTTCAGTTTAATGGGTCCTAAGCTTTATATAAGCCAAGATCAGGTATACTCTTCAAGAATTGCAGGTTACATTTAGCTATAATTAGTTTCATTCAGATATCAATCAGCCCGACTTTCACAACACTGCAGGTTGCAGTTGGGCGTAAACCCGTCACAGGACTCAAACTCAGCCTTGAAGGCAGCAAACAGAATCGTCTTTCCATAAACTTACAACATCTCGTTTCTCTCCCCAAGATTCTCCAGCCCCATTGGGACACACACGTTGCTATAGGCGCACCCAAGTGGCAAGGCCCCGAGGAGCAGGACAGCCGATGGTTCGAACCCATAAAGTGGAAAAACTTCTCCCATGTCAGTACTGCACCAATTGAATTTACCGATATGTCCATTGGTGACCTCTCGGGCGTTCACATTGTCACCGGGGCCCAGCTCGGTGTATGGGATTTTGGGGCCAAAAGCGTCCTTCACTTGAAGCTCCTCTTCTCCAAAGTTCCGGGGTGCACGATAAGGCGGTCTGTATGGGATCATAGCCCTGCACAGAAGCCCGATGGTGCATCTTCTTCGTTATCAAACGACAGCCAAGCTGGGAAACTGGGGAAGATTGTGGATATGACTGAAATGTCGAAAGGGCCCCAGGATATGCCTGGTCATTGGCTGGTCACAGGGGCTAAGCTTGGGGTGGATAAAGGAAAAATTGTTTTGCGTGTGAAGTATTCTCTTTTGAACTACTAAAATATCATTTTTCTAGGATTTTTGGTTAGCAAGATTTCAGCATTTTTTGCACAGGCGACCTTTATTTATGTGTCTATTCTTCTGTATATCTGTTGATATGATTATTTGTTCTGCTTCAACATTTATAAATTGATTGCTATTTTGTTACTTAATTCGAACTATTACATAATAAAAAGGAATTTTGTTGCCTCCCATTTTGGTTCTTAGTTACATCCTTATATTTGTTTCCTCACAGTTATTTTGGTTCAATGATTTATAGCTTTCAAATTGTGAAAACTTCGAATTTGTCATTTTTCGAATGAAGATTGTGTGTCTGAATATGCGTTGTACAATACAATACACTATTGCAGGTGGTACAACACTTTAATGCATTGTTGGGCAGCACACATCAATGTAGTTTAAAAAATATATATATTTGTTTATACTGATAGGCATATAAAACCTCAAAAATAGACATGATGTTTACAATGTGATGTGAGTGTAAGACACCAGCTAAATCTTTTTGCAGTCCTGAACCTATGCAGCTGTTATTTCACAAGCGTTAACATGTTCATCCAATAACAACAGCTGAAAATGATTTGTATATTGGATTTGGATTACTCATGATGTATGATTGGTAGTGTGTGTGTTTATTTTCTTGGTTTAATCTATATGAAAATTTCCACATTGTGTCAATTCATATTATATTAATATTAATATAATTGAAAATTTGATGTCATTTGAAAAAGACTCGTTCACTAATTAACTAAATAAAAATCCAACTTGAGTTTGAGAATATTTGCATGCTCATGAGCTGACACACTCTCAGAACATATAATTCAGTTTAATAGTAACAAATCGCCTAAAGAATACAACGAGTAAAACACAATGGATCTAATTTTGATAAATTTCTCATTGTGGATCTTCCGTAAGATAGAAATTTGATTGATCGACCTTATTGATTCTCGTACTTAATTAAATTTGTAAGTAAAATTAAAAAATAAAATAGAAGGCTTGGATAGAACCGCTGAGACACAAATAGAAATTAGAGTATTTTGATTTTAGAGAAAGACTTGTGTGAAATATTGTACAGTAGTGTTATGTGCAATACAATATAAATAAGACAAAAATTGACTAAATTTCGCAGGTCAGGGGTCGGGGCGGGTCGGGCGGGCAAGTTATGGATTGGACGAACAGGGTGGATATATATTAATAGATGCATATCGTTATTGATCGTGTGTTGCAGCCCAGTGGTTTAGGTCTGCTCTTAATTGTTTAGTCGCAGGTTTGATTCCTACTGAACACATAATTTTATTTTCTAAAATTTTTAGTGTGTTACTATATCTATATATGAGTGTTACTACATTGTTATATTAAAAAATTATTTTTTTTGTCAAATTTTTGTGTGTTACTATATTCATAACGTAACATGGGTTACATGGTAACACATTATTGTTCATATGGTAACACATGTGTATTCACATAGTATTACGACGATATATGAACAATGTTACATATTACTAAAAAAACATGTGTTACTACATGAACAAAAAGTGTTACCATATGAAGAAAAACGTGTTACCACATGAATAAAACCACTACAAGCGCGAAAATAAATTCCCAGTCAAAAATTACAGATTTAAAGAACAACTTGATGTGTTACTACATGAACAAAAATAGTGTTATGTTGGGAAATAAGTTGCACAGATCTATTCGGGGTGAATATTTAAATACAAATTTAATTCTTTAATTATTACTAGCATTAATTAATTCTATATTAATTCAAATAATAATCCAACAACATATCATGCATATAATAATTCACGTAAAACCTACGCATGCGGAATTCTACGAGTTTACGTGAACGTACCTCTTGGGAGGGCAACTGTATGGCTGATTAGACTAACCGCAAGGACTTCCCAAGTATTCCCTTAGTCCTCGTTCTACTATCCGGTGGAAGGATTCTTGTGAACGATTTAACAAAAGGAAAATAAATTATGTTGCACCACCTTTGTGGATTTACTAATTTTTCCAGCACATGGAATTGTACTTGGGAATGAAAGAATCATCCCCTATTTATAGGTGAGAGGTGGTCGAAATTTTTGATGAAAAATCAATGTGGGAAAAGACTTTTCTTGATCACCAAGAAATCTTGAATATATCTCCTATATTCCTTTTCCCATAATTAAAATATTCCACAAAAATCCCACCTCCTCAAATTATGGAATTTTCGAAAAATATAGTCTTGCAAGATTCCAAGATTTGGATCTTCTTGAATTTATGAGATATTCTTGTATATCAAGAAATACATATCTTCCATAATATATTTTCAAGAAAATCAAGAAAATCTTTCTTGCCCTATATTTTCTAATTTTCGAAAATATCATCATGAGTAACCAAGTGGGAGATTTCTTGAATTTAATGAGATAATCTTGTATTCCAAGAATACATATCTTCATTCCATAACAAAATTCAAAGAAAATCTTTCTCCCTACCTTACCCATAATTTTCGAAATATTTAGTTGGAAAATTAAGCCACAATATTTATTTTATTTTAATCATCTTTTCAGTTAATGGACTATATGTTGGGCTACTCAGGGGGCCTTTAGGAGAATTAAGATTGAACCTTCTAATGGACCTTGAATATCTAATATTGAGCCACAATATAATTCAAGCCCATAAATATTAATTAATCCCACTACATAATTAATATTGCACTATCCATCTTAACCCATATTACAGTCAATATGACTCCCGGTCATTATTTCCCGTGTTTAAGATTATCTAGCCCATTTATTAATTCAAGCCACTGAAATAGCTTTCTAATTAATTAATATCTTTTATCCTTAGTCAAGGAACGGTTCAACATTATTATCCATACCGGAAACTAATTCCACTTGTAAGATTTGGTATGATAAAACTTATGAACCTCCCAAGGGGCAAATCAAACAAGCGTACTTGCACACGATTCTTCGTATTAAATCTTAGCAATCACATGTGACTAATAATATTGCCCAAGATAAAAAATATTGAATCTCGTTGATTCGCTACCCATGATAAGTCAAAGCAATAGTTACCAATCCCACGTGATCCTATTTAAGGGACGAAGATTAAGAAACAACGAACCACTGAGGTCTAATTCTTCCTTGTTAAGTTCTGAAGAATTATCCTCCTGTAGGTCCTATTCAGTGCATCCGTCATGCACTAGTGTAATCTCTTGGTCAAGACAAGCCAATCTGAGCCTTACACTTCAACCTTTCACGATGGTTTGTTCATTTCCATCTAGGTCGTGAATAGCGTACTTTTTAGTTACAAGGGACTATTAATTTAATCTTACGTGATGCGGTATCACTAAATTAACTACAATGTAACACGTGTCGACTTATTGAACAATTATGCAAAGAAATATATGTAACATTCGATAATATTTAAAGCATCAGTGATAAACAATTTATTTCAGTAAATAAGTCTGAAAATTCAGTTTCGATTATACAAAGTAAAAAGCATACTTTCCAGTATAATCCCAACAATCTCCCACTTATACTCAAAGTCTGCTTTTAAGTATACTACAACATGTCTCGTGTAGTCTGTGACATCTAATGTCACCTTCACGAACCTAATAATTTCTCCCACTTATACTCAAAGCAGATTGGCAACGGTCTTGACACCCATTCCTTCCACATGTCTCTCGAATGTATTTAGAGGCAGACTCTTTGTGAATGGATCTGCTAGGTTGTCCTCAGACGCTATCTTTGCCACATCTATATCTCATCTCTTAACGATATCTCGTATAAGATGGTATTTCCTTTCTATGTGTTTCTTTGGGCTTTTGTGGGCTCTTGGTTCCTTGAATTTGCAAATCGCCCTCAAGCATTGTCACAATAAAACAAATGATTCTATTTGGGCAAATTCGAACCACATCTAAGTCCACTAGGAAGTGCTTGAGCCAAACCGCTTTTTTCGCACCTCGCTAGAAGCAGCCTACATATTCGCTTCCATGGTAGAATCTGCGACGATTTATGCTTGACGCTTCTCCATGTCACGCTCCTTCCCCATGCAAAACACACTACGGAGGTAGATTTTCCGAGTCTACGCTCGATTGGAAATCCGAGTCCGTAACCGATGGGGATTGACTTTCGATCGATAAACCAACATTCTATCCCGAGTTCTTTTCAGATACTTCAGAATGTTTTTAACTGTCGTCCAATGCTCTTTCCCGGGGTTACTTTGATATCTTGCCACCATGCCTACGGCAAAGCAAATATCCGGTCTCGTACACAACATTGCATACATAAGGCTTCCGACAGCCGAAGCATAAGGAATGTCTTTCATGTCATCTATCTCCTTTTGCGTCTTAGGGGACATTTTCTTGGATAGATGGATTCCATGCCTGAAAGGTACGAATTCTTTCTTGGAATCTTGCATGCTGAAGCGTTTCAAGACAGTGTCTATGTATGAAGCTTGCGATAAGCCTATCATCCTTTTCTTATGATCTCGAGTGATCTTGATCCCAAGGATGTGCCCGGCTTCCCCTAAGTCCTTCATATCAAACTATTTTGAAAGCCATGCCCTTACGTCTGATAACACCTTCACATCATTCCTGATGATCAGAATGTCGTCTACGTATAATACTAAGAATACCAATGCAGTTCCGACACACTTTTTATACACACAACTTTCAAACTAGTTTTGATCAAACCCATAAGACTTTATAACATGATCAAAACATTGGTTCCAAGCTCTGGATGCCTGTTTGAGTCCGTAAATGGACCTCTTGAGCTTACAAACTAGGTGTTCTTGGCCTGTTTCAATGAAACCTTGGGGTTGTTGCATATAGATCTCTTCATCAAGACTTCCGTTAAGGAAAGCTGTCTTGACATCCATTTGCCAAATTTCAAAGTCGAAATGCGCAGCAATCGATAAGAGAATACGGATGGACTTAAGGATGGCTACGGGCGAAAAAGTTTCCTCATAATCGATCCTTCTTTTACGAGTGTAACCTTTTCGCCACTAGTCTTGCTTTAAAGGTTTCAACCTTCCCGTCCGGTCCTCTTTTCCTCTTAAATACCCACTTGCATCCAATGGGTTTGACCCCATTAAGTGGTTCGACTAGCTCCCACACTCTATTATGAAACATAGAACCCATTTCGGCTTTTCATTCTTTATTTGCCAAGAATCTGATCCTTATCTTGGAGTGCCTCGTCATATGTCCATGTGTTCGATTCGTCTTGTCCAGGGAATCAAGTCCGAGGACTCTCCTATTCCCATGAATCTCTCGGGCTGTCTAACAACCCTCCCACTACGACGAGGCTCCAGTTGTGAAAACGCATCGTTTGGTATATCATCTTGTATAGTTGGCACTGAGGTTTGCCCTCTAAGCTCATTTAAGGTAATCTCACTTCTGGGTTTTCTTTGGTTCATATAGTCTTCTTCCAAAATCTAAAGTGGGTGCTTATGACCACCTTTTGATCTTGGGACCATAGAACATACACCCTTTTTGTTCCCGGGGTATCCTACAAACAACCTTAATTACGATCGAGGATCCAACTTCACCGCTTCCTTTGTCCAACACGTGGGCGGGACACCCCCAAATTCTCATGTGTCTCATACTAGGCTTGCGCTTGGGTCCACAATTCTTTGGGAGTTTTGGGAACCGATTTGGATGGCACCAAGTTGAGAATATAAGTCATTGTTTCAAGGCATGACCCCGTAAGCGACTTGGGAAGATCCGCATAACTCATCATAGACCTAACCATTTCCAAAAGAGTTTCTTTTCTTCGCTCTCTGCAACCCCATTTTGTTGAGGGGTTCCGGGTGCGATGGTCAGGATACAATCCCTTCATCGATAAGTAGTTCAAAAACTCATTTGAGGTATTCGCCTCCACGATCGGATCGTAGAGACTTGATCGTTTTTCCTTATGATTCTCTGCTTGAGCCTTAAATTCTTTGAATTTCTCAAAGGTCTCAGATTTATGCTTCATAAGGAAAATGTAACCGCATTCTTGAGTAATCATCAATAAAAGTGACAAAATACTCATAACCTCCTCTTGTTTTGGTTGACATTGGACCACATACATCTGTGTGAACGATCTCTAACGCTTCTTTGGCCCTATTCCCCTTGGCTCCAAATGCCCTCTTGGTCATTTTACCCTCCAAACATGATTCGCAGGTTGGAAATGGTTCAACTTGGAGAAGCTCTAGTGAACCGTCTTTCACCAACCTTTGGATCCTCTTTGAATTTATATGACCTAATCTTAGATGCCAAAGAAGTGTCTGCGTTCACGTCGATGAATGTTTTTCTTTTCTCGGAAATAGTTGATGTGTTATAGGATGCATTTTGTGAGTGGGTGTGCCTGATTAATTGTATAGAGATTATTCGCCAACGTTCCATGACAGATATATTTATCATAAAGAGAAATGGTAACAACTTTATTAAAAGTAACCGAATATCCATCATAAAAAAGTTTAGAAACTGAAATCAAAATCTTTCTAAAACTTGGAACGTAAAGAACATCTCTTAAAATTAAAACTCTGTCTTCAAAAAAGGTAAAGAGACTTCTCCCATCGCTTCATTTGCCACTCAGAAGATCGCCCAAAGGTGTGATGAGGATCTCACTTCCACTTAGTTTCGGGTCCGTTTGAACCCCCAGTAATGTGAAACAAACATGATCGGTGGATCCGTATCCACCACCCATAAATGGGAGGCATACGCCGCTAAACAAGTTTCAACAACTAGTGCGTGATAATTACCTTTCTTTCCTTTCCTTTTGGGATTGTAACAGGCTGACCTCCAATGTCCTTTCTCCCCGCAATTAAAACTTATTCCTTTTGGTTCTTTCTTGACACCCAACCGCTAACTGTCTTTTTCTCACTTTTCTTAGTGATGAGTTTGCTTTGGTTCCGACCACTTTCCTTTTCTTGAGACTTGCCTACCATGGCCTAGATCTCGAAAAGACTTTTTGGTCACCAATGCTTCGTCTTTTCTTTCCTAAATGCTTTCTACTTTCTCCAAGGCTTCTTGGAGATTATCCATAGTAAACATGTGATCACTCATCACAAAACCACGATAAAATCCATCAAGCTCCTTGGCGAGTAAGCAAATGAAAATTGATTTGGGCCTCATCACAATACTTAGTTCCGAGATAAGCTAGTTTTGAAAATGGTGTTTAACTCGAGAACATGCTCACTTCTGGTGTTCCTCTCCCATTTTTTTAGCCTAACCACATCGTCATTTTTAAACCGATTGATCATGCGGTCTTTTTGTTAAAAACATTTCTTCAAGACTTTGCATAATTTAAGAAGCAGACTCAACACCTTCATGAATGTGTCTCAAATTATCGACAGTGAAGTCAAGATTACACGTTTCATGGGTTCATTGGCGCTCCCAAATATTATACTCATGTCTTTCCGCGTCGGTGATTCATCGGTGAGGTTTTGCGTGGCTTGGGTACATCAAGAATCCAAAAATGTTTTTTGTGCGGGTAGACAAAGCTCATATTTCGTTTACAAACATTATAGTTTTCTCGGTTAATTGGTGTTCTTTGAGTGTATATAACAATTGGATTAAAAGGTTGCGACATGATGAACTGAAATAAATAATAACATGCATAAGCACAAATATATCACTAGGTTCGATCACATGCATCATATTAAAATCTCAAAAAAATATGAACATCATCACCAACATCAAAAAGCAGTTTAAATAAGCGTTGGGTGGGTCATTATTTAAACACATTCAAGCAAGTTACAAACAAGAACAATTACAAACCTTTAATATCCAGTTAATAGTTGGCTCCCCACGACCAATATAAAATTGACAAGGACTTCGGGAAGTATATGCATATCAATTTTATACCTAAGTAATAACCATGATTAAATCTGAGATTATTATTTCGCTTTGAACGAGCCTCGTTGGGAGGGTCATCGTCGCCACTAGTAATAAACCACAATCATCCGTTTGGAATTCATTCATGTGAAAGCTATCTTTTGACCGTCCCGTGGGGGAATTTCTCCAAAAGAATTCACAAATAAATAAATCATGGAGGTCAAAATTAATTCAATTTTATTATCCGGAATAAAATTGTCAATTAATTATTTAAACATACTTAGTAATTTTGAAGGTGAGATTTTTCCATTTGGCAACTCTCATGCAAACACATTTAAACAAATTAAATAAAGCACAAGATAGCACAAATAAATCAAGCAAAACAGAAAAATAAACATATTGGGCACAAATTATTCAATTGTCATGGTTTGATTTTTCTTGGCTTGATCTTGAAGAAACACGTCTCGAATTTCTCCCACTTAATCGTCTCAAAAAATACTTCGTCTCAAATGCCACGGCGGCTCACGGTAAGGATGGCGCCCGCGTTGCGATCTCGCTGAATAACCTCGGCTTAGACAGCCTCGGCAAATTTTTGGTATCGCTGGTGGTTACAGCCGCTGAAGGTTTTGGACACGTCGAGACGTTTTGGCGGCAGCCCTCGATGGCGGAGGCGGCGCATCAGATTCAAGTCTGTTCGCCCTTCACGCTGGCCGCGACCTTTGGCGCGCCAGCGCCAGCGTCGAATCCGCTCGGCCCGAGGTACAAGACGCGGTAGGCTTTAGCGCGCCCGCCGTGCGCGGCTGTTCGTTTCGCTAAGGCTGCGCGTCGATTTGCGCCTTTCGCGCTTACGTGCCCGGTAGCGACAAGGCCACTTTATGCTCAGTTCTCGATTTTATCCTTTAATTCTTACGTCTCGCCGCCGTTTTCGATCGGTTGCAATTTATTTACAAAAAAAATAAATCCCAGATCTAGACTAGTCTATTACATTGATCAAATCAAACAAATTCTAATCTACTCGTGGATTTTCTCACGAGGCAAAAACGAATCCGAGCGAATCGAATTAAAAAAACACGGTTTATATAAATGCATAAACACATTAAATTCCATGACAATTGGATACCGCAAAATAGATCTAGCAATTCTACTATCCAATTTCAAATTTAATGTCCATGAATTAAATTACAATTTTAAAAAATTGAGCGTAAACCGTGGCTCGATGCGATGCTTGTTGGGAAATAAGTTGCACAGATCTATTCGGGGTGAATATTTAAATACAAATTTAATTCTTTAATTATTACTAGCATGAATTAATCCTATATTAATTCAAATAATAATCCAACAACATATCATGCATATAATAATTCACGTAAAACCCCACGATGCGAATTCTACGAAGTTCGTGAACGCCTCTCTTGGGATGACAACGGTATGGTGATTAGACTAACGCAAGGACTTCCCAAGTATTCCCTTAGTCCTCGTTCTACTATCCGGTGGAAGGATTCTTGTGAACGATTTAACAAAAGGAAAATAAATTATGTTGCACCACCTTTGTGGATTTACTAATTTTTTCAGCACATGGAATTGTACTTGGGAATGAAAGAATCATCCCCTATTTATAGGTGAGAGGTGGTCGAATTTTTTGATGAAAAATCAATGTGGGAAAAGACTTTTCTTGATCACCAAGAAATCTTGAATATATCTCCTATATTCCTTTTCCCATAATTAAAATATTCCACAAAAATCCCACCTCCTCAAATTATGGAATTTTCGAAAAATATAGTCTTGCAAGATTCCAAGATTTGGATCTTCTTGAATTTATGAGATATTCTTGTATTTCAAGAAATACATATCTTCCATAATATATTTCAAGAAATTCAAGAAAATATTTCTTGCCCTATATTTTCTAATTTTCGAAAATATCATCATGAGTAACCAAGTGGGAGATTTCTTGAATTTAATGAGATATTCTTGTATTCCAAGAATACATATCTTCATTCCATAACAAAATTCAAAGAAAATCTTTCTCCCTACCTTACCCATAATTTTCGAAATATTTAGTTGGAAAATTAAGCAACAATATTTATTTTATTTTAATCACCTTTTAGGTTAATGGGACTATATGTTGGGCTACAAAGGGGCCTTTAGGAGAATTAAGATTGGACCTTCTAATGGACCTTGAATATCTAATATTGAGCCACAATATAATTCAAGCCCATAAATATTAATTAATCCCACTACATAATTAATATCAGACTATCCATCTTAACCCATATTACGGTCAATATGGCTCCGGTCATTATTTCCGTGTTTAAGATTAATTAATTCAAGCCCTTTGAAATAGCTTTCCGTTAATTAATATCTTTTGTCCTTGGTCGAGGAAGCGGTTCAACATTATTATCCATGGGAAACTAATTCCACTTGCAAGATTTGGTATGATAAAACTTATGAACCTCCCAAGGGCAAATCAAACAAGCGTATTTTGCACACGATTCTTCCGTATTAAATCTTAGCAATCACATGTGACTAATAATATTGCCCAAGATAAAAAGTATTGAATCTCGTTGATTCGCTACCCATGATAAATCAAAGCAATAGTTACCAATCCCACGTGATCCTATTTAAGGGACGAAGATTAAGAAACAACGAACCAATCGAGGTCTAATTCTTCCTTGTTCGGGCCTCAAGAATTTATCCTCCTCATAGGTCCTATTCAGTGCATCAGTCATGCACTAGTGTAATCTCTTGGTCAAGACAAGCCAATCTGAGCCTTACACTTCAACCTTTCACGATGGTTTGTTCATTTCCATCTAATAGCGTACTTTTAGTTACAAGGGACTGTTAATTTAATCTTCTGTGATCTGGTATTAACTACAATGTAACACGTACGACTTATTGAACAATTATGCAGTAAATATATGTAACATTCGATAATATTTAAAGCATCAGTGATAAATAATTTATTTCAGTAAATAAGTCTGAAAATTCAGTTTCGATTATACAAAGTAAAAAACATACTTTCCAGTATAATCCCAACATGTTACCATATGAGCAAAATAGTGTTACTACATGACAAAAACCAGTACAGACGCGAAAAAAAACATCAGTCCAAAATTACAGATTTACAGAACAACGTGAAAACAGATTTACAGAACAACGTGAAAAGAGTGCTGAAGGATCTGAATTTCATCACACACTCTCATCCAAATGATTCGGAGCGAAAAAGAAAATTAGGGTACGAACGAGGAAAAAGAAAGTCCATGAGATCCACCAGAAGAGAAGAGGAATAAGAGAAATCTGAAAATCGGAGATCCGCTAGAAGAAAAGAGGAATAAGAGAATCTGGAAATCAAACCGCGTCGGCTGCACAAGGAAGAAGATGAAAAAGCCCATTGACCCACCAATAATCTGTCCTAACCCATGTTCATCTGACCGCGGAAAAAAAAAAATCCAATTACACATATCACTTGTATGCAATATTGCATACAAGTTTTTGTCTTTGAGTTTATCACGTATGATTGAAATATTCATTCTATTAATAATTAATTTACTTAAAATAAGACAATCAATTAACTAACTAAATTAAAATTACATATATAATACCATGTAATACCATAAATGAGAGTTATAGCAAATAAAGGAAACAAATAATAATAAACCAGGGTTACCATGAGTAGTTGAATTAAGATTAAATTATAAGTAAAAAAATTGCAAAGTAAATTAAATGGAATACCATATAAAATTCAAACTCATGAGAATCAAATATTTTAAAATAAAGACATATAAAGTACATAATACCATAAAATGGAGTTACCAATAAAAAAGGGAGTTAACATAATAATATAAACAAATTTGTTAAAATTAAATTATACTCTTTTTTTACCAATTTTATTCTCATACATTTAAACATTAATTTTAAGAATAAGGTAGATAAATTAAAGAGATTGTTTGGGAGGAAAGATAAATGATAGTTTGAATAATTAAGTAATAATCGAAGGGTGATAATAAAGTGTCTATTTTCGAATATGAGGATAAAATTGATGGATGGACAAATAATACAATGAAGATACTATATATAATTCAAAAACTTGCGAGAATCCAAAGTTTCAAATTGAAGGCATATATAGAAGGTGGGAGTTGGTTCACAAATGTAAGATATTACAATTAAGATAAGATATTACTAATTTTATTTATAATTTGTATCTAATAATTTGAGTAACAAGCCCATTATAAATTGCCTAAAACATCCAATGATCACATCAAAATGAATCTAATATTGATAAATTTCTCATTGTTGATCATCCATCCAATTATATTCCCTGTAATAAAACAGAAACTTGATGTTGATGTTAAGGTAGTGGTTAGCTATTAAAGCCAAAGTGTCAAAATCAAAAGTATGATATTATGCCGGAATATGAGAGTGAGGGAGTGTAAGTGAGATGCCTATGCTTTGGTTTTGGCCTTTTATCAAAATCTGAGCTCCAGGTTGAAGATGTCAATGCAGGAATCTTTACAGTTTAAGTCTGCATAATTCATTCACTCTGTACAAGGATGTTGAGACAAAAAAAGCATCTGTTTCCTCTTGTCTAAAAATCAAGAATCACCCCTCATTCATTCATATATAATAGCTCTAGCTTTTCCCATTCTTGTAAAACTGGTTCAAAGACTATTAAATCATCAATGGTATTATTCTCAGACTCTTTTTAACTTCTTTTTTGGTGCAACATGGCTAATGTTATCATACATGTGCAGGATTTGAGTGTTGAGCTTATAAAAGGGAAGGTGGATTGGAAAGGAAGAACGGCGCAGAAAAATAAGCATGGTGGAACTCGCTCTTCGGTTCTCATTTTAGGTAATGCTAAGCAGTATTACTTCGTACACTAAACAGTATTTCCATTTTTTTGTCAATCTGATGAATAACATGTGTATGTATGTATTCTTGAAGGTGCATTTATGTTCGACAGCCTGGCCACGCTGGCGTTGGCGGTTAATCTGATAACCTACTTCACTGAGGTGATGCACTACGACATATCAGACGCGGCGAACCATCTTACTAACTTCATGGGCACTAGCTACATACTCACAATCGTCGTCGCCACTTTAGCAGACACTTACATTGGCAGATTCAGAGGCGTCCTTATATCAATATCCATCGAGTTTCTGGTACCATATTTTACGCGTAACAACTACTTTCCTCCAGTTTCCATCGAGTTTAAAAAGTTTCACCGTGCAATTAGTTTGCAACCATCACTTTACATTAAAAAAACTAATACTTTTTAATGAAACGACTAATACCTTTTAATGAAACAACTAATACTACTTATCTGGATTCAGGGGCTTGGGCTGCTATCATTGCAAGCACACTTTCCAAAACTGAAGCCACGTGTGTGCAACATTTATGATCCAAGCACTCATTGTGCTCAAGTGAGTGGAGGCAATGCTGTGCTCCTCTTTTCAGCTCTTTACATGGTGGCGTTTGGGTCGGGAGGAGTGAAAGCTGCGTTACCGTCTCACATGGCTGATCAGTTTGACGATAGGGACGCTATAGAGGCCACGAAAAAGTCGAGTTTCTTCAACTGGCTTCTGCTTGCCTTGTGCATTGGTGGTGTAATTAGTTTGACCTTAATTGTGTGGATCCAAGACCATAGAGGATGGGATTGGGGCTTTTCAGTTAGCACTATTGCTATCTTCTTCGCGATAATTGTCTTTTCATTTGGGTTGCCATATTATCGAATCCATGTTGTGAATGGAACCAGTGCTCTCATTGAAATAGCACAGGTAGTTAAACATAGTGCATTTGTAAGTTTTTAGTTATTTGTTTGGAGAAGTGTTCATTGATCATGTTTTTTTTCTTGTGTTTTGTATATAGGTGTACGTTGCGGCTATCAGAAACAGAAAGCTTCAACTCCCTGAGGACTCGACTGAGCTGTATGAGAGTGATAAAGACAAGGAAGCTGCAATTCAAGCCGATTTTCTACCTCACACCAGTACTTTTAGGTTGCCTTCTTATTACTGATTTATGAGTATACTCCTGAAACTTGCAACTATCACGTTTCAGTAAATCAACTAATACTTTTACTGAAAAAGCTAATAACCTTTTCAAAATACTTACCAAGTGCACAGTTTATACAAGTTTTTTCCCTGATTTATATATCAAGGTTTGAATTTAGATCATCTGTTGTGCATAAAACAAAAACAAAACTGTTGTGGAAATTAGCTTGTAATAACATATCTAACTCACGCAACAGTTAGCTTGTTTAATGCTTTTAGGTTGCCTTCTTAGTACTGATTTATGAGTAACACTCCTGTGCAATTGGTGCACAACTATCACCTTTTAGTTAACCAAATAATACTTTTTTGTGAATCAACTAATACTTTTTCAAAAATTTTAACAATTGCACGGTGGATACAAGTTTTTGCCCTGGATTTGGATTATTTGTTGTGCTTGACGTTGCGTTTTACACACACCAGAGAATCCAGGTCCCCGAGTAATTCCCCGTTTGCTTAATTGTTCGTTTAATTTTCAGTTTCTTGGACAAGGCAGCGATCCAAACATCACCAAAACAGAACCCAACTCCATGGAAACTCTGCACAGTCACACAAGTCGAAAACGTGAAAATCATACTAAACATGGTCCCAGTCTTTTGCTGCACAATCATCATGACTCTCTGTTTGGCCCAGCTCCAAACATTTTCCATTCAGCAGGGCGTCACAATGGACACAAACATCACCAAACATTTCCAAATCCCGCCCGCTTCACTCCCCATCATTCCCGTCACTTTCCTCGTCATAATCATCCCACTATACGACAGACTCATCGTCCCATTCCTGCGAAAACTCACAGGCATCCAAACAGGCATTACATACTTGCAAAGAGTTGGGGTTGGCCTCATTCTCTCCTCCCTATCAATGGCAATTGCCGCCCTTGTGGAAGTGAAACGCAAAGGAGTCGCGAGAGAGAACAACATGCTCGACGAAATTCCTATACTGCAGCCCCCGATTCCCATCAGTGTCTTCTGGCTGTCGTTTCAGTACTTCATATTCGGGATTGCTGACCTGTTCACGTACGTTGGATTGCTCGAGTTTTTCTACCATCAAGTGCCGAAAGATCTCAAGTCGATCTCCAGCTGTTTTCTTTGGACATCAATGGCTCTTGGCTACTTTTTGAGCACCATTTTGGTGAAGATTGTGAATAAAGTGACTGATGTTAACGGGAGTGGGGGTTGGCTGGCTGGAAATAACATCAACAGGAATCATTTGAATCTGTTCTACTGGCTGCTTTCGATAATGAGTTTGGTGAATTTCTGTGTGTATTTGTTTGTTTCCAAGAGGTACAAATACAGAGAGGAGAGCCATGAAAGTACGACTGAGAATGCATCGCATGAGCTGCAGAAAGTAGAGCACTCAAAGTAAGATTTTTGAGTTAAAAGTTCAAGAAATTGGACTGCAGATAAATCTGCTTGATTGCAATTTAATTCGTGTGACTTTTGCTATTTTTATTATCGTCAATTTTAGATTTAGAATTTGTAAACACAAGAACTAGTGTTGTTAATTACAGTGTGTTTAATTAGCCTTCTCATATTTGATTAAATGGTGTAAATCAAATCAACAACGTCACTCTCCATAGATGACGTCCATTTAGTAAGAAAAATTTAAGCGATTTCTGCCACCTCAATCTTCATCCATATGTACGTGGAAACTTAAGAAGAACCCACATTCCAAATAACATCAATTGGGTCAAATGAGTGAATAAGTCTCAACTATTTGATGAGAAAAAGCTGGCATATAAAAGCTGAAAATTAAAAAAAATACACTCCAAAAGGTAAAATGGCATCAAGCGATGAAAAACCAGGGGCGATGCCGCCGGGCGACGGGTCAATGCCGCCGGGAAAACCAATTACGGTGGGGCAGTACCTTGTGGACAAGGGCGCTCAAATGGCGCAGTCTCTTAAACCCATCAAAAAGATGAGCCTGCACGCCTGCTCTTTCGCCATTTACAGCCACGATATGACCCGCCAGATCCACACACACCATTACATAACCCGACTCAACCAGGATTTCCTACAATCCGCCGTTTACGACTCCGATGAATCCACCGCCCGCCTCATCGGTAATTAAACAATCAATCAATTTCCCCTTTCTTTTATCAAACCCTAATTTTTCGAAATTCAATTTTAGGCGTGGAGTACATAGTATCGGAGCGAATCTTCAACACCCTTCCCCCTGAGGAACAGAGGCTCTGGCATTCTCACGGTTACGAGGTACGATTCAAATTCCAGTAATCAAAAGCCTAAATCTTCGATTTTAAAATAAAAAAACCTAAATTGCAGATCACGTCAGGGATGTGGGTGAACCCTGGGGTTCTGGAGATGATTCAAAAGCCGGAGCTTCGAGAATTAGCCCGAACGTTCGGCAAATTCTGGTGCACCTGGCAAATTGACAGAGGTAATCCGTCAATTAGACGCTAAGGATTGAAGGAATTTGATTTGGATTTGTTGGTGGTGAAAACAGGTGACAGGCTGCCGTTGGGTGCGCCGGCGTTGATGGTGTCGCCGCAGGGAGTGAACAAGGGGATGGTGAAGGCGGAGTTGATCGAGGAGAGGGATAAGAAGTACGGGATATCGTCGGATGAATTGGGGAAAAAGAGGGAAGACATTGCGGTGTGTGAGATGATAAATCCTAATGCTGATTACTGGATGAATGCAGGGAAAGGGTTCGCCGTTGATGTTGAATCCACACAAATCAAATCCATGGCTGCATTTCCCTGATTAACTTCATATATGTTTATTTGCTATTATCTTTGTAATAAATAATTAGGAGTGGTGATTAAGTTGTGTTTTTTTGTTTTATTTTGTTGATTCTTAAGTAAATAACTTGCTACCTATAGTTGATATTACCTTTTATTTTTAGTGAAAGTGTGACTAAAATGATGGGAAATAGTTATTGATTAAACTTCTGCAAGAAGATGATACTATTAAATACAATTTTATTTAATTCTTTACTTGTGGAAAAGATCAATAAAAATGGACTAATAAAAGCACAAGTTGTCACTAATAAAAATGTAAGAAATAATTTTTTATTTAAATGGAAAATATAAAAGTTTAAAGTATCCATCAAACTTATTTATAGTATAAAGTTTGTATTATTAACTTAATTTTATTATATTTTACATTCAAAATTTGAAATTATATAATTAAATATTACTAAATTTATAAAAATAAATTTATAAATATAATGATCTTAATGTTATATTTGTACCTAATTTGTTTACGATTTGTCACGTTCTCATTTTGGCAGTACTCCGCGAAGACCGCCACAAGTCAACTACTGAACCGCCAAATCCCACTAAAATAACCACAAAAAACAAAAATAACAATAATTAATCAAGGAAAAAAAAACCCCAAATTGCCAAATTGGAGATGATGGATGAACTCCACCTTACTAGGCGCTTCTCCTTCGTTGAAATCTTTAGCTTTTTTCCTTTTCATCCACTCAAATCTTCATGGACGGCAAAACCGGCGAAGTGAAACTAGATGTTTATTCGGTGTGGGCGTTGCCGCCGGAGGAATTGACGCCGCGGCTGAAGAAGTTGATGGAGGGCCTCAGATCGGAGTTCGGCGGGCCCCAATTCGAGCCCCACGTGACCGTCGTCGGCGCTATTAGTTTGACGGAGGAGGAGGCGCGTTATATGTTTGACAAGGCTTGTGAGGAACTCAAACCCTATGCGGCCAGCGTGGACAAAGTAATCACCGGCACTTTCTTTTTTCAGTGCGTTTATCTTCTGCTTCAGCCGACGCCTGAGGTAAATTTGTCAATGTTTTCCCTCGTATTTTTGTTTTGGTGAAAATTGGGACTTGGAGTTCCTCTTGTTCTTTTGTTGAATTATAGAAGAAATTGATGTAGCTACTCTGTTGATTTTGCTATAGTATATTAATATTGTTAGAAGAATTGGATGAGGATCTAGGATGATGTTCATTATCATCATTAACAGTTTTTTTGGGTTAATGGTTTATTGGGAAGTAGAAATTTCTGCCAATTAGATAGTTGTTTGACTTTGATTTGATGGTCCACATGTATATGGCCTAAAGTCTGACAATATGCTACCCGAGCTAGATTATAAAAGAACTTGATTGCTGAGGCAACTTTGAATCATGTTAAAGAAGAAAGAAAGGAAATTTCTTCATTAATTGGTTGAAAGGGTATACAGCTGGGGTAGGAAGAAATAAAGAGAACTTGGCCGTTGCAGTTTGGATGGATTATTAGACGAAGTTGGAGAGAAAATTGTGCTGTAGTTTTGCTTTTCTTATTGTTATTCTAAATGGCTGTGATTCCTTCCAGTCCTGTGATATTCAGCTGATAACAATTGACAAGATTCCAGGGTCAGATTTTACTATAACTCGACTTATAAGGGAGCCCGTTTTCTATTACCTGAACTGTTGAGGTTTAAATTTAAAGCATATGAAATGAACTGTATGTAACATGGATCTTATTGGTTTCTTCACATTAATTTTGTTATAAAACAGGTGGTGGGAGCTAGTGCCCATTGCTGTGCTCATTTTGGTTACAAGAACTCAACTTGTAAGTACAATGTCTGTAATCTTATACTTGTTCGTCTTGCATGTTAATTGCCCTTTTGGCTTTCTAAGAACACCAACGAAGTGGTTAGCAGAGTGAGAAAACAACTTATGTAAATATTCCATCTCAGCAAATACTCTAGTATCTTGATAATTCTTGCATTTTTCGAGTTCTCATTTTTTTAAGGATTCATGATCAAGTTGTGCTGTACTGACTTATCTTCAATATATGCACAGCTTATATGCCACACTTGAGCCTCCTCTACGGGGATTTAACAGACGAAGAGAAGAAAATTGCTCAAGAGAAAGCTTATGCTCTTGATGACAGCATCGGCAATTTAACTGTCCAGATATCTTGCATAGCGTTGTATAAAACCAATACTGAGGACAAAAGCTGCAAATCTTGGGAGAAGGTGGCTGAATGCCAACTCGAACCTTAATTTCTCGGTCTAAAGCTGTGAAATTTAGGTTGCTGTCCCATTCATTAATAAGATGATATTTGTTTTCTGCATAATGTTCAGATGCAATGAACTAAAACTGTTGCAGTGTTCTTCTATCAGTTACATTCTATGTATGATATGATAAGTATTGTATCCAAATAATATCTGAATGAAATAGAAAACACGTTATCATTGTCATTGTCATTGTCATTGTCAAATGCTTAGGTTAAATCGTGGTTTTGTCACAGGAATCAAGTGACACACTTTGAATCATGATGTGGTATTCATGGTCAAGAACCTTATCTCAACAGGTGAAAGTCATAACTTTCGGCAACATGAGATGAGACTATTTATTGTATTGTATCCACTTGAATGTCACATGGTATGGGATATGGATAACTTCTGCTTTTCGGATTTCAGCAGAGTGATGTGCATGTAATGTGCCTAGAAATAAAGTCTAAGTTAAAGTAAGACCTTTTCTGTATCAACCAAATGAAAATAGGAATTATCAATTCTCACCTTTAAATAATTTTGAAGGAGCAAATCTCTTGTATATATGCAATGATGAGACCTACTTGTGTGAGATGGTCTCACGATGAAATGCAACATAATTTGAACACGACGATTTAACACTTTGAAAGTGATGAGCATTAGTTTGTGTTAATTTGTATCTCGTCTAATGTATAAGATCATTTCATTCAAGTTTTTGTCATATGCAATTGGTGCATAATTAATATTGTTTTGTGAATAAATATTGACCTAATAAAAATGCGCTTTAATTGAGTGCCGGATATAAGACAAGACTATGTCTTTTAAAGTAACTAGTTTCTGATCACATGCTAGGTATATAAAGTCTTTATAAATATTTGTATTTGTATTAAGATAATTTATAGGCCAATCTGACTATTACCAAAATATATAGAGTTGATTAGTTGGTGACATAATTGACTTGACCATGAGACAAATTAAAATACATATAATCCACGTTCATTTTACAAATCTGTCCTACACAATTTTGTCCCACTCAAGATTTTGAATTGGATTTCATATTTTATAGTATTAATTTTCGAAACATATGTTCGTTATTTTTGTTTGGTTGATGTGTTTCCCCCAAAATTTAAAAGAGAATAAAATCAATTATGTTTTGAGAGATTTGGCTTGGATTTCATATTTTATAGTATTAATTTTCGAAACACATGTTCGTTATTCGGGAAAAAAGCTCTAAGATACAAAAAGTGGGAGAAAAAAAAAACCCAAAAATGACAAACGCATTTTTTTTGTGACTCAAGACAAAGACAAAGTCTTTTTTTTTTCAAACAAAGTCAATTTTTTTTATTTTATAAATACTAAAAATGCGTTTGTCTTTTAGAAGTCATCGCTTCCTATTTTTTTGTACCCAAGAGTCATTAATTCTCGATATTTTTGTTTGGTTGATGTGTTTCCAAAAAAGAGGAAAAAATGCCTCAAGATCTGAAAAGAATAGGAAGAATTATTTCTACAATGATAAACGCAATTTTTAGTGACACTAAGGTAAAAAAAAATTACACTTTGTTTGAAAAAAAAATTACACTTTATACCTGAAAGTCACAAAAAAAATACATTTTTACCTTAGAGATTTTTGCTCTCCCACTGGGTAGCTTAGAACTTTTTTCCCAAAAGAAAATGGGAAGATCCGGATTCCTCGTTGTCGAAAGCTGTCAACCAATTTCACTCCACCGATATTTCTTTTTGTTTTAAAACCATCTTTTTTCTTTTTTTCACCCAAAATTATTAATTATGAATTCTTTCTTGGCGGATACCTAACTGATAACTTGTTCGAGGCCCCATAATCTAGCGTAGGGGTCAGGACCTCTGATTTTCTACGGCTAGCTTTTCGAAAATCTAGGGTTTAAGCGCTGGTTTTGTTAAACGTCGCTTTTAATTCTTTTGCTTTTCAATACGAGCTCTGTTATTAGCACAATTTCGGGTTCAATTTCGGATACGCTTTTTCCAGGATTTGGTATTAACCGATCACTTGAGCTTTCCATTGTTTTCAGTGTTTGGCGCTAGTTTTCTTGTAAATCTTGCATTGTTCGAGAATTCTTGATTTATAGTTGACAAATTTCGATTCAAGAATTCGTGATTTCTGGCAAGATTGCATCAGGAATTGCTGATTTACATGCAAGAAACTGTTTCTTGGCGCTTTTTACCAGTTCTTGAATGATAAATTCTGCAATGGAATCCGAGGCTACTCTGAGAGCTACTTTGTGGAAGCAATCATCGATGGCGCCTGATAGGGAAAATAAAGTCATTGATGATGTAGACGAAGATAATGAAGAGGGTGATGATGTGAGTGATATTGATCCTGCTTTGAAGCTGATGTATTTGGCCAATGAGGGTGACTCGGAAGGCATCAAAGAGCTTTTGGAATCTGGCACTAATGTTAATTTCCGGGACATTGATTATCGAACTGCACTTCATGTTTGTGCATGCCAGGGGTGTGTTGATGTTGCCAAATTGTTGCTTGAAAATGGAGCTGATGTAGACCCCACAGATCGGTGGGGAAGCACGGTATAATCTGAATCTTGCAACTTATTTTAGTTTTTGTGTTCATATTTTCTTGGTTGATCACTATCAATGATGTTCTCAGGACTTCGTTGTTTCTTAGATGATGATGTTGGTATGTAATGCTATAATATATGTTATTGGATAGTGATGATTGTTTTTGTGCTGTATATTGTTCTGGCCATCTGGAAACTGTTCCCTCCCACCCCCAATCTGCTGTGTGCATGCATCTGCTTGTCTGTGAGGCCACTTTTAAACTTCATGGTAGCCTTTAGTTTGTGTTTAGTTTTAACTTGGCTTCAAGCAATCGTTCACTAGGGAAATTTGTTTGACATGACTGGAGTTTTAGATTTCAATATTTAGATCTGGATTTTTATTAGATTGAACTTTTACATAATATGCATTCAAATTATAATATGACAGAATCTATGAAATTTGTGAGTTCGTCGATAAATTGCAGAAAGGTTTCTTTCTGAATTGATTTTAGATGTTTTTATTAGATATATGTAGTTATTTATGTATGTCCTCTATTTTGGTTAATACCCCAGTGATACCTTCATATGCCTGAACTTGTTTAAACAGCCTCTTGCAGATGCAATACATTATAAAAATCACGGTGTGATCAAACTTTTGGAGAAACATGGTGCAAAACGATTGGTTAGTCTTTTGTTTCATGAGTAACATGTTTTTCTCATGAGAGAAAAAGATGGTACTGAGGACTCCTCTTCTTTTCTACTTTTTTACCGCTTTGATGATTTCTGAATATTCTGTTTCCATCAGTTGGCTCCCATGCATGTAGATAATGCTCTTGAGGTGCCAGAATATGAGATTGATCCCAAAGAACTTGATTTTACGAACAGTATTGAAATAACCAAGGTACAATGCTATGCTCTTTGGTTTTAAACATGAGTAATCATTCTCTTTATCTCTGTCCTCTTTCCTATATTGGGTTTTAAAGTCTGCAAGTTGTCTGTGCTGACTTATTATAAATGTGAGTTTACTTGATTTTATACTGTTCTGTGCTCCAGTATTTGTTGATTAATCATAAGAACCTGTTCTTAGTCACAAAAGTCTTGCTATCAGATCATGGCTATTACCTATTCTCTGGTTGTGATATTTGCTGTTTCAGGTTTACTGATATCAGTGAAAATTTAGGGGAAACAAAGAAAGCTTAAACAGTTGTTACTAACGAGAAAAATGGTTTTGCATCTGGTTAATAATATATTTTTCTAGTAACTGATGCAGCATGGGCCATCATAAGAGAACTAACTGTTTTTGTGTAATGAAAAAGGTTGGCTGTAGAGTGTAAATCATGGCTTTTGTAGAAGAATTGGATATTGTTGTAACTCTTATTGAATTCTTCATTTTATATTTTATAGTTTCTGAAGTTGTTCATTCAAAAATTTTATATCATGTTTGTCTTCCTGTGGACCAAGATTGTCATTTTATTTTACTTTTTTTTTTATAATAAATTTTAATTGGTTTTATCCTAGTTTTTCACTTTTTATGGTGAGAGAATTCCTCCAGGGAACCTATAGAATAGCTTCTTGGGGTGGAACAGAAGTTGCCGTAAAAATATTTTGGGAAGGGGCTGCTGACGTGGATAAAGTGTGAGCTCTTGGTACAAGTGAAATATTTATTACTTTATTGTGATTAACTGTTTTCTAACTGACTGGGTTATTGTAGGAGGGCATTTAGAGATGAGCTTTCATTGCTTCAGAAAATTAGGCATCCAAATGTTGTCCAGTTTCTTGGCGCTGTAACGCAGAGTAGTCCTATGATGATTGTGACTGAATATCTACCAAAGGTATCGTTCAGGAAGAGCTTATGAATTTTTTTCCTGGTTTCTCATTTCATTTTTGGTGCACTTGTTTATCATGTTCGTTGAGTTTAGTTTTGCTGCTTATGTTGATAGGTTTTCTTATGCTCCACTATTTTTTTTTTTTTGGTTTAGTTATGTTTTGAGTTCCTTTTCTTTTTGTGTCAAGTGAAAGTGGGATTTATATTCACAATATCGGGAAGTTTAAAGACATATTATTATCAATCCTCGATGTCAAACTGATTCTTATTCTTTGCATGTGCAGGGTGACCTTTGCGAATATTTAAAAAGAAAAGGCTCTCTTAAACCTACAACAGCTCTCAGATTAGCTACGGATATCGCCAGGTTCATGATACTACGAAAACTTAATTTTCTTTTCAAAATATTTTTTCTGAAAAATTCAGGGCGAGGATTTAATAACTGGGTTGAAGTCTTCAGAATTATATGAATTCTTCTGATGTTAGAGGTTGTAATTAAGACAAAGTTCGGTAATGTTAGAGATGAATACTGTCTTGGACAAAGAAATTTGAGGTTTTCATTTTATGTAGATAGTAGAAGTTGTAGTATGACATATGTAAAGTCTAGGGGAATGCCTAATCTGCATTCTGAAGCAAAATTTCTTCCAGAGTAGGAAACAATTGGCTCAAAAGGGTACTTGATCTTGCAGGGGAATGACCTATCTACATGAACATAAACCTGAAGCTATTATTCACTGTGATCTTGAACCTTCGTAAGTTGTCTCTTTCCAACTTCTTATTATTGTCATAAAACTACTTTACAATGTTAGATTCATTGTGGTTTCATGTTAACAGGAATATCCTGAGGGATGATTCTGGACACCTGAAAGTTGCAGATTTTGGAGTTAGCAAACTGCTTAAAGTTGCAAACAGCATTAAAGACAAGCCTCTGACTTATCAAGATTGTTCTTGTAAGTTTGTTAGAGCTAATTAGATTAGGTTCTCTACAAAATCTTCTGAGTTTAAGATTCCTGTTCTGTATGCTATGGTGGGCATAAAAAAGATTTTCCCGTATCTCTTTAGTTTGACTAGATCCAGGACCTGCGGATTTAAGGCAAATATCAAACTTTAATTCTGTACATTACTTTTCAATAAAATGTTTACCTGTGCATATACAGGTCGTTATGCGGCTCCCGAGGTTTTCAGGAATGAAGAGTACAATACTAAAGTGGATGTTTTTTCATTTGCATTAATCTTACAAGAGGTAATGGATTTATCAATTAATGGATTGTCATAAGGTCTTTTTATGTACTTGCAAGATCCAATTATGTTTTTCATGTTGATTTTGAACTCTCTCTCTCTCTCTCTCTGATAAACTAAAGTCCCCACATAGTGGGGATAAAGGCTGATTTTTTAGCTATACTTGGTTAATTTGACAGAGACTAAATGGCATTGGTTTGGAGAATACATCCGACACAAGTAAATTAGTAATAATATATCTTGACAGAGACTAAATGGCATTGATTGTGGATTTGGTTTCTTACTTATTATCTTGACTGGTCTTTCAAGTTTCCTGAGATAAGTCGCTTGGTTCAAAATTCCTCAATGAGAATGGTAATAAGAATGAAAATGGTGTAATTATGGTGGTTAATGAGAATAAAAGATGTTTAATTCACCTTCATCATACTACGGATGGGGTAATCATCACCCATTTTTATTAATTATCTTCCATCCTATAATCATTTTTCCTCAATCATTCCACTATTTCTACACCAACAATCATATTATGTCCCCTTTATTCCAAAATTAGAGCACAACGCTACTTTAACCACCACTGGGACAACCCTTCCTCCAACATATTGCTTTCATTACGGGGGCTTAGAGAGAATTTTGTTTCATGACCATTCCCATTGAAGGGTTTGAAACAAGCGCCGCCTTAGAAACACATTTTCCTTTGAAGTTGAGCAAGTGTCTTGTTAAAATTTTCCGCACTCTATTGATTGCATTACCATTCCCATGGCGCACCCTGAGGTATCTGATGGAGATTCTAGTGGTTGATCTAGATTCATCCGTCAACTATGAGGTTATAATTATATTTTCTTCCCTGTGGAGCATTTTAAAATATATTTTTCCTTTTTTTCTTGGCCAAAGTTGTCCAATAACCCCCTCTCCCGGGATTGTGAGTACTTTCCTGCATTATTTCTGCAGCTATATATGATACACCTTATCACATGAACTTATGGAAATTATGATAGTTATAGACAAGATTTGAAAAATTGTTCTTCTCTTGTAGCTTATTGAGGGACACCCACCATTCCATTCAAAGCAAGACCAGGAAGCGTTCAAATCTTATGTTGTGAAACAACGTCCTCCTTTTAAGGGCTCAATGAAGTTTTATGCCCATGGCTTAAAGGAGTAAGTTTTTTTTTTGCTTTTTTTTTTTGGTTTATTTTGCTTCAAATAGTACACCATGTTATCATGTGTATCCGGCATTCCCTGGCAACATTAACGAGCAGTTTTTGTGATCTTCATGACTTTCTTACAGGTTGATCGAGGACTGTTGGAGTGAAAACCCAGCTGATAGACCAACGTTTAATCAAATTATTCCTCGATTGGAGGCCATCTACAACCGCTTTGCACATAGAAGTTTCTGGAAGGTTTGTCCCTGCCCCTTATTACCCCCCTCCCCTGCCAAACACCACACACAAACACGCTTTCTCTTATTTAGACTCGTACTCGAACTTTATCATGCAACCATGGTTTATCTCCTATCGTGAATTAACAAATAAATCTATTTGCTTTTCAATTTTCAAGTTGATGAACAACAATGAAGAGGTTTATAATCTTGTCAATCTGACGAAATTTGATGATAATGATTGGGGTTATGTTAATCTGTCAAGTTAATGATTGTGTGATTATATCAGCTTAATTTATACTCATCTGTGTGGCATATACATATCCAGGCCATACCATTGAACTGCTTTCGGAGATGGAACGGGAACAAAGGTAGTCAGAGTGTTGGTGCGCGGACTCGTTCATCTAGATCTGCAATTAGCATCTAGATATCCTTCAGACCAGAGTTCTATATTGGTTCAATTGTCATCATTTTTTGGTCACATTTGACTAATAATGTAAGCCATAATTCTGTGTATCACATTGTTATATGCTCTACATTTTGAACAGATTATCGAAAGCCATAATTATGGAGCAGTTGGCCGTGTTTCTAGACGCTGGATAAACGTTTGATATTAACTTCATGTTTATTATAAGGAGCGTTTGGTTGTTTTACATTCCATATTATAAATTTTGACATAGGATTAGTTTCCCCTGTTTTGACCGTGGATTCTCTGTTCGAAATTGGTAATTTTTATTTTGTGTTTCACTATTTTTAAACACAAGTTACGTGTATAAAATAACTCAAAATACGAGATGAAATACTGAGTTAGAATGTGAGACAGTAGCATGCATTTATTGATAGTTAGATGCAGGTGACATTTATTAAAGCTAATCATTAAATATGTATGTGAATAATGGTTGTATGTGGGAGATATTTAAAAAAGATGAGGGTGGTGGTCCTCACATAGTATAGTAAGAAAGATTTTCTTGTTGAAAATTTGTTTTTCCTCTCAAAACAGAAAAGTTGTTTCACTACTAAACCCTAGCTTGCAAATTCCTTGTGTGGCAAGTGGATTGGGATATCTTTAGAAAGTTTACTTATCATAACTCAAAATATAGATCCACTTGTAATTATTAACAGTAAAGTTCATTAGTATAATGACAGTTTTGTCCACAGAAAAAAACTTGTACTAGACTGAGAGTTGAGATCGAGAAAAAAGGCTAGTATTAAACAAAAGATTAACGATCACTTGAGCTGCGCAATTAGTGCAATTTTAATTAAAAATAATTTGACCAAGTTATTATTTTTTAATATTTTTTTGGGAATTATGATAAAAAATAGTCGAAAAGTATTAATTTATGTGATGAAAAGTATCAGCTCAAACAATAAATAATATCAGCTGTATATTGAAAATGTATTAATATTGATCAACCTATGAATTATGAACTAATATTTCTTTTTTAAGAATTAAACTCCTCATTATATATATATATATATATATATATATATATATATATATATATTTTGTGAATGTAACTTTTGGTCAAAACTGAATTATAATTACACTAGTTATAACTTGTAAGTACAAGTGTCAACAGAGGCGTAGAAGTTTTGCCTAATTAAAAATACTTACTTTTTTTTAATAAAAAGTATTTTTTTGTATTTAATGAAATAGTTTTTTATTTAAAATTTTTATTTTCTCTGTGTCACAGAAACGTGTTGATTTTTTGAACATTAAATTGGAGCGAGTGCATGGGAAGGTGTTACACTTGGAAGTTAATAACAGTTTTCTACCTAATAAAGACGATAAGTTCAGGGGGTTAATTATTACAACATGCTCTAAATTTTACAACCTTAAAATTGGATATGATTACTTATATGTTGGGTGCAAGTGAGTCTAAGTCTAGCTCATGAGCTACTCGTGCTCGACTAAAAAAAATTTGAAATCGAGTCGAATCTAATCAAATCGAGCAACTCAAGTATTCTCGAGCTCGAATTTAGAGCAATAATAGAAGATTCACACAATTTTACTATTTTACCCATAATATTTTAATTGTTTACGATTATATTATAATTCTTTATAAAATAAAAAATATATATAATTATTATGTAAGTAATCGAGCTCGAGCTCGAGCTCAAAAAAATTAAGTTCGATTGAGCTTGAGTCGGGTTTTAAACTTAAATTTTTTTAATCGAATCGAATTCGAGCTTGATACTACTCGGCTCGACTCTACTAGTTTACATAAATACCGTACTTATAACTTATTGCACCCAGGCAATATTATTTATTTAATTTTAAATCATGTTGGTAAGGATTAGTAGGTCGTGTAAATTAATATGTAAATATGCACTTAATTCTAAATAGGACTTTCAGAAGAATTTGTCAATTAATTTACTGATTATTTCCAAATTATCACATACATCATGTATCAATCGATGCATCATAAATGAGACGTTAACATATACATGTGGGACTTTATAGTACTATTGGGTCGTTTTCTAGTCCATGTGGAGAACTTAGTAGTAGCCAGTTACTAATTTTAATTATTTCTTAATTAGAAGTATATAATTTCTATTATAATCATGTACTATGATCCTACTGGGTGGGTGCACCTAAATCTAAAAAACCGATATAACGACCTAAAAAATATCGATTTTATCGAAATTTTTTAGGTATGGTATGGTATAAATATCGAAATTTTTGATGCGACGATAAAGAAAATAAGAAAATATAGAAAATTTGCAAAGTATATCGAAAATATCTGAGATACCAAAATATTTCAGATATCTGGGAAAAATATACCGGTATACCGAATTTTTTCGGTATACCAAAATATATACTGAAATTTCGGTACAGTATCGATATGTAATATTGACATACCGAAAATTTCGGTATGTCGAAATTTGGTATACCGAATTTTTGGTACGACAACGGTATGATATTTTTCGGTATCGAAAATTTTCGGTATGGTAACGGTATGACGAGAAAATTTTTGGTATGTCGTACCGTTCACCCCTAGGAGACGGCTGACAACTAACTACTCTAAAAGTATTAATTCTTTGTTAGTTTACAACTCTTAAACAATAATTATTAATTAATTGAAAATATTATTTGGAGGTTATTTATAGAATAAATCCTTATACTTTGTTAGAATGATCCTATATATGGGTAGCTATAATTACTATTTGGTTATTGAAAAGTGAAAACAAGGGCAATGAGAAAGTAGTTGAAATTGTATAAAAATGCACTTAAATTGCATGGTGCGTGCATTTGACTCACAATAAGTTCTATTTATTGAGTAACACTCATGTGAATCAGATTCACACTATGAACTCTAATTTAATATGATCTATTTTGAAGGATGTTTTGATCTCAATTTTCGCCTCCAATTTCCGGCCTCAATTTATTCGTCACTTGCTATTTTATAAAACTCTCACTGTTGTGCTATAAAACTATCATTGTTATTCTATAAAACTCTCACTGTTATGATATAAAATTAAAACTCACTGTTATGCTATAGAATTAAAACTCTCAATGTTATGATATAAAACTCTCACTGTTATTCTATAAAACTAAAACTCTCACTGTTATGATATAAAACTATCACTGTTATGATATAAAATCATTACTATTATTTTGTAAAACTCTCACTGCTATGCCAACGAAATAATAGAATGACGTTAGCGACGATAGCATCCCACTGATATTGATTCTCATTCAAGGAGATAATTTTGGGGGAGTTGAGTTCTTCAGAGTGGGCAAGTGAAATGCGATTTCAACAACTACTCAATGCATTGCACGTGGAAGCAGTGCCCGCACTCCGGAAGTCTTCGGTACCGATCGCCGCCGCCGATGTCGTCGAGGCACATGGCGCAGTACGGTGAACTCACATCGGAGTTGTCATCGAACAAAGCGGCGGGTTGCGGACGATCCTGGCTATAGAATTTGTTGAGGAGAGAAACAGAGTGAGTGAATTTGGCAAGAAATTGAAGTTGGTAATCCATGTGAAAGAATGAGTCAAATATATATATATATATATCTGACCCATTTGTAGTGTATGAATCTAGTTTGACTCGGACGGGTTCATAGCATGAACCTAGTCTATACAAGTTTTTGTCCTATTTATTTAGTTTTAATGAGTATGCATATAGATAGATAAGATAAAATAAATTCTAGAAAAAAAATAAATATGAAACCTCTAAATGTGTAAAATAAGATTGTTACCGATGGGCAATTAATTGAGTGAAGTAATGAAGAAGCCAAACCTTTTTAGTAGAGATTATAGGGAAGAAGTAGACATCCCACATGAAGTTGTTTGGTCATAGGAATGCTAATCTTGTCCCATGTTTGGTAAAGAAGAATGACATATCTTCCATAACACTTGCTTCTATATTATAGCTAGTACAAGTACAAGGCCATGACAAGAGGGTGACGCTAATCCACTTGCTATTGCTAGCTAGGTCAAACTCAGATCATAAGCTCCAAACCATTCATCGATTTAAATCAATAAAAATAAATTAATTAATTTGGATCAATTGGTTCATTATGTTATGAAATTGAAATATATAAGTCGTAATTTTGAACTATTTCTGAAAAATTCATATTGAGTTAAAGCAAAATTTGGTATTAGAAACGATTGTTTGGTTAGCGAGCTAGTGATTATCGTAACCGGTCCTCAGTTTATTGTAATTTGATCTCTGATTGATTCGTGATTATGTGGTTCAGTATCACTTTTTTCGATTGTAACCTCTCAAGCTCTTCAGGTATTTTGTGCTCTATTAACCTTTTTATTTTAATAAAATTTTGGTTGTTTCAAGAATTTTTTTTGCCTCGATCTAATCCTTTCTTTGTCAATTAATACTTCATGACAATGAATTGCAAGTATAATTGAAAAAAACTAGATGTAATAATACAAAAATACTACTGCGTCTTCATGCTAACAAAAATATATACAATTGATTGTAAATCTAAGAAATCTTAACTTAATATCAACTCAACTTGTTTATAGCATGAAATTGATACCATTATACTTAAAATTGATATCGTTACTCTTTAATATCAGTAACATTTAATATTATAATTTTAATTTATAAGTAACATCAATTTATAAATTTAATAATATAATTAATTTTTATATCATGAACAAGTTTCACGAAAGACTCTGAACATATATCCATGAGTAGATGTCACATCATGCACATGTTACCCTTGTAGGTTTAATTAAAGTTGATGAAATTTAGTTTGGGTGCATATATACATCTCTTGAGTCACATGTTACCACTTATATGTAAGTTTTAAGTGAGGCATGACTCATCATGACTCGTGACGAATGTAACACAAATAGTCTTTCTTTCAAAAAATGCGTTTTATTCTAATTTTCTACATATGGAGCTTTTTTAAGTAGTTGTGGAATGTATATATATTATATGCTTGATCTGATCACTTTCTCAAGGTGACTTGGAAATTACAAGGAAAAATATTTGTTGGGGTAGCAAAAGATATGACATTTTTCTGATTTTTTTTGACTAAAACTGCAATTAACCGATTAGTTCATTATTTACTACAGAATAATTGCACTAAATTTATGCTGTCGAATACTAGTATCGTTTCCATATAGAAATGCCATACACTATATGACTGATCATCATAATGAGGGCAAGAGAGTTGGTGACTTCAGAACTAATGAAAAGAAAATGAGGCATACTCATCTGAGACGGAACATAATATAAGCATGACATGTAACATTTTTAAAAAGATTGGTGTTAATTTATACTAATTTATACCCCGTATCATATATGATTTTGTCTAATGCAAGAGTTTTTGTCAATGAAAAACATATGTATAACTATAATATGGGGAAAATGATTTTTAGGACGTAACTTAGGGAGTTTGTGGTTTAAGAACAATAATTTTACAGGTTTAAAAATGTAGAATAATATGTTTTTAAATTTGTAAAAATAGGATAATATATATGTTATAAAATCTGTAAATGTAGGACAATCAACCCTAAATAAATCCAAATCGGGCTGAAATGTCATGTGGTCACAATTGACCTACAATTACAGATTTACGGACTTATTAATGTGGGACCACTAATACACATTTGGGCTTGGACAAGCTGTTAAAATAGCCCTTAGAGAGCGGTTATAACAATGTCAAAAAGAAATTTATCCAAGCTTGGACAACTATAAAAAAATTTGTCAAAAGATTGGGCTTGGACAGCGGTTTTCAACCGCATTACAAGATGTGGGCATGTGGGCTTGGACAGCGGTTAAACTTATTATTTTTTTAATAATTTCTTTTATTATGTTAGATAGACCGCTGTCCAACATTTTTTTTTTAATTATTAATTTATATTTTAATAATCCTATAATAAAATCATAAACCAAAACTATATATACGTCCAATACCATAAACCATGAACCATAAACCAAAAATCCTATAATAAAATCATAAACCAAAACTTATACCACATATACGTCCAATACCAAAACATCAAATAAATAAACATATACATCATGAAATAAATAAACATACACATCATGAAATAAATAAACATACGTCCATCATAAATTAATTAATACACCAAAAACATGAAATATATATCATCACAAATATATAATTTCATTACATGCTACCAAAATTTCAAACAACGATCACTCAAATATCGTATGAATATAAGAATCGATTGTAAAAAGGTAATTCCGTCAATCGTTTTTTCTATTTCTCGATCTTTTCTTAGAGTAAGACTTGAGCTCACGTTCATAGACAAACTGTAAACAACGAATCAATCAATATAGTATGAATTTTTATTCAATCAATAATAATTTAAATAAATCGATAAATTGACTTACATTGAGAGGAATGTTCGTTAGAGAAGTGCGGATTATATCTTCAATAAAGCAACACACAAAATGTCCACAATGTTCATTATCTTGTTGCCTTTGAACCTGTTGATTAACAATTATAATCACGTATTACAAATATGATTTCTTTATATTAATTTGATAATTTACTAAATTAAATTTACCTTAATGTTAATCCAGTTCACTTTATTTAACTTAGATCTTGAACCTTGACTCTGAAGGCGACTCGATACATCGTCATCACACTATTATTATTATAATTAAAAAATAAAAATAGATTAAATATGCATAATTTTAAAAGTAAAACAAATCATTATATAAAATATTAAAAATGAACTTACGCTTCCATATATGAAACAAGATCAGGGCGATTTGAATAAACTCCATCCTGAGATGGGTCCATAAAATACACACTTAATGTATTCATGTGTATGGCGACCAGCACCCAATGGTTCCTATATTATATTGAGAATATTAAAATTAACTGCAAATTTAGCATATATATGTGCAAATATTATAAACATGAATGCAAATTTTAACGAAATATTTATTACTCACCCCACATTTGTTGGCCAAAAAATGAGATGTTCGCTCCCAGTTTGATTCAGCATATGATTAACTAACCCATCCATGGTCTGTATTCTATCACCCAATATGCAAGACACTTGGGGGGAGATGAAGGAATACATTCCACTTGCTCGGACATCTCTAGAGAGATATACCTCACCCAAATATCTTTAACCAACATATATACGCTAATTAATATTTAAAAATAAAATTAAACTATACAAAAAGTGAATATTGAGAATTAATAAACACATACCTGAGGTAAAGGGCTATGGTGGTTGCACTCAACCACTCGTCATTCAAGACTTCACAAGACATGTTCCTCAATTGACGAATTCTTGGAAAGTATTACGATGAAAGTGAGCAAGCATGGGAACCGCGTGACGATCTCGAAAAGCATTAGACGATACCATCCGGTGCACTCTAGACTGTACATAATCATCGTGATCTAAGTCTCCGGTCATGGGATAACCAAGTCCGAGTCGAAGTTAAGTGGAGTCCTCGTTCTCCCCTCCGATTCACATTTACACCCTCGATTTCTCTTTAGCCTTTTGTGGTGATTTTTTAGAGAGGCATTTGTGGTGTCGCCAGATTCTACAATTAATTTGCAATATTATTTAGAACCTAAAATAAGATAATGAATTTTAATAACATATATTTTACCCTCATGGTGCTAGAGACCAAGTTCCTCGGCCATTCGATGAAGTGCTTGACATTTGTTCTTCTTTGTGGACTTTCATCGATTGGTTTTTGCACCGTGAATCTTCTTGTCCGACACGGGTACATCGAGTGTGACCCTCATGAAACCGGAGTGATGGGATGATCATGAATCATTCCATGGAAGCGTCGGCAACGTTCATGTGGCCACCAACCGATCAGGATCCTCCAAATAAAGGTAGCAAAAGGTCGTTGGTCGTTCGAATAAGATATTTAGTTAGAAAATTTTAATACACTAGTCTTTAATTAAAACAAATGTGAGACATGCATATCGATACACGAGAGACGTTTTGAAGTGTCTCAATAAAGTAAATCCCAAGGGTTAGTGAAAACATAGCATTAGCGACACTATGTTCACGACTTGCTCCACTCGGACGACATCCCGTGGCTGAATTCTTCTCTCGGACCTCAAACGTTCCACATCTTTAGACAACTTGGCAACTGTTCCGTTAGTATACCCACCATATTCATGGCTTGAAGACCGGTGCCATCGCTAACGATGTCTTAAATCACGCCATATCCGACACTCAAAGAAGCGGTAGGGATGCTCCTAACGACCTATAGCCCGTCCAAACAGATCATCATGGCCGATAATGCGGATGTCCTCGGGCGTCATGGTCTGAGATAGACGCTCCTGAATCACAAAAATAAAAGATTATTATTTAATTATTTGTTTACAAATAATAGTTTGTAATTGAAAGATAAATTAATGGATAGATTACCACTTTTTCGATGATGCGCTGTGCACTGGGATCGTGAATATTTCCATCTTGACCCTTTATGGTAGTCTGAAATAAGTCGAAACGGGTAACAATAGGCTCACTCTTTTCAGTTTTTCTTCTTTCTTCTTTCTACGATAGTGATGAACGTGTCCCTTTATTAGATATATTAAAAGTGAATATATAAAAAAAAAAAAATTTAAAGTTAGGATTTTGATCTCACCATATTTTCTCTTATTCGTGCATAACCTTTGTTCGAGCCACGATATCGCACCTCCATCGACTTGGCTTGATCGCGATTTTTATTACTTCGATTCTACAGTATAATAGAAATATGATAAATACTGAAAAACTATATGAATTAGAAATTGAGAAAATGACATTGATCAATTTTACCTGGAAATCATCCTCCATAGCTCTGCTCACAAACTCCTCCTAGTATGGAGCCACCATAGGGCTATTCTGATACACCGGAGGCCGACTAGTCGAGTAAAGACCAGTTTCCGGATCTCGTGTGTTACTTCTCAACCAAGTCCAAAAATTCTTGGTCATTACTCGACTTGCGACAATATTTGCTTCTTCTTTTGTGTGGTCAAGACCTCCGAATGTAGTCTATCTGCGATATAACATAACAATTTAGTAAATTTAAGGGTCATACTACAACTTTCAATAAATATATAATTAACATACCGTAAGTTCGTCCCATATTCTTTCCTTCAAGCGAGTCGGGTTTGAAATTACGCGATCCTTGGTAGCGAAGACGATAGGATCACGCCTCCGACCGCAGCTCCAATGTAGAAGGACAACGACTCAATTTCTCTTTTCCTATTGTTCTGTCCAAACTCATTGAACGATAATCGCAATAACATAGTATTTAATTATGTTCAATGATCAATCAATATATTTATCGATTTCAAACTGTTCAATTGTAATAAAAATTATTCAAGTGTTTTTCCCTTGCTACGAGCTCTCTTAATAGATGACATGGTGACTATACTCGAAAAGCGCTTCTCCCTGAGCTGCTAGTGGTTGTGGGAGCATCGGTGTCACACTCTCTCAAATCATCGGGATGTTGTTGATCATATGCAAAGATGATCATATGCGCCATGATCTCCATCGAATATCCATCATCATCTCCATCATCTAGGGATATGGCAAACGAGACATGATCCTGTAAAAAGCGTAAGAATAAACATTTAATAAACAAAAAATAAACAATATTCAAAATTATGCTTAAATCCTCACACAAGCATATTATCAAACACTTTGAGTGCATCAATTATTCATATCTAAATTAGCATAAAAAAAAAAATCAAGCCAATATATAATATATATTCATCTCTAACACTAACAACATTAATCCTAATAAATTAACACTAATTTATGTTTAAATCCTCACACAAGCATATTATCAAACACCTTGAGTGCATCAAACACCAATATATATACAACAATATACATACACCAATACATACAACATGATATATATACACCAATATACATATATACACCAATATACATGATATACATATATACACCAATATACATACACCATACATACAATTAAACAAAGCCACACGATATATATATATAAACAATTAACAATATATAAACCAAGCATCAATTGTTCATCTAACAACAATTAATCCTAACAAATTAGCTCATTAATCAAACCAAACACAATTATATAAACATTTAATCCTAATATATATATATACATACTAACATATATATACATATACACAATATTAATTCAATATATATATATATACTAACATATATATATATATTTATATATATATATAGAAAAGAAAAATTACCTATGGAAGGAGAAAGCTAGGCGGCGGCAGTAGGGGAGCTTGGCAACAAGGCGACGGCGGCGGCGGTAGGGGAGGACGTGCGGTGGATGGTTCAATTTGGGGGAGAGGGAGGAGGAGGCTAGGGCTTCTGGTTCGCGATTTGGAGCTAATGGGAAGGCGGATTTACGGCGGTGGAAGGGAGAAAACAGCGGAGTTCGATTTAGGGTAGAGGAAGGAGGCCGGACTTCGATATCAGCTGCAGGTTTAATTCACGATTTGGGGAAAATTTTCTTTGGTTCGCGATTTGGGTGTATATATATATATATATTAATTATCCGACCTCTTGGACAGCGGTTCCGAACCACTGTCCAAACTATGCCCTTGGACAGCGGTTCAAAACCGATGTCTAACACATTTGCACAACGGTTCTAAACCGCTTTCTAAGTGTTGTACTTGGACAACGGTTTTGAACCGCTGTCTATTTTTTATTATTTTTTTTAATTAAAATCGCTCTCCAAGCTACAGCTTGGAGAGCTGTTTGAAAAAAGGACTGTCCAAGTGCAGTTGTGCAAGCTTAAATGTGTAGTAGTGGACACTATATTTGTAAAATCTGAAAATTTAGGACAATCTTGCAACTCAAGTGACATTTCAATTAAATTTGAGCTCAATTTTTCTACATTTACAAATTTAAAACATATTATCCTACATTTACAAGTCCCTATAACTATTATCCATAAAATACAACTCCTTCAAAATTGCTGGTCCAAAAAAACAATATTCTCATTACATTATTTCTGGAATATAGATATTAATTAAAAGATGCACCTGCTATAGAAAATTAGAAACATTAACCATTGCAATGTGAGTGTAAGAGAATATATAGAGGTGCCTTTATAGTTAAGTTGCTATTTTACATAGGTAATATACAATGCAAGAGTTGGGGGCAATCTAGTCCAAGCCTCCATCATCCATGAAATTTCACTTTCACCTTCAAAGGTCCTTTTCTACTTAACCATGCATAACCCCACACACACACACATACATAACGATTTAATAAATTAATTAAGAAACACAAATTACTGTACTAGTAAAGTATTTGTAGTGTTACATTAAGGGCTTGCTCACTGATACATTTGAGTAGTTAATACCATATTAGCACAAAAATGAGAAATTAAGACTATATTAAATTTTAATTAATCCAAGGTGGATAGATGAATATTTACTTTTACACAGAAAGTGTTATTGAGGAGAGAAAGGGTACTATTATTTCTCATCATTGATTTTTTTTTTTTTTTAAATAAGAAAAAGAAAAAGAAAAGAATGGTGGAAAAAACAGTGAGGGATTCTTGAATTTAATGTGTGTATGCCCTTTTACTATAAACCACCAAAAATGAGATAGGAATTAATACGCATGTTTTACAACAATACACAAGTAAAGCCATAAAGTAAATTATATAACAGATTAGTTGATCTGATCATCATAAAACTAATAAATATCATTCTTTCTTTTGCTTTATATACAGACATAAACCCCATATTGCATCTTCATCCCATTTCCCATCCACCCCACATTTCTCACAAAATTAAAAAAACTCACAAGTTTGAGTTTCTGCTCTCAGGTAATTAGTAAAAACACTAAATCATTTTCCCGCACATACATATAATAACTTAATTTCTCTGTTTAATTTCTTGTAGAAATATTGGTTAATTATATATGTAACAGCAAAGTGTTGAAACTCTGAGCTAGTTTGATTGTTATGTTATAGGAGAAATGGAGGTGGAAAGGGATGAATCTGGGGAAATTACGCTTGAGAGGAAAAATGGAAGGGGGAAAATAAAGATCAAGCGGATCGAAAACACGACGAATCGTCAGGTTACTTTCTGCAAACGTCGAAATGGATTACTCAAAAAAGCTTACGAATTGTCTGTTCTTTGCGATGCTGAGGTCGCTTTGGTTGTTTTCTCCAGTAGGGGACGCCTCTATGAGTATGCTAACAACAGGTATTTTAATTTTCTTTAACAGTTTCTTTTTATGGTGAAAAAACAAGGATCGATCTAGCTAGGGTAATTATATTGATTTATCAATTAATTAAGGTTTAGGGTTTTTTTGGGGGGTTAGTAATTTCTGTTCATTTGAGGTGAAGGACATAGTTCTGTACAGTTCAAAAATTTCAAGTTTTTTTCTTGACAGGGATTTTGGTGGATGTATTTCCAAAAATTTCCAATTTTGTTTTTTGTGGGGTTTCTGATTTATTTTATTAATCCGTTTTAATTTTAGTGCAAATGCATAGATCACAAAAATAAAGGATAGGAAACAGTAGCAGCATAGTTGTTGTGAGTGAGAAATGGAAATTTGTTATGGACAAACTTTGAGATCACCTCCATTTTTTCTTCTTCTTCTTCCATTTGCTCTCTCTCTCTCTCTCTCTCTCTCTTGTTTGAGCTGAGCTGTCAAGTTGTGATTGGTGGATTCATTCATATCTTTGATAGTCTTTGCATCATCAAGGTAAACAAAAAGGACTCTGCAACACCCATACTGCAACCTAATTAGGGCTTCTTTGCACTAATTAGGGTTTTTACTTTTTTACATTTCCCCAATCTTTGACGAGTCTTCCCCAATTCTCCGTACCAAATGATAATCATCTTTTTTTTTTTTTTTAACCAATTCAAACCGACTAAAGTTTCCAACTTTTTGATTCCTTGAACTTGAACTTGAAGTCGAAATCTAATTTCTTTATTTTATATATTTTTTTCCTCTACCTTAAAAGATTAAATAGAAACAAAAAGGGTTGTTCCTCTTTTTTCTTATGTAATTAAGATGTGTTTTCGTATTTAGTTAGAATTGAAGGTGGAAATAGATTTTTCTGAGTGCCAAGAATCTTTGGTCACGTCATACACGATTCTCTTGTTCTTGACTTCTGACAAAAGGATGTAACATGTCGTGAGATGCCATTGGTCAAATTAATGCTGCATCTCCCTTCAATTTTCATACATTAATATATATACATATAGATAGATAATGGAACAATAAACAGCAATTTTGGAAATCAAAACCTAATTTTCTTTTTATTAATTATCTGAGTTTGAATCTTTTAAAAAATTCTGAAATTAATGCTGAAGAAACTAAACTACTAAGAGAATAAAACAGATCTGAGAGGAGGGCAAAGCAGTAAAATTGTAAAAAGACCTCGATTATTGTCCTCCAATGAGAAAGTTCTGAATTCTGATTTCTCTTAAACTTGACGGTTGTGTATTGCGTTCATTTCTCGAAATTAAAAAAGGATTTTATATTAATCTAGGGTTCAAAAAGTGGAGTTTATCATGGTATTATCCACTGTATAATAAGAGGATTTACAAGTTAGTGAATCCTAAAAGTATGGGCCAATCATATTGTCAGATCTGGGTCCAGCTTGGCAAAGGCAGCCAATCAGTGCCTCGAGGAAATTAAGGTAGCTGTAGAATATTTATGAAATGAGGGGATATATTGTCAAATTACTATATTGAATCATGTCAAATTGACATTTTGAGTTGACTGAATATTACTGATCAAATGCACCTCGCCTTTTAAATCACTTTTTGATCAAGCTATTATCTGCTGGTCTTTTAACTGGACAGACCTTGATATTAACCATTAAATGTGACAAAAATCTGATTTCTTGATTGTTAAATAAGCACTACACTTGTAAAATATATTGAGTGTGGCATACTCCATTTATATAGAATTCTGAAAATAAATTGTAATTAATTCGAATGTTACAGTGTGAAAGAAACCATTGAGAGGTACAAGAAAGCTTCCTCGGATTCCTCAAATAACAGCTCTATATCTGAAGCTAATACTCAGGTAAAGATCCAAGCTTTTCTTTTTGTTACTTTTAATTTCTTATCTGATTTATATCCAACAGAAATTGATGGGGTTGGTTCAAGTGAACATAGAATATGTCCATATGGGAGTGTAAATTAGTTGAGTGGGCTCATGAGCTACTCGTGTTTGATTTGAAAAAAAATAATTAAAAATTAATTTGAATTTAATCGAGTCAAGCTCGAGCTCATGAGTAATAATAGGTTCATCGAGCTCGCATAATTATGCTATTTTTCCATTATACATAAATTATTTATAAATATATCTAATTATAAGGAAATGAAAATCTCTAATAAATGTTATGTAAGCAGTGTGGAGCTCGATCTAAGTTCAAACAATTGAGTAAGATCGAGCTCGAGTATCGAACTTGAAGTTTTTAAATTGAATTGAATTCGAAATTGACACTACTCGACTTATTTACACCCCTACGTACATAGTTACTCCAAACCAATATAATAAATGTTGAGGCTCATGATCTATCTATTCAATTTTATATGCGATTTTTCTCCAATATTTTGACTGCCAAACAAGTGTGATTAATTACCAACCATGCATTGATTAACTAATTATTATTTTCCAACAAAACTCAAAAGTATACTCTTTTCAATGTTGTCAGTACTACCAGCAAGAATCATCGAAATTGCGTGCTCAGATCACTAAGTTGCAGAATGAAACCAGGTATTAAATTATGGTTAATTTCTCCAATTAATTGAATTTTGTTCCCTTTTTTGTAATTGAATTATGAATTTAGCTATAGCCTATTTATCATCATGCATTGCATTCTGCAGGCACATGCTAGGTGGGTCTTTAGGAGGTTTACAAGGCAGGGATCTCAAGAATCTGGAGAACAAGGTCGACAACGGAATTAGGCGAATTCGATCCAAGAAGGCACGTATTAATTAATTAATTAATTCACACTCTATCTACTTTAATAATTTTGATACACAATAATCTTGATAATTACTTATTCACATATACTGCATTTTTTTCAGAATGAGTTGCTGTTTGCTGAAATTGAGTACATGCAAAAAAGGGTAAGTAATCATAAATTTTCTCAATCTAGATATCTCCAAGATTAAATTAATTTGATATATAGTCTCCAAATTTATTTAGTGGTGTCTGATTATGTTACTTTGGTCACGTAACATGAAATTGGCAGCAGGAGATCGAGCTACATCACAACAATCAGTACCTTCGAGCAAAGGTACGTAAATCCTCATATTTAATATAATTAGTTTTATTATGGATGTTAATAATTAGACATATATATATTGGCCGTTACTTTGTTTTAAAAATATATAAAAATTAATTATTTTAATTAACTGTGTGAATTAATTGTGTAGATAGCTGAAAGTGAGAGAGCCCATCAGCACATGAATTTGATGCCAGGAAGTTCGGACTTTGAGCTGGTTCAACCTCAGCAGTTTGATGCTCGAAACTATTTTGAAATCAATGGATTGCAGCCAAATGATGACTACTCTAGGCAAGACCAACCACCACTTCAACTGGTGTAAGACAAATATGAATCTAAACTAGATTCATATTCAACATATCTATATATTTTTTAATTATTTTGAAGATGTAAATTTAATTTCTGCATCGATCCTTGAATTAAGCTTAATCATATGTTATGTAGTGCAATTATAATGTACGCGCTACGGAGATTATCATGTTAAATCATCATAAACTCCTATAGTTACCTACCTAATTAGTATCGAAGTAATGTATTTTGAAAAACAAGTTGTTTGTTAATCTACATATTAATGTTGTATTATATATAGTTCCGTATTTAATTAGGCCATTTTCTTTCTACCATATTTCATCTTATTGAGTTGCTTATGGTTACAAAACATGAATTGGATTTTGCAGTAGAAACAATAATTTTTTAAACTAAAACAAAAAAATAATTTAAACAAGAATATTGCTTCGGATTCTTCGCAGGCCCACTGCCACAGCAGATAATCCATCAAAGTATTCAAAATCAGTGTTGGGGCTAGAGCAAATAGTACTTGTTTAATTAATTTGGAATTGATTTCTTATAGCGTGCTCATCCTAATGCAATTAGAAAGAGAATAAAATCTTACTATTTTACAAGACAGGAATGGATTTTTCGAGAGATACATTTATTATAATACTCTACCTGTCCTAATTTTGATTGTCAATTTTCCATAAATAGTCGTCTTAATTTTGTTTGGTAATTTCCTAAAAAGGAAATAAAACAACTTTCAATATTATTTAATACTATTATTTCTCTCCATCAAACCTACTTTACATCATTTAATATTATTATTTTTCTCCACCGATATGACAATAATAATAGTAAATGTATAGAATGCTGATAGCATGCTTTTATTAATTAATTATTTCTCCAGGTTTCTAAACCTGAAACCGTTTTATTCAATACATTCTAATAATCATAAACATGAGTTGTTTTGTTTATTCAGATTACACCGCTTTAAATTAACTGAAAATGCATCTTCACATGGTAGTCGCGTTGAATCCCCTTGAAGCGAAAACACGATGCACAATCTGGGTTGGATAATAGTTGTTCCAATAATAATAATCATCTCTATTACTACACACAACTCCGTTTCGAACACATAATCCCGTTATACCAACTTCACAGCATGCACCATTGTTAACTCTAGTACCTGAAATTTATTATAATCAATATCAATTTCAACCGAACTACAAATTATGTAAATTCCGAAAAGAGAAAAAATAAAAAATTATTTTTTAAAAAAAATCGTACCAACAGCTGAAGGATTTGCTGATGAAAGATCGGTAATGTTTACGAAGGTATAGTGGGCATCTGGTAAATTTGTATTAAAGTTGTTGAGGAGTGAAAATAGCTTCTTATTGTATAATTCCACACCCTCATTAACGAAATCAACACATGGAGAACCATTGATAGGAGGGTAACGAATCTTCACTTCAGGTAAGCAACCTAATGTAGTGAGTCCATAAACTACAACTTTTCTTGATCCCAGATTATTCAAATTCTGTAAAATAGATATATTTAATTATTTATATATATATTGTTATTAATTTCTCATCTTTAAAATTAAAACAAATTAAATTAAAGGTGAGACTATTTCCACCTCAATTTTCTCAACACTACACAACCCACCCAAACATATATAGTCGGATTTAGTCAAACATACTGAATAAGTCAAAATTACCCCTCAGATAATTTTATATCCTCAAAAATACTTTTATGAGTAATATATATATATATATATATATATTATTTTTTTAAGCTCGTTTTTCTTCTAATATTTTATTATCTTGGAAAATGATAGCAAAGTCTGGTTTAATTATTCATTTCAAGATAAAAAAAATAATAATTAGAGAGAAAATGAGGTAATTATGAAAGATAAAATTTATAAAATATAAGGATATATTTCATGAGAGTTTGAAGTCACTTGAAGAGTTTTTTTTTTCCACTTTTTTTGGTATGTATCACCAAGCAGTTGGGTGTGTGTTTAAAGAAAATTGGGGTGTAAATAGCCAATTACTTAATTTATGTAATTAATCACCATTAGTTGTTGAGATAATTTCTGAACCAGTAGCTCTGCATATCGATCTGGGGTGTAGAGAGGGCGGATTGGAGATAGTGGAAAATAATAGTTGTTAACATAATCTTCATTTCCGAAGCAAAAAACGTACAAGCACTGATCCAGATGTCGATCTACTGCTGTTTGATTTCCGAGCAAACCTAAAATACGACCGATTGTTACTTGATGATTTTCGAGTTGTTTGTTTAGGCTGATCCGCTCACCCTACATTAAAAACAATTTCAAAAAATTAACTTGATTAATTTACTAATTTTTTAAATAAAAATGTTAAATATTATATATAATTGATCATCAGTACCACTTGTATCCCGGTCACATCCAGGATTCCACCATCTGCCGATGCATAATTTACACCTCTCAGAATATCTGAGTCGCTTAATGTCGCAAATGCTGAGATTGGATTACTAAATCCTAAATGTTGAGCTGCAAATTAATCAACAACTTAATTAATTAGCACCTACATAATTAATCTCATATATTATATATTATATATATATATATATATAGTTGAAAAAAAAATGGCATTATAAGGTGTACATTATTACATGTACATATTAATTAGTATGAGATTTGCATGGAATTAACTCGTGCATGTAAATTATTATATATATATTAATTCGAAATTTGAAGGTCGAGAAAGAGAATAACCGAAAAAATCAGCAATATTTCGTCCATTAGTGAATCTGCCAGTTGGAAGGCCACCAGGATAATCAATCCCATAAGGTGGATAATTGGCTTTGATGATTGTTTTGAGCATATTGTTATTCCCATTGTCGAATAGTGAATCTCCAAAGAAGAACAAGCAAGCAACTCGTTGGCCTTGGGTTAAGATTTCGGTTTTCATGGCAAGAAATAGGATAGTTATGAAAATGTAATTTGTAGTAGCAATCGCCATTTGTGAATATGCATGCATGTGAAAGTGTAAAATGACGATTATATAGTTTGTATGAGCTAGCTAGCTAGCATAATTAATTTAATTTGAAAAAAGTACGTCCCTACAAGAAAATGAAGAATTGCCTAGGAAAACTTTCAAATGGCTACAAAATTTTTCTACAAAAATAATTTGGTCCTTACCTACGATTTGCCTACCAATTTTTAGAACAATCTTTGAAAAAAATACCTACAAAACTAATTTCCTAGGCAAACGAATTACCTACGAGCAATATACCTACATATTTGTAATTATTTCCGTAGGCAAACTTATCTACCCAAATAATTTCCTAGTCAATTTATATTTTCATAGGTAATTATATTTTTAGTTTAAAAATAGTCTATATAATTTAAAAAATTTTGTAGGCAAGTCGTAGGCAAACCTCATTATTTAAGGACAAAATATTTTTGTTGAAAATTTCGTAGCATATTAAAAAAATATTGAAAAGTTTCGTAGGCAATACACTTTTTTTTTTGTAGTGCGCGGCTTCGTAGAATTCATTACCGTACTTGCAAGTAATTAATATTTAGTATACAAGGTTATTTAACAGACCACATAGGGATTGGAGGATTTTAATCTTTTGGTTCATGTGACTATTAGTAATATTATTGATATGTACTCTCCTTTAAAATGTTATTTGAAAGTCTAATATATTCTAGCCATTCAAAGCTCCGTTTATTAAATTTTATATACATAATAATTGTGAAATAACAAAAAGGGAAAAGCACTAATTAATTTTACATGTTTTTTCCGAAATAATTTTCATGGTATTTAGCATATAAAATAAAATACTGCTACGGTTTTTCGCGCGTTCGTGTTTGCAAGAAATTCCATCAAATTCAGGTAATGTAAAAATTAAAAAAGTCAATCTTGCCAATGCTCTCATAAATTCATATAATAATCCTATTAATTAAATTTAAACTTCTACGGAACTTATTTCTCTGATAATTTGTTTCATCGTAATAAAATACTTTGAAGTATATCTCAAATGTTCTAATTAAAGTCTGTATTGACTTTCCCAGGACCGAATTACCAATTCATAATTTTTATTGATGGGGTACAGTCAATAAAACTCCTACATGGGGGGTTGGGCCGGGGAAAACGATCTGCATTAATGTTGATACGTGGTAGGGTATAATACCTTTCATAAAAAACTCAATATCATAATTAGTGATTTAAACATTTTTTTTCTTCAAAACCACTTATAAGTACATTTTATAATTATAATTTATTAGTAGATACAAAATAATTACATATATGTAAGTATATTTATATTTTCACGTACAATTTTAACATATGTAATCTTGTTTGTATTTACTAATAATTTACATAAAAAATTTATACCTATTATTAATTTTTCCTATCATAATTTGATGTTGGGATCTTGCTTTTTGTTTTATAAATGTATGTAATAAGACAAGGTATAGGGTGAACACGTTTCAAGCTAAAAATTGTGAAATTGATTTAAGATGTGTAATTTATATTACTAAAGGGTATTAGTTGTGATAATTGAACATTATAAAAAAAGCATGCACTTTACCGATGGTTTTTAGTTATGGTTGTACTAGTCGTTGATAATAGCGACGGATTTGGCGACGGTTACGATCAAACGGTCAAACTCGCTGAGTTTAGCAACGATTGACCTAACCACCGTAATTAGCTACAAATTTTTGGTCCAAGTCATTTAGCGACGGTTCAAACCATCGCTAAAGACACACGCAGAGCACGAAGCACCTCGTCACTTGGCCCACCGCCCAGACCGCTATTAGCTATAGTTATTAAAAAACCGTCGCTAAAATCCAATTATATAAGCCATTGTCGTAGCATTTGGCAGCAGTTTTTCCGCAAATAGAAATTGCCGCCTCCGCCGTCGCCATGAAGTAAGCATTCAGTGTACGTCATAAGCTTTGTATCGTCGCGTTCTTCAATTTGACAGTATTTTTTTTATTTTTTACCATTTATTTTTCATTTTATGTATATATATGTGTGTATATATATACACACACGCGTACACTATGCGTACGTTATATTATGCTAAATTAGTCAATGTTTAGGAATTTTGAATTTTATGTTAGATTATACAATTTATTTAGTTAATTACATACCTATACGTACATTATGTAATTTGTATTAATAAATTTAGAGTGATAAGAAAATAAGTTTAAACGGGTTTGAAACTTAGTTGCTAAGGAGGTCAGGACCGTTCCAACACACTAATTAAAATTACTAAGGTAATTAGTAATAATATTGAAAATAAACAGACATACATTTCACATTTTAAAAGAGTTGGGAGGGCCTAGTGTCGTCCCTCCACATCTAGTTCAGTCCCTGACAATAGTGGCACTTTGTATAATATTAGCTCATATATTGTAAAGTATTAGTTGTATATTAAAAAAATATTAATATTATTTAGCTTACAAGTTACTAATATTTTTTCTTTGTTTATCAACTTATAATTTTTCTTCATATATATAAACTATCTCAATATATATTTCAATTTTTATTATAAATGAGTCAAAAACTTTAGTTAAAATTTAAATCTGCCTTGATATTAACATATACTACCTAAAATATTGTTTAGCACAATGTATGTATACCTCAATATAGATTTGTATAAAAAGTATTTCAAGCAATCAGCACAAAATATTGACAATTTAAAGAGGGTTTTAGAGAGGAGTTTAACGAGGGAATACTGTTTAACGAGGGTTTTAACAAGGGCAATGTTGTGTTCGATACAATTACTCGATTAATTTATACACGTCAGAGGGACACGTGTATTAATGCTAGTAAAATAATCATGCTCGATGGACAAATGTACTCTCCAGCTTGCCGACCAAACAAGTTTGTTCGCGAATTTTGCCGAGCAAACAGTTTGTTTCGCCACGCACAACCAACAGTATGCTCGCCAACCGCATGATGACCGATGCTATTCTCGAGATGATCCTCGAAGATATGTTGATCCGACAACGAGTTGATCGATCGCAAAGAAGAAATCGATAGCTCGAGTCAAGCGACTCGAGGGTCGATGTCCGGAATTCAGAAGAGTTCTAACTCAAGAAGTTCGAGTAACTCAAGACTCAAATAACCTCAAGACTCGGGATAACCCAAGGCTCGATAACCCGCCAAGGCTCTGACAACCAAGGCTCGATAACCAAGGCTCAGATAACCCGAGGGCTCGTGACAACCCGAGGGCTCGGGACAACTCAAGGCTCAGACAACTCAAGGCTTTGCAAACTCAAGACTGGGGATATGTCAAGACTCAGATAACCCGAGGCTCAGATAACCCGAGGGGCTCGGGAGCAACCGAAGGCTCGTGATAACTCAAGGCTCGGGGACAACCTGAAGGCTCTGGATAACTCAAGGCTCGGGCATCCCGAAGACTCAGATAAGCCGAAGCTCGATAAACCTCAAGGCTCGAGATATGCTCGATAAGGACCGAAGTTCGGTGATAAAATTGATATGGTTAAAGGGCGTAACAGGCAATCAGACGAAGCAAAAAGATTGATTTGGACGACCAAAAGAAGCGCTTTTTATGAACAAGTAAGTGCAAAGATCAACCAGAAGACGGTTGAAAACGCGGGCAAAGATCACATGAGTTATTGCAAGACACGAAGTCAACAGCTCATGCTTGCCAAACCAGCTCATGCTTATCAAAATACTATAAATAGAAGAAAAAAAAACAAGAGATAGGTTCACAAAAATTTCCCAGAGTGATTAAGTTCAGAAAATTTCCGGAGGAGTTCAGAAAAATTCACTAGCACTCACATACTCACTCTCCAAATCATCATCTTTCATAGAAATCATCATCTTTCATAGAAGTTTTTCCCATGAAAGTATTGTGTACTGTATATGTAAACCTCGCAATATGACATCCCTGGCTTGGAATGCCCCCAGAGTAGTCATTTCTTTTAACCGGGTCAACAATTTCGTTATTTACCGAGTATATCATTACCGCATTTTTATTTTGTTTGTGAGTTGTTATCAAATTAGCCACATAATATTCTCCATAAAAAGCGACTCGCAACAATTGGCGCTAGAATGAGGGTAGAAAAAACCAACCCATACACAATTCCGTAGATAGCCGAGGCAGAAAAAAGAAATATAATGCCTCAATCTAGGAATACCCAGACGGAGAGGTCGGGACAGACCCGAACTCACGCTCAGAAAGAGGCTCAACATCAGCCTCACAAAAACCAGTCCTTGGAAACCATCAATCTTGAAGATATCACCAATGATCCGACGACCACAACAAAGGCCATCACTTTCTTTGTTCGCGACCCGCAGAAAAGAGGGGCGAAAAAGAGTTGGCCAAGTTGAAAGGTCAAGATGATGATGATCGACGCTCGCATACACCTGATAGCGAGCAAGTTAAGATGAAAGTTGTGCAAAAACGGACCGACAAAAAGGTTGTTGTTATGTCGGACGACGAAGCAAATTTCAAAAGGTCCGCATAACGGTGTTTGGGACGTTTGAGGCTCTCTGTTAAAGACCGAATCGGGCGATCATAGGCGTTGGGATCCCTAAAAGGAACAATGATTTAACATGCCGGGTTTCTTCGGCTCCTCATGATCGCCTACATCCAAAAAAAAATGAGAAAAAACAAAAATCAATTTGGAACTAAATTATCTATCCATCATCGATTGGGTAGTCAGGACGAACATGGAAGGAGGATCGCCTCTATCACGAGCATGACCCCGGGTCCTCATGATGGGACCACGGCCCTCTATCCAAGTCTGTCGGGTTCCACAAAATTTGCGTAAATGTAAAGCAATCGAGGGCTTACAGCCGACTCGCCTTAACGAAAAGAACTCCCCGGGCGAAAGCAATATCGTCAGACGCCACTAACACCGGCGATCATGGCAAATAAGTACAAGAAAAAGTGGTAAAAACCGACCACCAATCCTTTATGTTCGATCTTCGAAGTCGACCCACATGTTCACCTCGGCAAATATTCAGATTATATGATCGCGAATGGGTGCCATCGATGCAACGTAGAAGGCCGATCATTCCCATGAATTTGGGTGATCGAGCACATAGATGGTTTTTTTCTACTCTGCCTTGGCGTCCATCACATCTTTTTTTCGCCCGGTTGGGATGAAATTCTGTCCCATTTCTCATCTATGTGTGCTCGCCAGAGACCCAAAACAACTAAGGAAGACATTTTTCCCAACCTAAGGAGAGTCGGATCGGGCATACGTGGAAAGGTTCGATAAATGTTTGTATGATGGGGCTCCCGTCGAAGAGGATGTCAAGATCCTCATGGTAGTCGTGTTGGGATTATACTGGAAAGTATGCTTTTACTTTGTATAATCGAAATGAATTTTCGGGACTTATTTCTTGAAATAAATTGTTTATCATCGATGCTTTAAATATGATTGAATGTTACATATATTTTCTTTGCATAACTATTCAATAATTAAATGCGTGTTACATTGTAGTTAATTTAGTGATACCGGATCACGAAGATTAAATTGATCCTTGTAACTAAAAAGTGCGTTATTCACGACCTAGATGGAAATGAACAACCCATCGTGAAAGGTTGAAGTGTAATGCTCAGATTGGCTTGTCTTGACCAAGAGATTACACTAGTGCATGACTGATGCACTGAATAGGACCTACAGGAGGATAAATTCTTCAGAACTGAACAAGGAAGAATTAGACCTCAGTGGTTCGTTATTTCTTAACCTTCGTCCCTTAAATAGGATCACGTGGGATTGGTAACTATTGCTTTGACTTATCATGGGTAGCGAATCAATGAGATTCAATACTTTTTATCTTGGGCAATATTATTAGTCACATGTGATTGCTAAGATTTAATACGAAGAATCGTGTGCAAGTACGCTTGTTTGATTTGCCCCATTGGGAGGTTCATAAGCTTTATCATACCAAATCTTGCAAGTGGAATTAGTTTCCGGTATGGATAATAATGTTGAACCGTTCCTTGACCAAGGATAAAAGATATTAATTAATGGAAAGCTATTTCAGTGGCTTGAATTAATTAATGGGCTAGATAATCTTAAACACGGGAAATAATGACCGGGAGCCATATTGACTGTAATATGGGTTAAGATGGATAGTGCAATATTAATTATGTAGTGGGATTAATTAATATTTATGAGCTTGAATTATATTGTGGCTCAATATTAGATATTCAAGGTCCATTAGAAGGTCCAATCATAATTCTCCTAAAGGCCCCCTGAGTAGCCCAACATATAGTCCATTAACTGAAAAGGTGATTAAAATAAAATAAATATTGTTGCTTATTTTTCCTATCATAATTTTCGAAAATTGTAGATATATTGGGAGAAAGATTTTCTTTGAATTTTGTTATGGAATGAAGATATGTATTCTTGGAATACAAGATTATCTCATTAAATTCAAGAAATCTCCCACTTGGTTTTCTATGATATAATTTTCGAAATTTTTAAAAATAGAGGGCAAGAAAGATTTTCTTGATTTTCTTGAAAAGATATTATGGAAGATATGTATTTCTTGAAATATAAGAATATCTCATAAATTCAAGAAGATCCAAATCTTGGATTCTTGCACTCCAATTTTTCGAAAACTACCATAATGATAGAGAGGGTGGGATTTTGTGGAATATTTTAATTATGGGAAAAAGAATATAGGAGATATATTCAAGATTTCTTGAAGATCAAGAAAAGATTTTCCCACATTGTTTTCATCACAAAATTTCGACCACCCTTGTATCTATAAATAGGGGATGATTCTTTCATTCCCAAGTACAATTCCATGTGCTGGAAAAATTAGCAAATCCACATAAGTGGTGCAACAAAGTTTATTTTTTTCCTTTTTGTTAATTGTTCGACAAGTGTCCTTCCACCAGATAGTTGAGCAAGAGCTAAGGGAATACTTGGGAAGTCCTTTTGGTTAGTCCGTCCAACCGAATTCACTGCCATCCCGAGAGGTACCACGTTCACATAAACCGATGGGTTCGCGATCGTAGGTTTTCGTGGCTTATTATATGCATGATATGTTGTTGCAATTATTATTTGAATTAATATAGGATTAATTAATGCTAGTAATAATTAAAGAATTAAATTTGTATTTAAATATTCATCCCGAATAGATCTGTGCAACTTATTACCCAACAAGTGGAGGCCTGACCCTGAATTCGGACATGTGGAAGGCCATGCATCAAGAATGGCCAAACACATATCGTAATTCGTGAGCGGCGGCAAGATTATAACGATGCAAGACCTGCCGCCCGATCGCGGCGGGCCAAGAATGGCGATTAGGAAGGTGATCGCGAAAAAAGAAACCAACAGCGAAGGGGGTACAAAGCCCCGGGATCTTTCAAACCATTTGAAGGGCGGGCCAAGACACGCGCTTCGAAAGTATTCTCGGGGTCTCGGCCGAGACAGTATATAATCAGATCAAGGATCGTGACATGTTGGAAAAACCCCGACTTATTTTCAGAGATAAAACCCATCTAAATTCATCCAAGTTCTGCTCGTTCCATGAGTTTATAGCACAACATGCGACGAAGGTCAGAAACCTCATGCGGCACCTCCCGAAATTATATGAGGAAAATCGCCTTTGCCCAATATATTAAGTTCTACAACGAGAAACCTCGGCGCGAGAGGTCGGGTGATCAAGAGAAAGAGAAAAAGCGGAAGAGGTGTCCGACAAATGATCGAGGAGGAATTCCGACAACTGGACTTACCAAAGAAAGGGGCCCCAACCACGAACAAAGGAAGGGAGTGGCAAGAAATTAATATGATCCGTCCGAACCATGGCTCTGGGTGGGGGTTGCTATCAAGTGCCTTCCCTATCAAACAAACGAGCACATCAGGTGAATGTGGCGAGCACATCAGTTAGCACGCCACCCTTTCACCAAATCATATTCTTGGAAGATGATCTCGACGGCATAATCACCCCCACAATAACTCTTTAACCATCAGCGCTCGTCTTCTCGGTTTGAAGGTGCATCGCCTCCTGGTTGACACCGGAGCATATGCGAACATTCTGTTCGTAAACACTCTTCACCAAATGGAGAAGCAAGTTGGGGATCTAAGTATGTATATAGAACTATGTGATCACACCATCATAGGTTTCGGGGAATCTATAACCCGGCCCTATGGTCTGATCAGGTTAGGAGTCGAGCTAGAGTCAATTTTAAATCCGGAGATTCGACGAACTAGAATGCTAGACTTTGTAATCGTCGATTCTCCATCTACCTATAACGGGTTTTTAGATCGCCCGTTCATCCAGGAATTTAAGGCAACTTGTTCGACTTACTACTATTGTCTTAAATTTTCTATTTTTGATGGAACGGGCAGCATAAAGGACGATCATAAAAAATCTCAAGATTGCTTACTATCGTGCGTATCAAAAAGACAAAATATTGTCAGCATGGTAGAATCAATATGGGGAGTCGGAGATTCAAGCCAACAAGCGAATACATCGTTCCCGGCAGACATAACTCCCCAAGCGAAAGCACGAACTCGGGGCGACGCGACGGTCCCCGATCCCACGAGTATAGATCTGCCCGAAAAAGAACAATCAATATCTGGGTTACCGGACTTAGAACCTCAGAGAGGATTCGACCCTATGGAGGTCAAAGATTAAAGGGGGTCGAACATAGATCCTGTGGAAAAAAAAAAAAGACGAAAGCAACACTGTTGAGCAGCTAGAATTAAAAGTCATGGCCGACCCGCATGCACCGTAATTAGAAGTATTAATTGGTTCAAAAATACTGGAACTATTCCGAACAGAAATGATCTTATATCACCGAACAAATTTGGATGTGTTCGCTTGGTTACATGAGGGCATGGTCGGCGTCGATCCTAAGCATGCATGCCACCATCTCAATATCAACCCAGCACAAATCTCAATAATTTAGAAACGAAGAAAGTTTGATCCGGAGAAGTACGTGGCTCTAGATGCCAAAGTTAAAAAGTTGCTCAATAATAAGCTCATCCGGGAAGTCAAATGCCCAGAATGGTTAGCAAACCCTGTGCTCGTCCAAAAACCAAACAGAACCTGGGGCTACCATCAAATCCCTATGCATCCCAACGATCAGGAAAACACCTCGTTCTGCAACGGAAAAAACATGTATTGTTGGAAGCGTATGCTTTTCGGGTAAAAGCGAGCACAAAGAAGACCACCTCGCCCACCTAACACAGGCGTTTGATATCCTCCGGACATATAATATGAAGCTAAACCCGAAGAAATGCAGCATCGGGGTTCATTCGGGAAAATTCCTCGGACATATGGTCAGCCAACGGGGAATCGAGGCGAATCCATCAAAGATCCAAGCTATGCTCGACATGCAAGCTCCCAGAAATATAAAGCAAGTTCAAAGACTGACGAGATGTTTGGTTTCTCTGAACCGATTCATATCACGGACAATTTTGTCCAAACC